>JAOPSE010000116.1:6269800-6577662 GCA_029449295.1 Zea luxurians
ATATCTCCCTAAAATTAATAAGGTGTGAACTATTCACTATTACATGAATTGAAGCATGTACAAAGGAACTAAAATAAACACAAATATATAAAATATATTTTTGCATTCATGCTGGAGAGTTTGAACTATACATTTAAAATGAGTTTGAAATCCAAAATTTTATTTGAACTTAATTTGAAGATGGAAACTTGAACTAGAAATCAGAAAAGAACAAGAAAAGATGACCAGACCGCGGCTGAGCCGGATCCCCATCTCGCGGCCCAGCAGCACCCCTGCCTAAAGCACGCCCGTGTGGTCTGGCGGCCGGCCAGGCCTCGGCCCGGCTTACTCGCGCGCACCAGCGCCGGTGTGTGGGTCCTCGGTGTCGGTCATAGTATCACCACGCCATGGTGTTCTCCCTCTGAACGTGGGACCCGCCAGTCAGGGGTGTCGTCCTCACCGTGAGAACGAAGAAGGAGAGAGAAAGGGGGCATGTTTGTGGGGGGAAAAGCTCTGGCCACCTGCATCCGGTAGCGAGGTAAGAATCCCTTCCATGGCTTCTCCTTGCTCATCGCTCCACAGGACAATGTTTTGGGCGGAGATGGTTCACCAGGGCCAGGTTGGGAAACCTCGGCCATGAAGCTTCCATGGCGGGCTGGTCGCCACCATTGTGGCCTAGGTCAGGAAGAGGGGGGGGGGTTAGCGGCTACCGTTGGATCGACCACATATGAATGATATTAGAACTAGGATAACTCTTGGTGGTATTAAATTGGGACCATCAGATCTAGATGTGCGGTCAAGATTATAACATAGCATACCCCTTCGCTTCGTTAAGAGAGAACCGTTAGATCGGGATCCTACGGTTCGAAATAGGTCTCACATGCATTAGATCTGGACCACAATTCCATATATCAAGGGCTACAGTTACTTACCCCTTCGTTGTTATATCCGATCCATCGGATCGGAATCTGGGTGCTAAGATCGGTCCGTGTGGCAGTACCCCGGTCATATTCCAAACGAGACCCTCAGTTTTATAGATATAAACCCACCATCCACTCAGGTTATAAGATCGTTAAAACCAGGTCCTGAAATTCATAAAAGAGGCCCTGATCTTCTCCCAAATTAAGTCGTCGTCCAGTAGGGGATATGATCTATATAAAATAAACCAAAATTGAGTTTCTAGTAGAAAAGTAATTCAAGAAAATTGTAAAATCTATAACTAATTCGTTTTAACCCCGATTTAACCTGTTCCAGTGGTGTTAGCTTCGTACTAATATTACCTACATGATAATCACATTTGTTTTATGTTTTCAAAAATAATTAAGTATTTGTTTATCAAATTGACTTTTCTAATCTATGTTTATATGGCATTTTAAACTGAGTAAAAGGTGATTTAGTAAAGTTAGTAATATCTTTTAATTATTATTAATCCACATGGAATATAGTTTTATTGTTTAAACACCTAAAGAACTTCAAAAAATGTATCTTTTCAACCGTAACCCTGATTTTAATGGTTCTCAAACCTACGATCTCGTAGCGACGCATAGAATATTCTTACGTTGTTTGTTTATATGCTCTGGTGTAATGTTACCATATCCATTATTTGCTTGATTTTTATGTATTGCTACGAGTAGCAGCGTGGTCACGAGAAACTCAAAGACCAATTTGGGAAGTACCTGGGATCTCAAGTCTAAGGCAAGTTGTGCCCTTGATCACTTCTCTTTAGCTAATAATGTTCCTATTATTCACTATGACATGCTCAGTTTAATTTGATGGGACCTAATAGGTTACCCTAGTTTTGTTTACCCCACACCTTGCAAACAAATGGACTATTGGATAGACTTATTATTGCTCTACCTGGTTTTGAGATTAATGTTACATCTAAATTATGATCATGTTCCAATTTTGTTGTTGTTTTCATTATTGCTCATGATAAGATCATTATGTTAATTAGAACATAGAGAACCACCCGGAAAAACAGGGCTACCACAAGGGTGGTATGGGATGCCCTTGGCTGACTAATTAGAAAATATAGTGGAGGACTACCTTACCTGAAAGGGGCAAGGGCGGTAGAGGAGCTGCGGTATAGGGAGGTTCTCAGGTCGATCATGCTGCGATGGCTTTTTGGACGAGGGATTCCTATATCATTCTTCTTAGAAACCGTAGCGGATTTTCTGAAGCTAGTGGAACTTTGTAAAGGCCTCGTAGTGCTACCCTGCCTCGTTTCCTCGGTAGAGATGTATGGGATTCATGACCCCGTGGCAAATGGGTAACACAACTTGTGGTTAAAGATGTGCAAGCTCTGCAGAGTGTAAAACTGATATATCAGCGTGCTCACGGTCATGAGCGGCTCAGACCCTCACATGAGTAATTTATGGAACTAAACTTAATTTGTCATTTGCATTGAGGTGTTATTATTAATTGTGAAATCTTATTTATTTGGGTTGATATCCACTTATACTTAGTAACTGCTAATAAAACTTTGACCAACTTTAAAAGCAATGGTCAGCTTTAACCATCTTCTTTGGTAAGCCTTACACTTCACATGAGCTCCACCGTAAGTGAGCTCATGCACATTATTCCCCACATTTGTTGAGCGATGAACGTATGTGATCTCACCCTTGCTGTACTCACTGAAAGGGAAATAGGGTTAACCTTTTTCCACAATTAATTTTGGTGATTGAATGCCCAACACAAACAAATGGACTAACTAGTTTGCTCTAGAATACATGTTCTACAGGTGCGTAAAGGTTCAACACAAACCAATAAACACTCAAGATAGGGTTCAAATACAAAGGAGCAAAGAAACCGAGTGTGCCCTGGTCTGGCGCACCGGACTGTCCGGTGTGCCACCGGACAGTGTCCGGTGTGCCAGGACCGTACAGGATCAAACTAGCCACTCTCGGGTTTTTCTAGGCATGCTCCGCTATAATTCACCGGACTGTCTGGTACGCCACCGGACTGTCCGGTGCACCAGTGGAGCAACGGCTCCTTCGCGCAACGGTCGACTGCAAAAGCTGAAGAATCAGATGAACAGTGAAGAACAGTGCGCGCAGAGTCAGAGCCGCACCAGACAGTGAACAATACCTGTCCGATGCGGCACTGGACTGTTCGACACCACTAAAGGACAAAGCCTCCAACGGTCAAATGCTCCAGAACCCTAACGGTTGATGACATGGCTGGCGCATCGGACATTGTCCGGTGGCGTACGAATTGTCTAGTGCGCCCATCTACAGCAGCCTGCCCCAACGGTTGTTTGGTGGTTGAGGGCTATAAATACCCCCCAACCACCACCACTCCAACCATCCAAGTTTCTAGCACTCCACATTCAATACAAGAGCTAGTGCATTCACTCCTAGACACAATTCAATAGAATCAAAGCCTCTCGAAGTCCCAAATCAATTCCAATCACCTAGTGACTTGAGAGAGAGTTTGTTTGTGTTCTTTGCGCTCTTGTTGCTTGAATCGCTTTCTTCCTTCCTCACTCTTGTTCCCAAGTGTTTTGTAAGCAAGGCAAGAGACACCAATTGTGTGGTGGTACTTGCGGGGTCTAAGTGACCCGTGAGAATTAAGGAGAAAGCTCACTCGGTCTAAGTGATCGTTTGAGAGAGGGAAAGGGTTGAAAGAGACCCGGTCTTTGTGACCACCACAACGGGGACTAGGTTCTTTAGAACCGAACCTCAGTAAAACAAATCACCGTGTTCACTCGCTTTATTTCTTGGTTGATTTGTTTTCCACCTCTCTCCCGGACTCGGATTTAATTCTAACGCTAATCTCGGCTTGTAGTTTGTGTTTTAAGTTGTAAATTTCAGATTACGCCTATTCACCCCGCTCTAGGCAACTTTCACTCACATTCTCCCCGTGTCAAGAAAAGGTACCACAAGATGAGGAGCATGAAGGATGTCGCGATGATGTTCGTGAGAGGTCTAGGCCGTCGTCTCCCAGTCAACTATGGTTGTTGGATCGTTGTCTTCGTATGATGTAATTATTTAGCTATTTTGTACAGAACTCCAATTACATAGTAAAGATGCGACATTCGTTTCTGTACCATGAGTCATCATATGTGTGAGACTTGATCCTAGCACACATTTGATTCGCACCCTGGTTTGTCCTTAAATCCGAGTGTGACAAAACAACAGAGACAACATCTACAACTCGAAAGTGAAACACAACAACTACCTTGATGTGAATACATACACTAGGGTTGATGCGGATACAAGGAAAATAATAAATCCACAATTTGTTTACCATCACAACTTCTGCAGATACTTTTGACATCCAGTAATGGTATTGAATAATATTAACACCAAGATTTTTACACATTTTCTGGTAGAACTTGTGTATGTAATGATTCTCAGACTTTAATTAATTTGAATTAAAGTATTTTGTGTTGGATTCATGGTAGGGAGTTGGAAGGTCATCAGCTGGAGAAACCATTTCCAGGGCAGCTGTAGGAGCTCCTGCAAACAAAAAATTCTAAACCTAACATTAGGATTGGAGGTGTGGCCCTACATGACAACTTTTTTTGTTAAACCATTATACTCTTGTGATCAATTGTAGTTGGCCTGATTACTTCACCATAGAAAAATGCAATGCTAAAGAAAACAATTTGTTTTTTGGAGTTTTTTCATATATAAAAGCTATAAGAGCAAACATTGGATCTTGGTTAAACATTGGATCCTCAGATTGCTTGAACTTGGATCCTATTGTTGTTTGACCTAAATATGACAATCATTTGTTATGTGCTGTTCAGACTGTGCAAGTATTTGCATAGTGTAATAAACTTTTCTTTTGCCTTTTCATTCGCACTGCAACAATTGAATCCCTGCCTCTCCCTCTTTAATCTCGATGGAAGAACATCATCTACATGCAAGGTGCAGCCAAACTATGAACAAGCATGAACACATCAAGCATATGTACACAAGCGGATACTCGACAACCTCCACATTTAGCATCTCCGAGACGACTGCTAATTTTTAGGGTGCCGTGTAGCGGATGTTGTTGGAGATGAGAAGGAGACCGACATCCGCTACATTTAGCGTTCAGGTCCTTTTACCGCACCTTGCTGGAACCCACCTTAGTTCGATCGTTAGCAGGTGAAGAGTGTTAATAGGGTGTTAATAGTTTATTTACACCTTTAATCAACTGTGCAACCAGTGTGCGTCCAAACAAATTCTACTACTACTGCAATTAGCTAGCTAATAGATAAAAAATATAGCTAATAAAAAATGGCTAATAGAGAACCATCTAGGTTATAGTTAGCTGCTATTAAGAGACAGCTAGTGGATTATTGCTAGTTGGGTTGTTGGTCTTTTATTAGCTCAGCAATAAGCTAGCCCATTTGGAACGGCTACAACTTTTATTAGCAATTTTTTATTAGTTTTAGCTGATTCAAACATGCTTGAACTATTTACACCTATGTATAACATCCATAATCAAAGGTCAGGGCAGCTATAGCCTCAAAGATTCAAGAACCTGAAAGGTTAGTCATGTCCTTGATGTCCTTTACCACGGTACTCTACTCATGCCAAACTTAAATGAGAAAATATGTATCTTTATATACTTGTTGCATACAGTATACCTTAAGGATCCTCTAGGCCAAGCAATTAAAGAAGCCGAAGCAAAAAGTCAACTCGAAGAGAGGGTACCCAATGCGTCATTTGTACTTACGCGAAGAAGTATCCTTGACGGCCTAGTATCCTTGACGGCTTAGGCCCTATTTATTTCTTTGCAGGATTATCCAGCTTATGGATTATATAATCACCTATTGATATGCTTATAGATTGTTGTAATCTAGGTATCTAGATTATATAATCCACATAATAATCTGTGTTGTTTGTTTATCTCTCGACTTATTCAAGCTAAATTATACAATCTAGAGTAGAGATGGCAATAGGGACCCGATCTCCGATTCCCTACGGGAAATTCCTCCATTAGGGAATGAGGATATGAGTTTCTCCTCCATGGGAATGTAAATGGGGAAAAATTATTCCCCGATGGGTAAATGAGGATGGAGATGTGGAAGCATTTCTCATTCTCATTCCCTCCGGGACCTGTTAAATTTACATAATGATTTCTTACATCGGACAATGTGTAGAAGTGACAATGCTTTGCATAAAAGCATATGGAGTATGTTCTATTTATAATATAAGTGGGATGAAGATCCTCGACAAGGATTTATCTCTATGGAGAATGGAGATGGGGAAAATTTTTCTCCGCAAGCGTTTGTGGGAATCTTCGCTTGAAATATTTTTCATCGCAGAGACGGGGATGAGAAGCTAAAATTGTACGAAAATTCATTATTGCCATCTGTAATTAGGTAGAGGGTAAACAAACGGGATCTTAATTTGTACAATGAAAAAAAGGCTGCAAGGGCTAAAAAGGCAGAATGCTCCTCGTCCCCCCGCCCCCTCTTCAAATTCCAAACCTAAGCTGATAGACTGATACCCGAGCGCAAAACACAGCATGTCTGCGTCTGCGTGCTTCCTCCCGTCAGCCCCCGATCTGAAAATCGAACAAATCCCCGCCTCTCCGTCCCCCTCTCCGACTTCCGCTCGCACACCTCCCCTCATGTGGCTGCCCTGGGTGAAGACGCGGCCTTCATCCGCCACCTCCACCTCCAACTCCCCCTCCACCGCGCTCGTAGCCGCCGCCTCCCCGCGCTTATCCTTCTCCTCGCCCTCCCTCAAGGACCTCCAGGCACTGCTCCTGTCCGACGCCGCGACACCCTCCCCGCCGCCCGCCGCGCCTTGTTCCCCCTCCTCCTCCGTCCGCGTCTTCCACCGGGTCCGCGTCGCCGCCTCTGCCCTCCGTGCGCTCCGCACCCTCCAGGCGCCGCCGTCCGCCGGCGGCGGCGCCGCCTTCGAGGCGGACCGCCGCGTCGTGCTCTACTTCACCTCGCTCCACGTGGTCCGGAGCACGTACGAGGACTGCCGCGCCGTGCGCGCCATCCTGCGCGGGCTCCGCGTCGCCGTCGACGAGCGCGACCTCGCCATGGACGCGCGCTACCTCCATGAGCTCGCGGCGCTCCTCCCGCGCCCCGTGGCCCCGCGGCGCGTCACGCTGCCTCAGGTCTTCGTCGGAGGCCGCCACCTCGGCGGCGCCGACGAGGTCCGGCGCCTGCACGAGGCCGGCGAGCTCCGGCGCCTCGTGGCCGGCGCCGTCGCCGCGTCCCTCGCCACATGCGGCCGTTGCGGCGGCGAGCGGTACGTGCTCTGCGGCAGCTGCAACGGCAGCCACAAGCGGTACAGCGCCAAGGGCGGCAGCGGCTTCCGCACCTGCGCCGTCTGTAACGAGAACGGCCTCGTCCGATGCCCCGACTGCTCGCCGCCGGACTTCTGACTGACGGTCCAGATCCGAGAGGTCACGACGTGATAACTATTAGATGCTTCCTTCTTCTTCCTAGTTCCAAAATTTGAGATTAGAAACGAGCCGTGTGTAGTTATTAATCTTCAATTGGTAGCTTAGTGTTGATTGGTTGCTAAATATGAATATGGCCATTTTCAGTTTTTCTAGCGTTTGCTACTGAACGCCTCTAAAGGTGGCTGTTGCATTTGCAGTAGGATTACATTTTTCGTACTCCGTACGCTGGAGGCAGATCTGAGGTCTATTTGATAAATAATTTTGGATAAAAGGATGCGACTAGTTAGCATAAGTTGAGTTGTAATTGAAGTGTATCTTTTCCTTAGTTGCGTGAAATTGCAAACAATCTAGTTGTGTGAAATTGACAGTAAGGAATTAGGATTGTAGCATGCGTGCATTTGTGTGAAATCGAATGGTTGGTGACCTGCTGTTGACTGGTTAAGAGTGCTGCCAAAGTTTTAGAGACCTGCTGCTCGGTGTTCGCCGTATCCCATCGCGCAACCGGTGCGGAGCTTCTTCGCTGACGGTTTAATCCGGCTGCGGCTTGTACAGTCCAAACAGCTGTATCAGCAGCCGAACAAGCACGCGTGTGCAACTGGAGCTTCTTTCCGAACGGACGTTCGTGCGGCGTTTGAATGCGATACGGGACACGGTGTGCAAAGTTGCCGTTGAAGGTTTAGAGCTTTAGCGTGGACAGTATCCTCGCAGAAGAAAATGAACTCCAGCTTTGCACATAATGGCAATGGCGACTCCTTTTTTTTCCCTTCCCGAGCGGCACCTTTCAGGTTAGGGCTTGTTCGGTTAGCTCCCAATCCACATGGATTGAGTGGGATTGGGTGGGTTTAAATCCCAACTAAGTCAAACCCTTTCTTAATTTTTTCCAATCCCATCCAATCCATGGGTAACGGGATTAACCGAACAAGACCTTAGCTGGAGCTCCGGAAAGCTCCAAACCGGAGATTAAACCAATGCTCTGTACTGTAGCAGCATGATTCCTGTTACGCCTGCTCTACGCTTCCCTTCCATGCTCTGACTACTCAGACTGACAGTGACCGTTTTCTTTGTTGGGTCCTCGTTGGACTGTTGGTAGTAATCTGCCGAACTGAAAAGGCAGTTTGGTGTCACATAGATTTATTAGCCGGCTAAACCAAAAAATCATTTGAAGTACTGAATTAACGATGACTAGTTCAGTTTTGAACTAAACGTACGAGCTATGATGATGACAACAAGAAGGCAGAGCACAAATAGTCATGTTTGTGTAGGGCTCACTGCACTTCGCCGCTTGTCGGCAGGCGCTACGTGGGCATCCGGAAGAGTGACAAGGACTCTAAATTTTAAAATTTAAGGATCAGGTCGTATTAGGATCGAATTCTATTTTATTTATTTTTAAATTAAATTTATTTAGTACTTTACCATTTTATGAAGAACCATTTTAAATCGTGATCCATTATCATCTATAGTACTCGGTTGTGGATGCTATCTAAGCTTGAACGAGCTGAGCCAAGCCGGCTCGATATCTAGCCCTAGCCCCCAACCCCAACCGGTAAGCCCCCATCCAATGGTGTGTCGTGCAACGTGCTACGCGCTAGAAGGTCGTGGCTGCATCATTGGATTGGATCAAGTAGTCGCGTGAATCTTCTGGTTCCTCTTTTGCCCTCTGTTCCTTAGTCACTTGTGGCTTGGCAAGTGCGCGGTGAAACCTTCCTGCCAGCTAGGGATCACGGAGTTCGCGCGAAAGAAATGTCGGCTCAATACTAAGCGGCGCTTTGAGCACAGAGCAAAGGGTAGGAGAATCGGGGGTTAGCGAGGACAAACGTATAGGAACTGAACCACAACAAAAGCAGGGATTGTTCAGTGAAACTTCTCTACCAGCTCGGAGGCATAGAGGGATGGGCATTCGGGTTATCGAAAAAATTGGGTTTTTTTATTCTCCTTCCTCTTTTGATTCACTATTTGGCGGATGAAAACCTATTCACTATTTGGCGGTTGAAAACATATCCGAGAGCATCTAAGCCTCTAGTTAATTTTTAATGATTAATACAACACTAGATTATTGTGATTATCATATGTTTTGCAGAGGTAAATTGAGTTAGGTCACAATAATTGAGATTGATTACACTTATATGTTTTTGTACCCTATTGATGAAAGTCAATTATAAGTTTTCAAAAGATGAGCAAGAATGTTAAGGGTTGTCTAGTTCTAAGTATCAATGGAGTTAATGTGCATATAAATTAGTGATATGTTCTTTTCCCCTTTGGTCGTACCACAAAGGAGTGCATGAATGAGTAGCTTGACCTTAGTCTAGTGATAAGTGGCGATGCACACTTGTGAAAACTAGTGCTAAGTAACTAAAAGCTCCATGTATGATTTTGATAATTGAGAGAACTAGTGGACTAACCTCTATTCTAAGTAATATGAGTAAGATAGGTTCAAGTACACATCCAAAGGTTGAGCAAGGTGGGCAATCATGAGAATAATAGTGATGGCCACAAAGATGATGGAGTGCTCAATATAGGAAATAGAAGGAGAAAAGCAAAATGCTCAAGGCATAGGTTTTGCTAAGACAATTTGTATTATTGTCAAGACACAATAGAGTATGTGATCAGATTTAGGATAGATGGTCATATTATTAATATGGGAGTTTAATTGGACAACTCGGTCATCTAGTGTCACTAGGTGTTGGAATCATATGCATTGCATATAGGCTCAAGTGACACATATGGGAGTGAGCAAAAACGAGTTATTGGAAACACTTTGTTAATGCTAATTAGTCTATAGCTTGTTTGGATAAACATTTGAGAGTTAGCCCACTTGAAAAGAGATGAGAAAACACTCTTGGTGTAGATTTTCACAATGCACCCGATGTGTCCAATGAGGCACTAGACACGACATTGTATATGAGGTTGGTATGGTTCTTGGACATAGCTTTTGGCCTAGTAGCATGGTGTTTGGTGTGCAGCAGACGAGTAACGTCGAACGTGCTCGGTGAGGCACTGGATGCTCCATCGGACAGAGAATTCAAATAGCACGTTAACTATGCACATTGGCTCCGATGTGGACTGGGCACCACACCGAATAGAGAATTTGGATAGCTTGTAAATTTGCATAGTTCAACCTATAACTCACTTGGATGTGTCTGATGATATCATCAGATTTCTAATAGGGTTAATGACTAGTTTATAGCCATTGGAGAAGTAGTCATTCGGTGGACACTAGCATGTCTAGTGCAGCGCATGGCTGAGCATCAGATATGTCTAGTACCCTCGATTTTCAAGGTATTTAATTATAATAGTTCGAATCCTTTGAGGGCCTATAAATACACCCCTTGGTTGGCCTTGGCTGGCATCCCACAACCTTTATACACAAATGAGGATTGAGAAACACACTCCACTCACTTGGAACATATAGTTCATCACTTATGTGAGATTGGAGCACTCTTAGTACATTGTACAGTGTTCATGCATCTTGTGGCACTAGTGAAGTGAGTTGTTTGATACTACTCTTGTTACTTTGGTGATTGTCGTTATCTAGATGGCTCGGAGATTTTTTGGGATCATTGAGCAGCTATTGGTGTTGTTGTTAGCTCAGATTGTTCTTATGAGGGGCACTTGTGCTCATTCTCTATGGAAGTTTTCTGAAGAGCAACCATAGTGGAATAGTGGTTTGCTGGAGCACCTCCCTAATGTGATCCTTATGATGTCTTTTGCTGGTTTGGCTTGTTATGCCCATTAGCACATGAATGATTTAGTTTGGACTCGTCACAACAAAGGCGTAAGTTGCTGACAAGGAGCCGAACTTTAGGGATAAATGTTGTGTCATCTTTTTAGGTAGTTTTTATAGAATAGTTTTTATAGGCCATTCACCCTGTAGGAAACAGGTGACGCCTAAGAGGGGGTGTTGAATTAGGACTTCTAAAACTTTTACTAAACTAGGCCACAAATAAATTCCTAGAGCAAAACCTATGCAAATGATCAAACTAGAATATGCAAACTAGGTTTTGTCTAAGTGTTGCTATCTCTACCGCAATGGCTAAGTTTCAATCTACACTATATAAGTATGAATATAAGATTGAAACTTAAATGCTTAATATAAATGTGAAAGCTTAAAGAGCAAAGTAGAGAATGCAAACTCTCGTGGATGGCGCCGGTATTTTTACTGAGGTATCCGGAACCACGCAAGGTCCCGACTAATCCTCGTTGGTGCCCCTACACAAAGGGAAGCCCATGCGAGGGCCAAGCACCTCGGTCGAGTAACTCCGTAGAGAGTCGCGGGCCTTCTCCACGCATAAATGGTGCTCCGCTTCCGGCTCCTCTCGAATGCTCCCCACCGTCTCCACAATCGAGCTTACGGCTGAAACGCCGCGCGCCTCGTTCCCTCTGGTACACGGTGGCGACCATGATACAAACGTGGTTGTCACGGTCTCGCAAGACTCTCGCCCCACTCGGTATAAATACAACGGCTCGCGCAAGAGCCGAGGGGTTGTGTGGTTTTACAAAACTCACTCAACTTACTAGGGTTCACCTAGAGCAAGCGCTAGAGCGGTCTAACTAACCTAAGCACTTTGCAAAGCACCTACGCTAATCACCGAGTGATTCTATTAAGCACTTGGGTGTAAGAGCACTTGGGAATGTCTACTATATGCCTTGGTATGTCTCTTGGGCTCCCACTCTTGGAAATGGCCGGTTGGGGGTGTATTTATAGCCCCCAACACAATTGTAGTCGTTGGAGGAAAGCTGCTGCTTTCTGCGGTCACACTAGACAGTCCGGTGGTGCACCGGACAGCGCACTGTTCCTTGTCCGGTGCGCCTAGTCGTTGGTTTGTTAGAGCAGGTGACTGTTGGCGCGCAGACCTTTTCACACCGGACAGTCCGGACTTCACACCGGACAGTTCGGTGGTCCTCCCTCCACAGTGCCACCTGGAACTAGCCGTTGGGCTTCGGTTCCTGGTGCACCGGACAGTCCGGCGTGTGGGCAACGGACAGTCCGGTGCTCCACACATAGACAGTCCGCAGGCAACACACATCTTCATTCTTGGACTTTTCTTGGATCTTCTTAATGTCTTCTTTTGAGGTGTTGCTTTCCTCAATTCCTTAGTCCAAGTAACTCCAGTATCCTGTGAACTATAAACACAAACACTAGGAAACTTATTAGTTCACAGATTGTGTTAATCATCAAACACCAAAACTCAATTAGCCAAATGGCCCGAGGTCCATTTTCCTCACAATCTCCCCCTTTTTGGTGATTGATGACAACACATCCAAAGCAAGCAAATAATACAAGTATTTGAATGAAAGAAAGCAAATTACTTGCTAGGATGCATGTTTGTCCCCACAATGTGATATTATGGACTTAAGCCTCCCCCTAACTCCATAATTCACTTACTTCCTATTTTGGACCAAAGAACCAAAACCACTTGAAAAACCACTAGCAGATTAAAATTTTAAATTGGTGGTGTTTGGTGTTTGATACGTTTTTCATTGCTTGGTCCCTAAACTTCTCCCCCTTTGGCATCAACCACCGAAAAGGAAGACATTAATAGCATGAAGGAAGAAAATAAGACTTGCCCTCACAAAGAATTTGTCAAATGATACCAATTGTAGGATACCAATTGAAACCGCTTGTAGGTTACCATCAAATGATTACTCCCCCTAAATGAGTGTACTCTTTTAGAAAGAAAATTTCTCCCCCTTTTTAGAGACAAAGAAATACTCCCCCTGACAGAGATCTTCTACTTAGGAAAAAGCATGTGAAAATTAGAGGTGCAAGACATGATTTGATTAGACTAACTTCCTTATGCATAGGTAACAGAATATGAGATAACCATATATGCATGTATAGCAACATGGAAGTATAAGATATGAAAATATAGCCTAATCAAATATTTGGAGAAGACATGTAAATGATATTAAATGTAGTCTCAAGGGTACCAATTGAAAGTCAATGGTAGGCGTGGTGAGACATGAGAGTTCTTGGAGATTTTGCAGTGGAAGATTGTTGTCTTTCTTCGGGGATTTCATTTTTCTTACAATGAGACTATTACATGAAATAGTCTTGAAAAAGATATTAATCTCAAAGTCTTAGATATAGAGTAACCTCCCCCTGAAGGTGTGCATACAAGTTTTGAATACTTGTAGGAGACATGCACTTTGATTTGATATCAAGAGGGGCAAATTATCTATAATCCAAACTTTGGCACAAATAAGTTAAATGATACAAATTGTAGAATAATAGTGTTTTACCACTTGTAGCATTAAATATCAATTGGCGTATCATTTACTATGGAGTGATAAAGAAGCTATGTGCCATGCTCAAATAAATATTTTAAACCATGTAGGTTTGCTCATAAATATGAATTGAGAACGAGCAATCCTACCATGTGATTTTCCTAGTATGCATGCATTTTGTCGGCGTTTCGAGACCGGGGGGTCCCTCAGGCCGACGAGTGAGTGTCGCGTGCCCCAGCCCAGATGGGTCGAGCGCGTGGGCGAGCGCGAAGGGGGGAAAGGAGCGAGGCGGCCGGAGGCCGGCGTGAGAGAGGTGGGAATCCCGCGGCCTTCGTGTTCGTCCCGCGCCCAGGTCGGGTGCGCTTGCAGTAGGGGGTTACAAGCGTCCACGCGGGTGAGGGAAGCGAGCGGCCCCAAGAGAGCGCCTGCCCCGTCCTCGTCCCGCGCGGCCAACCCTCTCTAAGAGGGCCCTGGTCCTTCCTTTTATAGACGCAAGGAGAGGATCCAGGTGTACAATGGGGGTGTAGCAGAGTGCTACGTGTCTAGCGAGGGAGAGCTAGTGCCCTGAGTACATGCCAATGTGGCAGCCGGAGAGATCTTGGAACCCAACTAGTGTGATGTCGTGGCCGTCGGAGGAGCGGTGGAGCCTGGCGGAGGGACAGCTGTCGGAGCGGTTGTGTCCTTGCTGACGTCCTCCTGCTTCCGTAAGAGAGCTGAGAGCCGCTGTCGTCACAGGGCATGCGGGGCGCCATCATTGCCTATCTGGTGGAGACAGCCAGATGGGACACCGGTCTTGTTCTCTGGGGCCCGAGTCAGCACGGGGTAGGGTGATGATGGCGCTTCCTGTTGACGTGGCTGGCCTGCGCCCTAGGTTGGGCAACGTGGAGGCTCCTCCGAAGCCGAAGTCGAGTCTGTCTTCCATGGCCGAGGCCGAGTCCGAGCCCCTGGGTCGGGCGAGGCGGAGGTCGTCGGCAGAGGCCAGGGCGGTGTCCGAGTCCGAGCCCTGGGTCGGGCGAAGCAGAGTTCGTCGTCTTCCGGGTCTGAGCCCGAGTCCAAGCCCTGGGTCGGGCGGAGCGGAGTTCGCCGTCTTCCGGGGCTGAGCCCGAGTCCGAGCCCTGGGTCGGGCGGAGCGGAGTTCGCCGTCTTCCGGGGCTGAGCCCGAGTCCGAGCCCTGGGTCGGGCGGAGCGGAGTTCGCCGTCTTCTGGGGCTGAGCCCGAGTCCGAGCCCTGGGTCGGGCGGAGCGGAGTTCGCCGTCTTCCGGGGCTGAGCCCGAGTCCGAGCCCTGGGTCGGGCGGAGCGGAGTTCGCCGTCTTCCGGGGCTGAGCCCGAGTCCGAGCCCTGGGCTGGGCGGAGCTTCCTATGGTGCCTTTGGCAGGGCCTGGCTTCCTGTCAGCATCACTCTGTCAAGTGGCGCTGCAGTCGGAGTGGCGCAGGCGGCGCTGTCCTTCTGTCAGACCGGTCAGTGGAGCGGCGAAGTGATGGCGGTCACTTCGGCTCTGCCGGAGGGCGCGCGTCAGGATAAATGTGTCAGGTCACCTTTGCGTTAAATGCTCCTGCGATTTGGTCGGTCAGTGCGGCGATTTAGTCAGGGTTGCTTCTTAGCGAAGGCAGGGCCTCGGGCGAGCCGAAGATGTGTCCGCCATTGGAGGGGGGCCTCGGGCGAGACGGAAATCCTCCGGGGTCGGCTGCCCTTGTCCGAGGCTAGGCTCGGGCGAGGCGTGATCGAGTCGCTCGAATGGACTGATCCCTGACTTAATCGCACCCATCAGGCCTTTGCAGCTTTATGCTGATGGGGGTTACCAGCTGAGAATTAGGAGTCTTGAGGGAACCCCTAATTATGGTCCCCGACAGTAGCCCCTGAGCCTCGAAGGGAGTGTTTGCACTCGCTTGGAGGCTTTCGTCGCACTTTTTTGCAAGGGGACCAGCCTTTCTCGGTTGCATTTTGTTCCGGTGGATGCGCGCGAGCGCACCCGCCGGGTGTAGCCCCCGAGGCCTCAGAGGAGTGGTTTCACTCCTTCGAGGTCTTAATGCCTTGCGTAATGCTTCGGCTGGTCTGGTTGTTCCCTCATGCGAGCTGGCCGTAGCCCGGGTGTACGGTCGGGGCCCAAGTTCTCGGGCTGGTATGTTGACGCTGTCAACGGTTTGGCCGGAGCCGGGTTTGCGAGAGCAGCCCCCGAGCCTCTGCACAGGGCAAGAGGGCGATCAGGGACAGACTCGGCTTTTTTACATACGCCCCTGCGTCGCCTTTCCGCAAGGAGGAGGGGGAGAGTGCCATGTTACCCTCGATGGGCGCCGAACATGGTGTCTCCGGTGAGCTGCAAGCGGGTAATCCGAGTGGACGTCCATGCCCCGTTCGTTAGGGGTCGGCTAGGGGCCCAGAGGCATGCCCAAAAGTACCTGCGGGTGATCTGCCGGACCCGGTCCCCTGGCGACGGGGTTCGAGGGCTCGATGCCTCCTTCCGATGGGATTCCGTTACAAGATCGCTCCCGCTGGTCTCGGAAATGTCCTAGGGTACCTCGGGAGCGCAGCCCGAGCCTTGGTTATGTATCGAACATACCCCTGGTCATCCCTCGCTCGGCGTCTTAGGCGGCTGTGAACCCTTCGGGGGCCAGCCTTCGAACCCCTGATCAGTAATGGGCGCGGAGCCCGAGTAGCCTGAGGCGGCCGTGGAACCCTTCGGGGGGCCGGCCTTCGAACCTCTGACCAGTAGTGGGTGTAGGGCCCACGCGATCTGAGGCGGCTGTTGAACCCTTCGGGGGGCCAGCCTTCGAACCTCTGATCAGTAAGGAGGCTCGGAGCCTGGTTCCTTCACGGGGAAGGATCCCTTTCGGAGTATCCCCTTCCCCGGTCCCTGTCGCAAGAGATAGAGAAAGAGGAAAAGGGAAAAGGATACGAAACCGAACGACGCGGCGTACCTTTTTTGGCGCGGTTGTTTCGGCGAAGGCGAAGCGTCGCCCGCTGCTCCTGCCAGAAGCGCCGCCTGTCCAGCCGCGGAGTTAATGCGACGGGGCGAGTACTTGGCGGGGTGGCCGTTGCGCGTGCGCGAGCCGTTCGAGGAACGGATCACGGGCGCGTTTTCTTCACGCCGTGAAAGGGGGTTCTCTTGCTGCCCCCGGATGGGACGTGAGCTTGGCTGACGACGTGACCGCTGCTCCCGCGCGCCTGCCACCGTCATTACTGCCGGCCCACTTTTGGCCGCGTTGACCGCCGCGTCAGGCTGGCGCTGCTGGGTCGCGCGCTGGGTCGCCTCGAGTCGCGGTATTGGTTCCACAATCGAGGAGGCGCGGTGGTGGCGCAAGTGGCGGTGCAGTTGCTTGCATGCAGCATCCGGCGCGCCGGTTGCGCGACGCGTGGGCCTGGGCCTCCATGCTGGCGTGTCGGGAGTCGGAGAAGCACGTCCACCTGGCGCGGTTGCATGCCGCCTGCATGGCTGCCCGCCTCTTTCGCCTGTTGGTCTGGGCAAAAGTGGAGGGTCACTTGTAACCGCTGGGCGGTTGCGTGCACCACGCGCGGCGGTTTGGCTTCTTCTGCTCGGAGCCGGTCTGCATGACATGCGGGACCCAGCCCCCGCGCCGCAGGGGAGGGCTTTGGAGCGTGTTGGAGAAGACTCAGCCCGTGACGGTTGGGGGTGCAAGCAGGGAGAGTTGCCTTTAAAAGGAGGGTAACCCCTTTCGAAAGGCGATCGTGTCTTCTCGCTCCCTTATGCACCGCGTCTTTCCACCTTCCAAGCCCCCGGATGGGGGATACCCGCCGTCTTTTTGCCTCGTCGTTGGAGGGACGCAACTCCGTGGGAGTTGGTACCTTTCAGCCATCGTTCGGCTTCAAGGATTTTCATCATCCAGCCCGGCTGCACCCCTCCACCGGTGGTCACCCGAGACGGTGACCACCAGCTCCTGGGTGGGGAGAAGCAAGCCGGGCTGCGATCTTGGTCCCACCCTCAGCTTCAAGGATGTTCATCATCCTCGCTGAGGTGGGGCCCGGGCTGAGCCGGCGCTCTACCTCCCGCGCGGGTTCGTGGGTCGCCCTCTCCCGCGGTGTTCGCGGGAGAGGGCGCTCACTGGCCCTGCGGGCGGCCCGGACTTCGACAACGCGGGGCTGGTCGACGGCGGACGTCGTCATCCCCAGCGTGTCGGGCTTGCCGGCTTGGCTCCCGGCGGCCTCTTCTGCCGGGGGTGGCTGCCGCGCCGTGTACACGGGAGGACCGCCCCAGATGCCGCGCGCTGCTAGGGCGGCGTTCGTGTTCTGGGGTGGTTCTGCCTTTGCACCGGGATGGCGCCTTCGCGTAGAGGCCGGTCCCCCACTCATCCGGGAGGATTTGAGTGGGGATCTGCCGGGGGGCTGATGGCCCCTGCCGTTGGTGCCGAGGTGGAAACGGCTCGAGAAGTCCCCGTCGCCGACGGGATCGCCACCACCATCCGCGCTTCGGGCCTCCGGTTCTTCGTACTTGTCCTCGCCCCTCGAGCGTCGTCGTGGGCGGGGGCAAGCTCGCAGCAGCACCCACCCTGAGGCCTGCGCTGCTGCAGCTCGGCCATCCGGAGCGGGGGCCGTTGTCGCTGTAGTCAGAGCGGGCGGCGGCGAGCCGCTCGTCAGTCTTCTGTTGCTCCGCAGACCCACCCCTATCGAGTGGGGCTGTTCGTACCTGCGGAGGGGGGAACCGGAGTCCCGTTTGTGACGGCACTTCGAATGCCGGTGTTTTTTGTTCATTTCGGCTTTCGGGGCCTGAACATGTATGTAATTTCGGCACGGAGCCATGTTTTTTCCTCATTTTTGAGCGCTAAGACTCGTCTGTTGATTATCTGAACCGCTTCACCAAGCATGAGTCGCCCCGTGTCATGGTGACGAGTGAGGTATCCGTATCCCGGAGGCGTAGGAGTCCCTCGGCTCGGTCGGCCTTGCTGTCCGAGGCTCCTCTAGCTTAGTTAAAGGGACCCCTCGGCCGCTCTTCGATGAGCCGAGGCTAGGGGTGGCGATATCAGTATGAACAGAGGCGGAGTCGGCTCGAGAATGAAACCTGGTTGGCCGGAGCCTAGCCGGGTTGTCCGTTGGCGGGACCGACGTCGGAGTTGATCAGCCGAGGCCTCAGGTCGGGCTGGCGCCCTTGGGAGATGGTCGGCCGAGGCCCCAGGGGCAACCGGTCGAGTCGCCTGCTCGGGCCGGATTCCCGGAGAAGTCCCTGGCAGCGATTGCCCGGGCGTGGTGATGACGTCGTCCTTCGGAGCGGAAATCCTCGGACCGCGTCGCCGTCCGAGGCTAGGTCGGGCCTCGCCGAAGGTGTCGTCGATGCCGAGGGTGTTGCTGCCCCCTTCCAGCGTCAAGACCCGAGCCTGCAGGGTCAGAGTGTCTTGTAGCGTGTGCCTTCTGCAGCCGCCGAGGCCAGAATACACGCCCTCGCTGTGTTGTAAAGTTGCGTCTCCTTTCCTCTTGTTTCGAGTATCTGGACTTTTTTTTTGTCGGTAACAGGGATGTTTGTGTGAGTGGGAGTTGCTTCTCGCGGAAGGTGATGAGTGAGGTATCCGTATCCCAGAGGCGTGGGAGTCCCTCGGCTCGGTCGGCCTTGCCGCTTACGCGTACTTTCACCCGTCCATGAGGCCCTGCCACCGACTCAGTCGAGAAGGCTCGAAGGATTGCTTCGGCAGAAGAACTTCCGAACATGAAGACTTGTTCGGTCCGCGGCATCACTTTATCCGAACGCGAGTTACTTATCGCAGAAGGTGATGAGTGAGGTATCCGTATCTCGGAGGCGTAGGAGTCCCTCGGCTCGGTCAGCCTTGGCTGCTTACGTGTACTCCGCCGTTTTCAGGATCCACTTTTCGAAGTAGTCAAAAAGCACGAAAGATATTCTGGCAGAAGAGACCTTTTTTCGAGGAAAATTTCGACGCAGAGGGGTCCCCCCCCCTTTTAGCCCCCGAGGGAGGGTCGGGCTTTGCCGAGGCGAGGCCGACCCTTCCTTGATGACTAAACTTTGCGTGGGTGCGAGGTATATGAACGACTTGAAAACATCTTAAGGGTAGAAGCGACGTAGCTGTTGGATGTTCTAAGCGTTGTCGTAGACCTCGCCTTGACTGTTGGCCAGCTTGTACGTTCCGGGTTTCAGAACTTTGGCGATGACGAATGGCCCCTCCTAGGGGGGCGTGAGCTTGTGCCTCCCTCGGGCGTCTTGCCGCAACCGAAGCACCAGGTCGCCCACCTGGAGGTCTCGGGGTCGGACCCCTCGGGCGTGGTAGCGCCGCAGGGACTGCTGATACCGCGCCGAGTGTAGTAAGGCCTTGTCCTGAGCCTCTTCCAGCTGGTCCAGCGAGTCTTCTCGGCTAGCTTGGTTGCTTTGATCGTCGTAGGCCCTCGTTCTCGGGGAGCCGTATTCCAGGTCAGTGGGCAAGACGGCCTCGGCCCCGTAGACCAGGAAGAACGGCGTGAAACCCGTGGCCCGGCTTGGCGTCGTCCTTAGGCTCCAGACCACCGAGGGGAGTTCCTTCATCCATCGCTTGCCGAACTTGTTGAGGTCATTGTAAATCCGAGGCTTGAGCCCTTGTAGAATCATGCCGTTGGCACGCTCTACTTGCCCATTCGACATGGGATGAGCTACGGCGGCCCAGTCCACCCGGATGTGGTGATCCTCGCAGAAGTCCAAGAATTTTCTGCCGGTGAACTGGGTGCCGTTGTCGGTGATGATGGAGTTCGGGACCCCGAAGCGATGGATGATGTTGGTGAAGAACGTCACCGCTTGCTCGGACCTGATGCTGTTCAGAGGTCGGACTTCGACCCACTTGGAGAATTTGTCGATGGCGACCAGCAGGTGCGTGTAGCCCCCGGGCGCCTTCTGCAAAGGGCCGACGAGGTCCAGACCCCACACAGCGAAGGGCCAGGTGATGGGTATCGTCTGCAGAACCTGAGCGGGCAGGTGGGTCTGCTTCGCATAGAATTGACACCCTTCGCAGGTGCGGACAATTCTAGTGGCGTCAGCCACCGCCGTTGGCCAGTAGAAGCCTTGCCGGAAAGCATTTCCGACGAGGGCTCGAGGCGCTGCGTGATGGCCGCAAGCCCCCGAGTGTATCTCTTGCAGGAGTTCCAGACCTTCGGCGATGGAGATGCATCGCTGGAGGATGCCCGAGGGGCTGCGGTGGTAGAGCTCCTTCTCATCGCCCAGCAGGACGAACGACTTGGCGCGTCGCGCTATCCGCCGAGCCTTGGGTCGGTCGAGGGGTAGCTCTCCTTGGCGGAGATATTGCAGGTACGGGGTCTGCCAATTTTGATCAGGCGTGGCCCCGCTTCGCTCCTCCTCGATGCGCAATGCCTCGCCCTCGGAGACCGAGGGTACCTCGGGTTGAGCTGAGGGTGCCTCGGGCCGTGCCGAGGGTACCTCGGGCTGGACCGAGGGCGCCTCGGGCTTGGGAGGGTCGTCGATCTTGAGGGAGGGCTGATGCAGATCCCGGGAGAAGACGTCCGGGGGAACCGTTGTTCGCCCCGAGGCTATTTTTGCCAGCTCGTCCGCAGTCTCGTTGTAGCGCCGAGCGATGTGGTTAAACTCGAGCCCGTAGAACTTGTCTTCCAGGCGCCGAACCTCATCGCAGTAGGCCTCCATCTTCGAGTCGCGGCAGTGGGAGTTCTTCATGACTTGGTCGATGACGAGCTGCGAGTCGCCGCGAGCGTCGAGGCGTCGGACCCCTAGCTCGATGGCGATTCGCAATCCGTTGATCAGAGCTTCGTACTCAGCCACATTGTTGGACGCCGGGAAATGGAGGCGTAGCACATAGCATAGGTGTTTCCCGAGGGGTGAGACGAAGAGTAGGCCCGCGCCGGCTCCCGTCTTCATCAACGACCCGTCGAAAAACATGGTCCAGAGCTCCGGTTGGATCGGAGCCGTCGGTAGCTAGGTGTCGACCCATTCGGCTACGAAGTCCGCCAAGACCTGGGACTTGATGGCCTTCCGAGGCGCGAACGAGATGGTCTCACCCATGATTTCCACCGCCCACTTCGCAATCCTGCCCGAGGCCTCTCGGCACTGGATGACCTCCCCCAGGGGAAGGATGACACCACAGTTACCGGGTGAGACTCGAAGTAGTGTCGCAACTTCTGCCTCGTCAGGATCACTGCATACAGCAGCTTCTAAACTTGTGGGTAGCGGATCTTGGTTTCGGACAGTACCTCGCTGACGAAGTAAACCGGCCTCTGAATGGGTAATGCATGCCCCTCTTCTTGCCTCTCGACCACAATCGCGGCGCTAACCACCTGAGTGGTCGCGGCGACGTAGACCAAGAGGGCTTCTCCATCGGCTGGGGGCACCAAGATAGGCGCCTTGGTGAGGAGCGCCTTCAGGTCCCCGAGAGCTTCCTCGGCCTCAGGGGTCCAAGTGAAGCACTCGGCCTTCCTTAAGAGGCGATACAGAGGCAGGCCTCTTTCGCCGAGGCGCGAGATGAAGCGGCTCAGGGCCGCGAGACATCCCATGACCCTCTGTACGCCTTTTAAGTCCTTGATGGGCCCCATGCTGGTGATGGCTGCGATCTTCTCCGGGTTGGCTTCGATGCCCCGCTCAGAGACGATGAACCCCAAGAGCATGCCCCGGGGCACCCCGAAGACACACTTCTCGGGATTGAGCTTGACGCCTTTTGCCTTGAGACACCGGAATGTCACTTCAAGGTCGGAGAGGAGGTCGGAAGCTTTCCTTGTCTTGACTACGATGTCATCGACGTAAGCCTCGACCGTGCGACCGATGTGTTCACCAAACACATGGTTCACGCACTGCTGGTACGTCGCACCCGCATTCCTCAAACCGAACGGCATGGTGACATAGCAGTACATGCCGAAGGGCGTGATGAAAGAAGTCGCGAGCTGGTCGGACTCTTTCATCCTGATTTGATGATACCCTGAGTAGGCATCGAGGAAAGACAGGGTTTCGCACCCAGCAGTGGAATCCACGATTTGATCGATGCGAGGCAGAGGGTAGGGAACCTTCGGACATGCTTTGTTGAGACTAGTGTAGTCTACACACATCCGCCATTTCCCCCCTTTCTTTCTCACAAGCACAGGGTTGGCGAGCCATTCGGGATGGAATACCTCTTTGATGAACCCAGCTACCATTAGCCTGTGGATCTCCTCGCCTATCACTCTGCGCTTCTCCTCGTTGAATCAGCGCAGAGGCTGCTTGACCGGTCGGGCTCCGGCCCGAATATCCAGCGAGTGCTCGGCGACATCCCTCGGTATGCCGGGCATGTCCGAGGGACTCCACGCGAAGACGTCGGCGTTCGCGCGGAGAAAGTCGACGAGCACTGCTTCCTATTTGGGCTCGAGCCCGGAACCGATCCGGATCTGCTTGGAGGCGTCGCCACTGGGGTCGAGGGGGACGGTCTTAGCCGTCTCCACTGGCTCGAAGTTGTCGGCATGACGCTTCACGTCTGGCACCTCCTTGGAGAGGCTCTCCAGGTCGGCGATGAGGGCCTCGGACTCGGCGAGGGCCTCGGCGTACTCCACGCACTCCACGTCGCATTCGAACGCGTGTTTGTACGTCGGGCCGACGGTGATGACCCCGTTGGGGCCCGGCATCTTGAGCTTCAAGTAGGTGTAGTTGGGGACGGCCATGAACTTCGCGTAGCATGGCCTTCCCAGCACCGCGTGGTAGGTTCCTCGGAACCCGACTACCTCGAACGTCAGAGTCTCCCTTCGGAAGTTGGAGGGTGTTCCGAAATAGACAGGGAGGTCGAGTCGTCCGAGGGGCTGGACGCGCTTCCCGGGAATGATCCCGTGGAAGGGCGCAGCGCCTGCTCGGACGGAGGACAGATCAACGCGCAGGAGCCCGAGGGTCTCGGCGTAGATGATGTTGAGGCTGCTGCCCCCGTCCATAAGGACCTTGGTGAGCCTGACGTCACCGATGACAGGGTCGACGACGAGTGGGTATTTCCCCGGGCTCGGTACGTGGTCGGGGTGATCAGCTTGGTCGAAGGTGATGGGCTTGTCGGACCAGTCTAGGTAGGCTGGCGCCACCACCTTCACTGAGCAGACCTCCCGGCGCTCTTGCTTGCGATGCCGAGCCGAGGCATTCGCCGCGTGCCCGCCGTAGATCATGAAGCAGTCGCGGACCTCGGGGAACTCTCCTGCTCGGTGATCTCCCTTCTTGTCGTCATCGCGGGCCCTGCCACCCTCTGCGGGTGGCCCGGCCCTGTGGAAGTGGCGCCGAAGCATGACGCACTCCTCAAGGGTGTGCTTGACGGGCCCCTGATGATAGGGGCACGGCTCCTTGAGCATCTTGTCAAAGAGGTTGGCACCTCCGGGGGGCTTTCGAGGGTTCTTGTACTCGGCAGCGGCGACAAGGTCCACGTCGGCGGCGTCGCATTTCGCTTGCGACTTCTTCTTGCCTTTCTTCTTGGCACCGCACGGAGTAGACGCCTCGGGAGCATCTTCCGACGGGCGGCCCTGAGGCTGCTTGTCCTTTTGGAAGATAGCCTCGACCGCCTCCTGGCCAGAGGCGAACTTGGTGGCGATGTCCATCAGCTCGCTCGCCCTGGTGGGGGTCTTGCGACCCAACTTGCTCACCAGGTCGCGGCAGGTGGTGCCGGCAAGAAACGCGCCGATGACATCTGCGTCGGTGATGTTGGGCAGCTCAGTGCGCTGCTTCGAGAATCGCCGGATGTAGTCCCGAAGAGACTCTCCCGGCTGCTGTTGGCAGCTTCGGAGGTCCCAGGAATTCCCAGGGCGCACATACGTGCCCTGGAAATTTCCGGCGAAGGCTTGGACCAGGTCATCCCAGTTGGAGATCTGCCCCGGAGGCAGGTGCTCCAACCAGGCGCGAGCGGTGTCGGAGAGGAACAGGGGGAGGTTGCGGATGATGAGGTTGTCGTCGTCTGTTCCACCCAGTTGGCAGGCCAGGCGGTAGTCCGCGAGCCACAATTCCGGCCTCGTTTCCCCCGAGTACTTTGTGATAGTAGTCGGGGGTCGGAACCGGGTCGGGAACGGTGCCCGCCGGATGGCCCGGCTAAAGGCCTGCGGACCGGGTGGTTCGGGCGAGGGACTCCGATCCTCCCCGCTGTCGTAGAGTCCCCCACGCCTGGGGTGATAGCCTCGGCGCACCCTCTCGTCGAGGTGGGCTCGACGGTCGCGGTGATGGCGCTCGTTGCCGAGGTGGCCCGGGGCCGCAGGCGCGGTGTTGCGCGTGCGCCCGGTGTAGACCGAGGCTTCCCGCATGAATCGGGAGGTCGCGGCATGAGGTTCCGAGGGGTATCCTTGCCTTCGGGAGGCAGTGCTCTCGGCCCGTCTGACCGCGGCGCCTTCCAGGAGATTTTTGAGTTCTCCCTGGATTCGCCGACCCTCGGTGGTGGATGGCTCCGGCATCGCACGGAGGAGCATCGCTGCTGTGGCCAGGTTCTGACCGACCCCACTGGATGCAGGTGGTGGCCTGACCCTGACGACATCGGCGACGCGGTGCTGGAGACCCTGGGGCAGGTGACGTATTTCTCCGGCCGGGGGTTGGCCCGCCCATGCCTGCCCAACGTCCCGGCGGATCGGCTCAAGCGCTCCTGCTCCCTCGTCGATCCTGGCCTGCGCCCCGCGGACTTGCTCAAGCTGTGGGTCGTAACCCCCCGCCGGAACGGGGACCACAGCTAGCTCCCGCGGGATGTCAGCGCGAGGCACCGGCCCAGGGGGAGCACCGTCCTCCGGCATGCCGAGATGGTTGCCTTGGGAGGGACCCCCCAGATCGACGTGGAAACATTCGCGGCTTGGGCCGCAGTCCTCGTCGTCGAGGCTGCGGCTACCGTCGGAACAGTCGGAGAGGCAGTAGTCACATGCGGTCATGAAGTTCCGCATGGCACTGGGGTTGCCAAATCCAGAGAAATCCCAACAGATGTTGGGGTCGTCATCTTCCTCGGGCCCAGAGGGCCCGTGGGTCGAGACGTCCGTCAGCCGGTCCCAAGGCGACCGCAAGCGAAACCCCAGAGGGTTTGTACTCGCCTCTACAAGGGCGCCCGCCAAAGCGAGATTGCTAGGCGGGCTGAGGCTGAGTACAAATGACGTAGGATGGGAATCGGTTGGTACCTTTTGGTCATCGAGCGGCGATGAAGTCACGTCGAGGACTGACTGCATCGTCGCCTCCGGTACGAGGGCGACGTCCTGCAAGCTTTTCGCAAGCGCGCTGGCGTCGTCCACTTGCTCGGGATTGGCGTGTCGCGGGGAGACGGCGCTCGCCTTCGTCTCAAACGCGAGGTCGACGCCCAACGCGCCCCCCGTCGGGGTGCTAGGGACGTCGACTCGCTCGACAGCCGACGAGGCGCGGCCTCCTGCTTGGCCTTGGTTGCCCCGCCTCCTCCTCCGTTGGCGGGGGAGAGGACGGGGCGAGCTCGAATGTTGTCCTTCCGCCATGCGGGGAAGTCGTCGTCGATTCCGCCGCCGGCGGGCGGGCTGTCGGCCGCCATTGTCGTTGTCGCGCGGCGGTGGAAGGAGTATCATGTCGTAGCTGCCGTCGAGGGACATGAACTCAAGACTCCCGAAACGGAGCACCGTCCCGGGTTGGAGAAGTAGTTGGAGACTGCCCATCTGGAGCTTGACGGGAAGCTGTTCGTCAACACGCAGCAGCCCCCTACCTGGCGCGCCAACTGTCGGCGTTTCGAGACCGGGGGTCCCTCAGGCCGACGAGTGAGTGCCGCGTGCCCCAGCCCAGATGGGTCGAGCGCGTGGGCGAGCGCGAAGGGGGGAAAGGAGCGAGGCGGCCGGAGACCGGCGCGAGAGAGGTGGGAATCCCGCGGCCTTCGTGTTCGTCCCGCGCCCAGGTCGGGTGCGCTTGCAGTAGGGGGTTACAAGCGTCCACGCGGGTGAGGGAAGCGAGCGGCCCCAGGAGAGCGCCTGTCCCGTCCTCGTCCCGCGCGGCCAACCCTCTCTAAGAGGGCCCTGGTCCTTCCTTTTATAGACGCAAGGAGAGGATCCAGGTGTACAATGGGGGTGTAGCAGAGTGCTACATGTCTAGCGAGGGAGAGCTAGTGCCCTGAGTACATGCCAATGTGGCAGCCGGAGAGATCTTGGAACCCAACTAGTGTGATGTCGTGGCCGTCGGAGGAGCGGCGGAGCCTGGCGGAGGGACAGCTGTCGGAGCGGTTATGTCCTTGCTGACGTCCTCCTGCTTCTGTAAGAGAGCTGAGAGCTGCCGTCGTCACAGGGCATGCGGGGCGCCATCATTGCCTATCTGGTGGAGACAGCCAGATGGGACACCGGTCTTGTTCTCAGGGGCCCGAGTCAGCTCGGGGTAGGGTGATGATGGCGCTTCCTGTTGATGTGGCTGGCCTGCGCCCTAGGTTGGGCAACATGGAGGCTCCTCCAAAGCCGAAGTCGAGTCTGTCTTCCATGGCCGAGGCCGAGTCCGAGCCCCTGGGTCGGGCGAGGCGGAGGTCGTCGGCAGAGGCCAGGGCGGTGTCCGAGTCCGAGCCCTGGGTCGGGCGAAGCGGAGTTCGTCGTCTTCCGGGTCTTAGCCCGAGTCCGAGCCCTGGGTCGGGCGGAGCGGAGTTCGCCGTCTTCTGGGGCTGAGCCCGAGTCCGAGCCCTGGGTCGGGCGGAGCGGAGTTCGCCGTCTTCCGGGGCTGAGCCCGAGTCCGAGCCCTGGGTCGGGCAGAGCGGAGTTCGCCATCTTCCGGGGCTGAGCCCGAGTCCGAGCCCTAGGTCGGGCGGAGCGGAGTTCGCCGTCTTCCGGGGCTGAGCCCGAGTCCGAGCCCTGGGTCGGGCGGAGCGGAGTTCGCCGTCTTCTGGGGCTGAGCCCGAGTCCGAGCCCTGGGTCGGGCGGAGTGGAGTTCGCCGTCTTCCGGGGCTGAGCCCGAGTCCGAGCCCTGGGCTGGGCGGAGCTTCCTATGGTGCCTTTGGCAGGGCCTGGCTTCCTGTCAGCATCACTCTGTCAAGTGGCGCTGCAGTCAGAGTGGCGCAGGCGGCGCTGTCCTTCTGTCAGACCGGTCAGTGGAGCGGCGAAGTGACGGCGGTCACTTCGGCTCTGCCGGAGGGCGCGCGTCAGGATAAAGGTGTCAGGTCACCTTTGCGTTAAATGCTCCTGCGATTTGGTCGGTCGGTGCGGCGATTTAGTCAGGGTTGCTTCTTAGCAAAGGCAGGGCCTCGGGCGAGCCGAAGATGTGTCCGCCATTGGAGGGGGGCCTCGGGCGAGACGGAAATCCTCCGGGGTCGGTTGCCCTTGTCCGAGGCTAGGCTCGGGCGAGGCGTGATCGAGTCGCTCGAATGGACTGATCCCTGACTTAATCGCACCCATCAGGCCTTTGCAGCTTTATGCTGATGGGGGTTACCAGCTGAGAATTAGGAGTCTTGAGGGTACCCCTAATTATGGTCCTCGACACATTTAAACAAAAGTAAACACTAAATGTAATACTATGCATGAAAGGTGAAAGGGAAATAGGGTCAAACCTTTTTCCTAAATGATTTTGGTGGTTGAATGCCCAACACAAACAATTGGACTAACTAGTTTGCTCTAGATTATGTATTCTATAGGTGCATAAAAGTTCAACACAAACCAATAAAAGATCAAAGTTAGGGTTCAAAAGAAAGGAGCAAAAGAAACCGAAGTGTGCTCTGGTCTGGCGCACCGGACTGTCTGGTGTGCCACCGGACAGTGTTCGTTGCACCAGGGGCCGTACACTCCAAACTCCTCAGCTTCAGGTTTCTCAGAGGCCGCTCTGCTATAATTCACCGTACTGTCCGGTGCACCAAGCGGAGCAACGACTATCTGCGCAACGGTCGTCTGCAAAAGCGTGAACAGTGCGTGAACAGTGCGTGTAGAAGTCAGAGCAGGCGCCAGAGGCGCACCGGACAGTACACAGTACCTGTCCGGTGTGGCACCGGACTGTCCGGTGCGACATGAAGACAAAGCTCCAACGGTCAAAACCGTTAGAACCCTAACGGTTGGGTGACATGGCTGGCGCACCAGGCAGTGTCCGGTGGCGCACCGGACTGTCCGGTGCGCCCATCGACAGACAGCCTCCCAAAAAATTGAATTGGTGGTTAAGGTTATAAATACCCCCAACCACCACCACTCCAAGTATCCAAGTTTTTCAGACATCTCATTCAATACAAGAGCTAGTGCAATCAATACAAGACACAATTCAAAAGAATCAAAGCCTCTCCAAGTCCCAAATCCACTCCAAACAACTAGTGACTAGAGAGAGAGTTTTGCTCGTGTTCTTTGAGCTCTTGTTCTTGGATCTCTTTCTTCTTCCTCATTCTTGTTCTTCAAGCAACTTGTAATCAAAGCAAGAGACACCAATTGTGTGGTGGTCCTTGTGGGGTCTAAGTGACCCGTTTGATTAAGGAGAAAGCTCACTCGGTCTAGGTGACCGTTTGAGAGAGGGAAAGGGTTGAAAGAGACCTGGTCTTTATGACCACCTCAACGGGGACTAGGTTCTCAAGAACCGAACCTCGGTAAAACAAATCACCGTGTCATCCGCTATATTTCTTTGGTTGATTTATTTCTAACGCTAACCCCGCTTGTAGTTGTGCTTAAAGTTTGTAAATTTCAAATTCCGCCTATTCACCCCCCTCTAGGAGACTTTCAATTGGTATCAAAGCCCAATGCTTCATTAGAGTTTAACAACTCGAAGTGATGTCGGGAGATCACGCCAAGAGGGAGATCGTGACCGACGAGAAGTCCATAAGCCACAGGAAGGCTCCATCGAGGGAGTCCGACAACAAGCTAAAGGAGGGATCACCTCCTCACAAGTCGCATCGGAGTGGCGACAAGAAAAAGAAGATGAAGAAGGTGGTCTACTATGAGACCGACTCTTTGTCGCCATCCACCTCCGGCTCCGACGCGTCATCCGTCACTTCTAAGTGTCATGAGCGCAAGAAGTTTAGTAAGATCTCCCTACGCTATCCTCGCATTTCCAAACACATTCCTTTACTTTCCGTCCCGTTAGGCAAACCACCGGTTTTCGATGGTGAAGATTATTGTATGTGGAGTGATAAAATGAGGCATCACCTAACCTCACTCCATGCTAGCATATGAGACATTGTTAAGTTTGGAGCGCAGGTACCATCGTCGGGGGACGAAGGCTACGACTCGGACGAAGTAGCCCAAATCAAGCACTTTGATTCCCAAGCAACTACTATACTCCTCGCCTCTCTATGTCGAAAGGAGTATAACAAGGTGCAAGGGTTGAAAAGTGCCAAGGAGATTTGGGACGTACTCAAGACCGCACACGAAGGAGATGAGGTGACCAAGATCACCAAGCGGGAGACGATCGAGGGGGAGCTCGGTCGATTCGTCCTCAACCAAGGAGAGGAGCCACAAGCCATGTACAACCGGCTCAAGACCTTGGTGAACCAAGTGCGCAACCTCGAGAGCACAAAATGGGATGACCATGAAATGGTCAAGGTTATTCTTAGATCACTCGTATTTCGTAATCCTACTCAAGTTCAATTAATACGTGGTGATCCTAGATACAAGCTAATGTCTGCCGAGGAGGTTATAGGAAAGTTTGTGAGCTTTGAATTGATGATCAAAGGCTCCAAACAAATCATCAACTTGGAGCAAGGCGCCACCTCCACACCTGAGGTGCAACCCGTCGCATTCAAGGCAACGGAGGAAGAAAAGAAGGATTCTACACCAAGTAGGATCCCCATCGATGCCTCCAAGCTTGACAACAAGGAAATAGCGCTTATCATCAAAAGCTTTTGTCAAATCCTCAAGCAAAAGAAGAGGAAGGACTACAAGCTGTCACACCCGTTCCTAAGGGGCAGAACCGGGTGCATAGCATATGTGTGCCAGGATCTATTTCCACACATATGTTGACGTCACAAGTGTAATATATCAAAAGAACAATGCATATGAGTGTAAATAATGATTATATTAACATATTACACTTCGAACAGACTTAATGTCTTAACCTTTATTCATCAAAGTACAGCGAACATGGACATCCATCCACAGGAAGATGACCGGGGGTATCACTAGACTAGCATCCATGGTGTTCAGCATCATATCTTCATCTACAGCTTCTGATCAAAATTAAGCAAGGGTGAGCTCACTTATGGTCGGGGCTCAGCAAGTGGGGGAAAACTAATGCAAGTCTAACAAGGTGAGGTTGAGGTTGAGCAGTAAGCATTTTAGTTGGTCAATATTTTATTAACAACAACTGTCTTACTAATAAGTGTGAATCCCAAGTATTCCCATTAAACAAAGGTATAAGAGTATATCAAAAACACTTAAGTGAAACCACTTAAGCAAACCATTGGCAGATCATCAGATCTCGATTTATTTCCATCTTCAAGTTCAATTATCATGTGAGGAGTCCAGGCTGCTCATAACCGTGAGCACGGCTGATATATCAGTTTTACACTCTGCAGAGGTGGCACATCTTTACCCATGAGTCGCGATTCCCTTTTTGCCCGGGTTAGCTAGACTCGTATTCACTTCCGAGGTGAATGGCCAGGTTCTCACTACGAGGCTTCTCCCTAGAGTCCTCATTACGCAAATGCTGGAAATGGTCAAACTGCATAAGGCACACCTACCGTAACCAACTTATAGTCCAGACTACAGGGTAAAGCTTTGGGAACTATGCCCGTATCCAATCTGCCTGAGCCAGAACTATAAGAGCTTGTCAGATGCCCCCGTTCCTGTCGACCACGACCAACACCCAACATAAGACTTCCCTAGTTATTTAGCCAAGACCAGAGCCATGATAGTTCTCATGGTAGCACTGTTTTCTCGGGTGGTCACTCCATGTTCCAATTAATATGCAATAATCTTGTTTAACCATCGGGTTAACAACAATAAAGTAAACTTACCATTTGGAACATTAGTATCATAAATAGGAGTGACTGCATAAATTTAAAGTTGTAGCAATAGCATAAGGAATAAGGTAAAGTATAATTCCCAGGTTTGATCAAGGAATAAGGTTGGAAAGTGTCGGTGTTTCGAAACCCGGGGGGTACCTGGACCGACGAGTGAATTGTCGTCGCGTGCCCCAGCCCAGATGGGTCGGCGCGAGGTGGAACGCGAAGGGGGAGAAGAGAGCAGCCGAAGGGAGACAGGCGTGGGAGGTGGAACCCGCGGCCTTCGTGTTAGCCCCGCGCCTAGGTCGGGTGCGCTTGCAGTAGAGGGTTACAAGCATCCACGTGGGAGGGAGCGAGCGGCCTTGCGCGAGCGCCGTCCCGTCCTTCCCCGCGCGGCCAACCTTCTGTAAGAGGGCCCTGGACCTCCCTTTTATAGGCGTAAGGAGAGGGTCCAGGTGTACAATGGGGGTGTAGCAGTGTGCTAGCGTGTCTAGCGGAGGAGAGATAGCGCCCTAAGTACATGCCATCGTGGCAGCCGGAGAGGTTTTGGCACCTAGTTCGTGTGATGTCGTGGCCGTCGGAGGAGCGCTGGAGCCTGGCGGAAGGACAGCTGTTGGGGCTGTCGAGTCCTTGCTGACGTCCTCTTGCTTCCGTAAGGGGGCTGAGAGCCGCCGTCGTCACAGGGCATGTGGGGCGCCATCATTACTCGTATGGTGAAGCGAGCCAGATGGGACGCCGGTCTTGTTCCTCGTAGCCTGAGTCAGCTTGGGGTAGGGTAATGATGACGCCTCCTGTCGACGTGGTCGGTCCGTGCCCTAGGTTGGGCGTGGTGGAGGCTCCTCCGAGGTCGAGGTCGAGTCTGTCTTCCAAGGTCGAGGTCGAGTCCGAGCCCCCGGGTCGGACAAGGCGGAGCCCGTCGGCTGAGTCCGAGCCTCGGGGGTCGGGCGAAGCGGAGTTTGTCGTCCTTCGGGGCTGAGCCTGAGTCCGAGCCCTAGGGTCGGGCGAAGCGGAGTTCGTCGTCTTCCGGGGCTGGGCCCGAGCCCGAGCCCTGGGTCGGGCGAAGCGGAGTTCGTCGTCTTCCGGGGCTGAGCCCATGTCCGAGCCCTGGGGTCGGGCGAAGCGAAGTTCGTCGTCTTCCGGGGCTGAGCCTGTGTCCGAGCCCTGGGGTCGGGCGAAGCGGAGTTCGTCGTCTTCTGGGGCTGAGCCCGAGTCCGAGCCCTGGGGTCGGGCGAAGCGGAGTTTGTCGTCTTCAGGGGCTGAGCCCGTGTCCAAGCCCTGGGGTCGGGCGAAGCGGAGTTTCCTATGACACCTGAGGCCGGACTTGGCTGCTGTCAGCCTCACTCTGTCAAGTGGCTCAGCAGTCAGAGCGGCGTAGGCGGCGCTGTCCTCTTGTCAGACCGGTCAGTGGAGCGGCGAAGTGACTGCGGTCACTTCGGCTCTGTCGACTGGAGGGCGTGCGTCAGGATAAAGGTGTCAGGCCACCTTTGCATTAAATGCCCCTGCGATTTGGTCGGTTGGCGTGGCGATATAGCCAAGGTTGCTTCTTGGTGAAGACTGGGCCTCGGGCGAGCCGATGGTGTGTCCGTTGCTGGAGGGGGTCCTCAGGCGAGACGTAGATTCTCCGGGGTCGGCTGCACTTGCCCGAGGCTGGGCTCGAGCGAGGCACGATCGCGTCCCTCGAATGGACCGATCCTTGACTTAATCACACCCATCAGGCCTTTGCAGCTTTGTGCTGATGGGGGTTACCAGCTGAGATTTAGGAGTCTTGAGGGTACCCCTAATTATGGTCCCCGACAGTAGCCCCTGAGCCTCGAAGGGAGTGTTAATACTCGCTTGGAGGCTTTTGCCGCACTTTTTTGCAAGGGGACCAGCCTTTTTTGGTTGCATTTTGTTCCGGTGGGTGCGCGCGAGCGCACCCGCCGGGTGTAGCCCCCGAGGCCTCGGAGGAGTAGTTTGACTCCTTCGAGGTCTTAGTGCGTTTCGCAACACTTCGGCTGGTCTAGTTGTTCCCTCATGCGAGCTGGCCGTAGCCCGGGTGCACGGTCGGGTCCCAAGTTCTCGGGCTGGTATGTTGACGCTGTCAACAGGTTGGCCGGAGCCGGGTTTGCGAGAGCAGCCCCCGAGCCTCTGCACAGGGCGAGAGGACGGTCAAGGACAGACTCGACTTTTTTACATAGGCCCCTGCGTCGCCTTTCCGCAAGGAGGAGGGGGGGAAGCGCCATGTTGCCCTCGGAGGGCGCCGAACATGGTGTCTCCGGTGAGCTGCTGGCGGGTAATCCGAGTGGACGCCCGTGGCCCATTTGTTAGGGGTCGGCTAGAGGCCCAGAGGCGTGCTCCAAAAGTACCTGCGGGTGATCTGCCGGACCCGGTCCCCTTTTGACGGGGTCCGAGGGCTCGATGCCTCCCTCTGATGGGATTCCATTACAAGATCGTTCCCGCTGGTCTCGGAAATGTCCTAGGGTACCTCGGGAGCGTAGCCCGAGCGTTGGTTATGTACCGAACGTACCCAGGGTCATCCCTCGCTCTGTGTCTAAGGCGATTGTGAACCCTTCGAGGGCTAGCCTACGAACCCCTGATCAGTAGTGGGCGTGGAGCCCGAGTGGCCTGAGGCGGCCGTTGAACCCTTCCGAGGGGCCGGCCATCGAACCTCTGACTAGTAGTGGGCGCAGAACCCAATCGCTCTGAGGCGGTCGTTGAACCCCTCCGAGGGGCCAGCCTTTGAACCTCTGATCAGTAGGGAGGCTCGGGGCCTGTTTCCTTCACGGAGAAGGATCCTTTTCGGGGTATCCCCCTTTCCCGGTCCCTGTTGTAAGAGAGAGAAAGAGGAAAAAGGAAAAGGATACGAAATCGAATGACGTGGCGTACCTTTTTTGACGCGGTTATTATGGCGAAGGCGAAGCGTCGCTTGCTTCTCCTGCCTGAGGCGCCGCCTGTCCCGCCGTGGAGTTAATGCGACGGGGCGAGTGGTTCGCGAGGCATCCGTTGCGCGTGCGCGGGCCGTTCGAGGAACGGATCACGGGCGCGCCGTCTTCACGCCGTGAGAGAGGGTTCTCTCGCTGCCCCTGGATGGGACGTAAGCTTGGCTGACGACGTGACCGCTGCTTCTGCCCGCCTGCCACCGCCATTGCTGCCGGCCCAACCTTGGCCGTATTGACCGTCGTGCCTGGCTGGCACTGCTGGGTTATACGCAGGGTTGCCTCGAGTCGCGGTACTGGTTCCGCAGTCGAGGAGGCGCGGCAGTGGCGCGAGGGGTGGTGCAGTTGCTCGCGCGTAGCAACCGGCGAGCCGGTTGCATGACGTGTGGGCCTGGGCCTCTATGCTAGGCGCGTTGGAGTCGAAGGGGCGCGCCCACTTGGCGCGGTTGCATGCTGACTACATGGCTGTCCACCCTTTCACCCGCTGGTCTGGGCGAAAGTGGAGGAATGCCCGTAACCGATGGGCAGTTGCATGCCCTGCGCGCGGCGGTTTGGCTCCTTCTGCCCTGGACCAGCTTGCATGACGCGTGGGGCCCAGCCCCCGTGTCGTAGGGCGAGGACCATGGAGTGTGTTGGAGAAGACTCAGTCCGCGACGGCTGGGGACGCAAGTAGGGAGTCGCCTTTAAAAAGGGGGGTGACCCCCTTGAAAGGCGGCCATGTCTTCGCGCTCCCTTATGCACTGTGTCTTTCCACCTTCTGAGCCCCCGGATGGGGAACGCCCGCAATCCTTCCGTCTTGTCGTCGGAGGAACGCGACTTCGAGGAAGCTGGTACCTTTCAGCCATCGTTCGGCTTCAAGGATTTTCATCATGCAGCCCAGCTGCATCCCCTCGCCGGTGGTCACCCAAGACGGTGACCACCAGCCTCTGGGTGGGGAGAAGCAAGCCAGGCTGCGATCTTGGTTCCGCCCTCAGCTTCAAGGATGTTCATCATCCTTGCTGGGGCGGAGGCCGGGCTGAGCCAGAGCTCTTCCCCCCGTGCAGGCCGGCTGGTCACCTCCTCTTCCAGCTTCTCATGGTGGAAACCATCCTCCGGCCCTGCGGAGGAGGCGTCCTCCAGCTATGCCGGGGAAGGCGAACTGTTGCTGTCCAGCTAGGATGCAACATTCCGTCCTTCTCCTCACTTTCGTGGTGAGGGCAGGAGTAAGGACCTGCCGGTACGCCTTGCCAACTGTCGGCGTTGGCGGAGAGGCGGACGACGCCGTCCGTGCTGACGTGGTGGCAGCTGGAGGGAGCTCCCCCCCCCCCGTCGAGGCCGTCGGCGCCGCCTACGGACCGGCCCCTGGCTCTTTGGCTTTAATGTCTGGTTCGCGCCCCTTGAGTGGGGACGCGAACGAGAGCCTTCCGGTGACCGCGTCCGTCCTGGGGCCATGGCTGCTGCTATGGGGACGGAACCGGAGTTCTGTTTGCATTGGCACCTTGAATGTCGGTGTCTTGTTCATTGTGGCTGTCGGGGCCTAAACATGTGTGTATTTTCGGCGCGGAGCCATGTTTTTTTTCATTTCGAGCACTAAGACTCGCCTGTCGATTATCTGAACCGCTTCACCGAGCGTGAGTCGCCTCGTGCAAAGGTGACGAGTGAAGGTATCCGTATCCCGGAGGCGTAGGAGTCCCTCGGCTCGGTCGGTCTTGCTGTCCGAGGCTTCTCTTGCTTGGTTAAAGGAACCCCTCGGCCGCTCTTCGATGAGCCGAAGCCAGAGGTAGCGGTGTCAGCACGGACGGAGGCAGAGTTGGCTCGAAAAGAAGATTTGGTCGGCCGAAGCCTGGCCGGGTCTTCCACTGGCGGGATCGACGCCGGAGTTGAGCTGCCGAGGCCACAAGCCGGGCTGATGTCTTCGGGGGACAGCTGGTCGAGGCCTCGGGGTGGCCGGCCGAGCCGTCTGCTCGAGCCGGATTCCTGGAGAAGACCCTGGCGGCGATGGCCCGGCTGTGGTGCTGATGTCGTCCTTCAGAGTGGAGATCCTTCGACCGCGTCGCCGTCCGAGGCTAGGTCAGACCTCGCTGAAGGTGTAGTTGACGCCGAGGGTGCTGCTGCCCCCTTCAACTGTCGACGCCCGAGCCTGCAGGATCGGGTTGTCTTGTAGTGTGTGTATGTTTTCTGCGGCCGCCGAGGCCCAAACACACTGTTGTCGTGTTGTAAAGTTGCGTCCCTTTTCCTCTTGTTTCGAGTATCTGGACTTGCTTGCCGATAACAAACTTGTTTGTCCGAGCGAGAGTTACTTTTCACGGAAGGTGATGAGTGAGGTATCCGTATCCTGGAGGCGTAGGAATCCCTCGGCTCGGTCGGCCTTGCCGCTTACCTGTACTCTTACCCGCCCATAGGGTTTTGTCACCGTCACAGTCGAGAAGGCCCGAAAAATCGTTTCGGCAGAGGAGCTTTCGAGCGTGAAGACTTGCTCGGTCCGTGGAGTGACTTATCCGAGCGCGAGTTACTTATCGCAGAAGGTGATGAGTGAGGTATCCGTATCCCGGAGGCATAGGAGTCCCTCGGCTCGGTCAGCCTTGGCTGCTTACGTGTACTCCGTCATTTTCAGGATCCACTTTCGAAGTAGTCAAAAAGCACGAAAGGCATTCTGGCAGAAAAGATTTTTTTTCTTTTTTCGAGGAAAATTTCGACGCAGAGGGGGTTCCCCGCTTCTAGCCCCCGAGGGAGGGTCGGGCTTTGCCGAGGCAAGGCTGATCCTTCCTTGACGACCAGACTTTGTGTGTGAACGGGGTGTACGAATAACTTGGAAGCATCTTAAGGGTAGAAGCGACGTAGCTGTTGGATGTTCCAAGCGTTGCTGTAGACCTCGCCTTGACTGTTGGCCAGCTTGTATGTTCCGGGCTTTAGAACCTTGGCGATGACGAACGACCTTTCCCAGGGAGGCGTGAGCTTGTGCTGCCCTCAGGCGTCTTGTCGCAGCCGAAGCACCAGGTCGCCCACCTGGAGATCTCGGGACCGAACCCCTCGGGCGTGGTAGCGTCGCAGGGACTGCTGGTACCGCGCTGAGTGTAGTAAGGCCATGTCTCGAGCCTCTTCCAGCTGGTCCAGTGAGTCTTCTCGATTGGCTCGATTGCTTTAGTCGGCGTAGGCCCTCATCCTCGGGGAACCGTATTCTAAGTCTGTGGGCAAGATGGCCTCGGCCCCATAGACTAGAAAGAACGGCGTGAATCCCGTGGCTCGGCTCGGCGTTGTCCTCAGACTCCAGACCGCCGAGGGGAGTTCCTTCATCCACCGCTTGCTGAACTTGTTGAGGTCGTTGTAGATCCGAGGCTTGAGTCCTTGCAGGATCATGCCGTTAGCCCGCTCCACTTGCCCATTCGTCATGGGGTGAGCTACGGCGGCCTAGTCCACCCGGATGTGGTGATCCTCGCAGAAGTCCAGGAACTTTCTGCCGGTGAACTGGGTGCCGTTGTCGGTGATGGTGGAGTTCGGGACCCCAAAGCGATGGATGATGTGGTGAAGAACGCCACCGCCTGTTCGGACCTGATGCTGTTTAGGGGTCGACCTCGATCCACTTGGAGAACTTGTCGATGGCGACCAACAGGTGCGTGTAGCCCCCGGGTGCCTTCTGCAAGGGGCCGACGAGGTCCAGACCCCACACAGCAAACGGCCAGGTGATGCGTATGGTCTGCAGAGCCTGAGCGGGCAGGTGGGTCTGCCTCGCGTAGAACTGACACCCTTCGCAGGTGCGGACAATCTTAGTGGCGTCGGCCACCGTCGTCAGCCAGTAGAAACCTTGTCGGAAGGCGTTCCCAACAAGGGCTCGAGGTGCTGCGTGATGACCGCAAGCCCCCGAGTGTATCTCTTGTAAGAGCTCCTGACCTTCGGCGATGGAAATGCATCGCTGGAGGATGCCCGAGGGGCTGCGGTGGTAGAGCTCCTTCTCATCTCCCAGCAAGACGAACGACTTGGCGCGCCGCGCCACTCGCCGAGCTTCGGCTTGGTCGAGGGGTAGCTCTCCTCGGTGGAGATATTGCAGGTACGGGGTCTGCCAGTTTTGATCAGGCGTGACCTCGCTCCGCTCCCCCTCGATGCGCAGTGCTTCATCCTTGGGGGCCGAGGGTACCTCGGGCTGAGCCGAGGGTGCCTCGGGCTCGGCCGAGGCCTTCTCGGGCTCGGGCGTGTCGTCGGTCTTGACGAAGGGTTGATGCAGGTCTCGGGAGAATACGTCCGGAGGAACTGTTGTTCGCCCCGAGGCTATTTTAGCCAGCTCGTCCGCAGTCTCGTTGTAGCGTCGGGCGATGTGGTTGAGCTCGAGCCCGTAGAACTTGTCTTCCAGGCGCCGAACCTCATCGCAGTAGGCTTCCATCTTCGGGTCGCGGCAGTGGGAGTTCTTCATGACTTGGGCGATGACGAGCTACGAGTCACCGCGAGCGTCGAGGCGTCGGACCCCTAGCTCGATGGCGATTCGCAACCCGTTTACCAGAGCCTCGTACTCAGCCACGTTGTTGGACGCCGGGAAGTGGAGGCGTAGCACGTAGCGTAGGTGCTTCCCGAGAGGCGAGATGAAGAGCAGGCCCGCGCCGGCCCCCGTCTTCATCAGCGACCTGTCGAAAAACTTGGTCCAGAGCTCCGGTTGGATCGGAGCTGTTGGGAGCTGGGTGTCGACCCATTCAGCCACGAAGTCCGCCAAGACCTGGGACTTGATGGCCTTCCGAGGGGCGAACGAGATCGTCTCGCTCATGATCTCCACCGCCCACTTTGCAATTCTACCCGAGGCCTCACGGGACTGGATGATCTCCCCCAGGGGGAAGGGTGACACCACAGTTACCGGATGAGACTCGAAGTAGTGTCGCAACTTCCGCCGTGTCAGGATCACCGCGTACAGCAACTTCTGAATTTGTGGGTAGCGGATCTTGGTCTCGGACAGTACCTCACTGATGAAGTAGACTGGCCTCTGGACGGGCAATGCGTGCCCCTCTTCTTGTCTCTCAACCACAATCGCGGCGCTAACCACCTGAGTGGTCGCGGCGACGTAGATCAAGAGGGCTTCTCCGGTAGCGGGCGGCACCAAGATGGGCGCGTTCGTGAGGAGCGCCTTCAGGTTCCCGAGGGCTTCCTCGGCCTCAGGGGTCCAAGCGAAGCACTCGGCCTTCCTTAAGAGGCGGTACAGAGGCAGGCCTCTTTCGCCGAGGCGCGAGATGAAACGGCTCAGAGCCGCGAGGCATCCCATGACCCTCTGTACGCCTTTCAAGTCCTTGATGGGCCCCATGCTGGTGATGGCCGCGATCTTCTCCGTGTTAGCCTTGATGCCCCGCTCGGAGACGATGAACCCCAAGAGCATGCCTCGGGGGACCCCGAAGACACATTTTTCGGGATTGAGCTTCACGCCTTTCGCCTTGAGACATCGGAATGTCACTTCAAGGTCGGAAAGGAGGTCGGAGGCTTTCCTCGTCTTGACTACGATGTCATCGACGTAGGCCTCGACCGTTCGGCCGATGTGTTCGCCGAACACATGGTTCATGCATCGCTGGTACGTTGCACCCGCATTCCTCAAACCAAACAGCATGGTAACATAGCAGTACATGCCGAAGGGTGTGATGAAAGAAGTCGCGAGCTGGTCGGACTCTTTCATCCTGATCTGGTGATACCCTGAGTAGGCATCGAGGAAAGACAGGGTTTCGCACCCAGCAGTGGAATCCACGATTTGATCGATGCGAGGCAGAGGGTAGGGAACTTTCGGACATGCTTTGTTTAGACCAGTGTAGTCTACACACATCCGCCATTTCCCCCCTTTCTTTCTCACAAGCACAGGGTTGGCAAGCCATTCGGGATGGAATACCTCTTTGATGAACCCTGCCGCATTAGCTTGTGGATCTCCTCGCCTATGGCTCGGTGCTTTTCTTCGTCGAATCGGCGCAGAGGCTGCTTCACGGGTCGGGCTCCAGCTCGGATATCCAGCGTGTGCTCGGCGACTTCCCTCGGTATGCCAGGCATGTCCGAGGGACTCCACGCGAAAACATCGGCGTTTGCGTGGAGAAAGTCGACGAGCACTGCTTCCTATTTGGGGTCAAGGTCGGAGCCGATCCGGATCTGCTTGGAGGCGTCATTGCAGGGGTCGAGAGGGACGGACTTAATCGTCTCCGTTGGCTCGAAGTTGCTGGCGTGGCGCTTCACGTCTGGCGCCTCCCTAGAGAGGCTCTCTAGGTCGGCGATGAGGGCCTCGGTCTCGGCGAGGGCCTCGGCGTACTCCACGCACTCCACGTCGCATTCGTACTCGTGTCGGTACGTGGGCCCGACGGTGATGACCCCGTTGGGGCCCGACACCTTGAGCTTGAGGTAGGTGTAGTTGGGGACGGCCATGAACTTGGCGTAGCATGGCCTCCCCAGCACTGCGTGGTAGGTTCCTCTAAACCCGACCACTTCGAAAGTGAGGGTCTCTCTTCGGAAGTTGGAGGGCGTCCCGAAGCAGACGGGTAGATCGAGTTGTCCGAGGGGTTGGACGCGCTTCCCGGGGATGATCCCGTGGAAAGGCGCAGCGCCCTGTCCGGACCGAGGACAGATCGATCCGTAGGAGCCCGAGGGTCTCAGCGTAGATGATGTTGAGGCTGCTGCCTCTGTCCATGAGGACCTTGGAGAGCCTGACGTTGCCGATGATGGGGTCGACAACGAGCGGGTATTTCCCCGGGCTCGGCACATGGTCGGGATGGTCGGCCTGGTCGAAGGTGATGGGCTTGTCGGACCAGTCTAGGTAGACTGGCGCCGCCACCTTTACCGAGTAGACCTCCCGACGCTCTTGCTTATGGTGACGAGCCGAGGCGTTTGCCACTTGCCCACCGTAGATCATGAAGCAGTCGCGGACCTCGGGGAACTCTCCTGCCTTGTGATCTTCCTTCTTAGCGTCGTCGAGAGCCTTGCCACCCTCCGTGGGTGGCCCGGCCTTGTGAAAGTGGCGTCAAAGCATGGCACACTTCTCAAGGGTGTGCTTGACGGGCCCCTGATGATAGGGGCACGGCTCCTTGAGCATCTTGTCGAAGAGGTTGGCACCTCCGGGAGGTTTCCGAGGGTTCTTGTACTCGGCGGCGGCGACAACGTCCGCATCGGCGGCGTCGCGTTTCGCTTACGACTTTTTCTTGCCCTTCTTCTCGGTGCCGCGCTGAGTTGATGCCTCGGGAACATCTTCTAGTGGGCGGCCCTGGGGCTGCTTGTCCTTCCGGAAGATGGCCTAAACCGCCTCCTGGCCAGAGGCGAACTTGGTGGCGATGTCCATTAGCTCGCTCACCCTGGTGGGGGTCTTGCGACCCAGCTTGCTCACCAGGTCGCGACAGGTGGTGTCGGCGAGGACCGCGCCGATGACATCCGAATCGGTGACGTTGGGCAGTTCGGTGCGTTGCTTCGAGAATCGCCGGATGTAGTCCCGGAGAGACTCTCCCGGCTGCTGGCGGCAGCTTCGGAGATCCTAGAAGTTTTCAGGGCGCACGTACGTGCCTTGGAAATTGCCGGCGAAGGCTTGGACCAGGTCATCCCAGTTGGAGATCTGCCCTGGAGGCAGGTGCTCCAGCCAGGCTCGAGCGGTGTCGGAGAGGAACAGGGGGAGGTTGCGGATGATGAGATTATCATCGTCCGTTCCACCCAGTTGGCAGGCCAGCCGATAGTCCGCGAGCCACAGTTCCGGTCTCGTCTCCCCCGAGTACTTTGTGATAGTAGTCAGGGTTCGGAACCGGGTCGGGAACGGTGCCCGTCGTATGGCGCGGCTAAAACCCTGCGGACCGGGTGGTTCGGGCGAAGGACTCCGATCCTCCCCGCTGTCGTAGCGTCCCCCATGCCTGGGGTGGTAGCCTCGGCACACCCTCTCATCGAGGTGGGCCCGACGGCTGGGGTGATGGTGCTCGTTGCCGAGGCGACCCGGGCCCGCAGGCGCTGTGTTGCGCGTGCGCCCGGTGTGGACCGAGGCTTCTCGCATGAATCGGGAAGTCGCGGCGCGATGTTCCGAGGGGTAACCCTGCCTTCGGGAGGCGGAGCTTTCGGCCCGTCGGACCGCGGCGTCCTCCAGGAGATTCTTGAGCTCTCCCTGGATACGCCGCCCCTCGGTGGTTGATGGCTCCGGCATCGCGCGGAGAAGTATTGCCGCTGCAGCCAGGTTCTGGCCGACTCCACTGGAATCCAGTGGCGGCCTTACCCTGACGTCGTCGGCGATGCGGTGCTGGATGCCCTGGGGGAGATGACACGATTCTCCGGCCGGAGGTTGGCCCGCCCATTCCTGCCCGATGTCCCGGCGGATCGGCTCAAGCGTTCCTGCTCCCTCGTCGAGCCTGGCCTGCATCTCGCGGATTTGCTCGAGCTGTGGGTCAAGACCCCCCGCCGGAACGGGGACCACAGCTAGCTCCCGAAGGATGTCGACGCGAGGCACGGGCCTAGGGGGATCACCGTTCTTCGGCATACCAAGATTGTTGCCTTCGCCGGGACCCCCTAGATCGACGTGGAAACATTCGCGACTTGGGCCGCAGTCCTCGTCGTTGAGGCCGCGGCTACCGTCGAAACAGTCGGAAAGGCAATAGTCGCATGCGGTCATGAAGTCCCGCACGGCACTGGGGTTACCAAGTCCGGAGAAATCCCAACAGAGGTCGGGCTCGCCATCTTCCTCAGACCCCGAGGGCCCGTAGGTCGAGACGGCCGTCAGCCGGTCCCAGGGTGACCGCACACGATACCCCAGAGGGTTTGGACTCGCCTCCATGAGAATGTCCACTGAAGCGGAGTTGCTTGGCGGGTCGAGGCCGAATCCAAAAGGCGTGAGATGGGAATCGATCGGTACCTTTTGGTCGACGGGCGGTGACGAAGTCACGTCAGGGACTGACTGCACCGTCGTCTCAGGTACGAGGATGACGCCTAGCAAGTCCTTCGCGAGCGTGCTGGCGTCGTCCGTTTGCTCGAGGTTGGTGTGTTGCGGGGAGACGGCGCTCGTCTTCGTCTCAAACGTGAGGCCGATGCCCGACGCGCTCTCCATTGGGGCGCCGGCGCCGTCGACTCGCTCGACAGCCGACGAGGTGCCGCCTCCTGCTTGACCTTGGTTGCCCCGCCTCCTCCTCCGTCGGTGGGGGAGGGGACGGGACAAGCCCGAATGTCGTCCTTCCACCACGTGGGGAAGGCGTCGTCGATTTCCCCGCCAGCGGGCGGATTGTCGACCGCCATTATCGCTGTCGCGCGGTGGGGGAAGGAGTATCATGTCGTAGCTGCCGTCGAGGGACATGAACTCAAGACTCCCGAAACGGAGCACCGTCCCGGGCTGGAGAGGTTGCTGGAGACTGCCCATCTGGAGCTTGACGGGAAGTTGTTCGTCAACACGCAGCAGGCCCCTACCTGGCGCGCCAACTGTCGGTGTTTCGAAACCCGGGGGGTCCCTGGACCGACGAGTGAATTGTCGCCGCGTGCCCCAGCCCAGATGGGTCGGCGTGAGGCAGAACGTGAAGGGGGAGAAGAGAGCAGCCGGAGGGAGACAGGCGTGGGAGGTGGAACCCGCGGCCTTTGTGTTAGCCCTGCGCCCAGGTCGGGTGCACTTGCAGTAGGGGGTTACAAGCGTCCACGCGGGAGGGAGCGAGCGGCCTTGCGCGAGCGCCGTCCCGTCCTTCCCCGCGCGGCCAACCTTCTGTAAGAGGGCCCTGGACCTCCCTTTTATAGGCGTAAGGAGAGGGTCCAGGTGTACAATGGGGGTGTAGCAGTGTGCTAGCGTGTCTAGCGGAGGAGAGCTAGCGCCCTAAGTACATGCCATCGTGGCAGCCGGAGAGGTTTTGGCACCCAGTTCGTGTGATGTCGTGGCCGTCGGAGGAGCGCTGGAGCCTGGCGGAAGGACAGCTGTTGGGGCTATCGAGTCCTTGCTGACGTCCTTTTACTTCCGTAAGGGCGCTGAGAGCCGTCGTCGTCACAGGGCATGCGGGGCGCCATCATTACTCATATGGTGAAGCGAGCCAGATGGGACGCCGGTCTTGTTCCCCGTAGCCTGAGTCAGCTTGGGGTAGGGTAATGATGGCGCCTCCTATCGACGTGGTCGGTCCGTGCCCTAGGGTTGGCAAGGTTGAGGCTCCTCCGAGGTCGAGGTCGAGTCTGTCTTCCAAGGTCGAGGTCGAGTCCGAGCCCCCGGGTCAGACAAGGCGGAGCCCGTCGGCTGAGTCCGAGCCCCGGGGGTCGGGCGAAGCGGAGTTCGTCGTCCTTCAGGGCTGAGCCCGAGTCCGAGCCCTGGGGTCGGGCGAAGCGGAGTTCGTCGTCTTCCAGGGCTGAGCCCGAGTCCGAGCCCTAGGGTCGGGCAAAGCGGAGTTCGTCGTCTTCCGGGGCTGAGCCCGTGTCCGAGCCCTGGGGTCGGGCGAAGCGGAGTTCGTCGTCTTCCGGGGCTGAGCCCGTGTCCGAGCCCTGGGGTCGGGCGCAGCGGAGTTCGTCGTCTTCCGGGGCTGAGCCTGAGTCCGAGCCCTGGGGTCGGGCGAAGCGGAGTTCGTCGTCTTCCGGGGCTGAGCCCGTGTCCGAGCCATGGGGTCGGGCGAGGCGGAGTTTCCTATGACGCCTGAGGCCGGACTTGGCTGCTGTCAGCCTCACTCTGTCGAGTGGCTTAGTAGTCGGAGCGGCGCAGGCGGCGCTGTCCTCTTGTCAGACCGGTCAGTGGAGCGGCGAAGTGACTGCGGTCACTTCGGCTCTGTCGACTGAAGCGCGTGCGTCAAGATAAAGGTGTCAGGCCACCTTTGCATTAAATGCCCCTGCGATTTGGTCGGTTGGCGTGGCGATATAGCCAAGGTTGCTTCTTGGTGAAGACTGGGCCTCGGGCGAGCCGATGGTGTGTCCGTTGCTGGAGGGGGTCCTCGGGCGAGACGTAGATTCTCCGGGGTCGGCTGCCCTTGCCCGAGGCTGGGCTCGGGCGATGTGCGATCGCGTCCCTCGAATGGACCGATCCTTGACTTAATCGCACCCATCAGGCCTTTGCAGCTTTGTGCTGATGGGGGTTACCACCTGAGATTTAGGAGTCTTGAGGGTACCCCTAATTATGGTCCCCGACAGAAAGGTTATCTAAATAGGTAACCCGTCAAATTATGCATATATATCCAAAAGAATAAACTTTATTAATGTATTGTTTGGGATCAAACAGAGTATGCAGAGGGAGAAGTTCACTTGCCTTGCTTATTGAAAACTTGAGGTTCTTCCACGGATCGGAATAGATCTTGATTCTTAACTACTAGATCAACCACTGAATATCACACAAACAAACAAGAAGAACAAACACCACTCAATTACATACCACATTCACCATACGTAAAGCTAAAAGAAAGCCTAACGAAAAGAACGTTCGCTTTTAAAGAACATAGCAAGTAATGGTTATAAGAGGGTATTATTTTCAAAAATGTGTGATCTAAAACAAGACATGAGCTTAAAAATATCTTAATTAAACTATACAAATATTATGTTCACTAATTTAATCTTTTATAAAATGTCATATGTGATCTGTCCAAGATAAAGGGTTTATAAGAGGATAAAACACGTTATAACAATATTAAACCTTTTTAACCTTTTAGAAAAGATATATGTTATATATCTAAGGTTAATGGGCTACTAATCACGTTATTAATTTTAGAAGCATTATGGAGCATATTATTAATATTGTTAACCAATCACTTATGACAAATTAAGGTATAAGTCTAAATAAGTTTTATGTGAAAAGATCATTATTATTAAACATATATTTATGGAAAGTTATGATATATGCCTTAAATGAACTTTTATGTAGGAGACAATAAACAAACAACTATATTTTATTTTTATTAGAAAGTACATGTCTTATATTCTTTGTTAAGAAAGCTATATACAAAACAAATATGTAAACTAATATTTTAATTATAAAAAAAGACATGAACACTAATTTTCTTTATTTTATCCTTTAGGGACCACTAAATGATATATATAAATAATATGGATTCGATGTGATGAACGGATTAATCATGCTTACATTACTAGTTATGGATAAATTGAAATGTAAGACTAATTATTAAATTATGAGAAAATATAAATAATCTATTGATTTAGTTTGAATTTAGGAACATATGACCTAAATTATTTGAAAGGAAAAAGTATAAACTATCATTTTAGTTTATAAAAGAAATGACCCTTGTTATCTTTTAATTAAGAAAAAATAAATAATCTATTAATTGGACATATATTTATCTTCTATTTTTAATAAGAAACATATGGTCTACATATTCTTTTAAGTTTCTATTTAATACGGCTATCTTTAAACATCTATAACGAACCTTATTAAATAAAAAACATGATATATATTAAAAAGATCATTTTAATATTAGAAACAAATTATCTTCTTTATTAGTAAGAAACCTATGTTTACCAACATAACTATCATTTTCTTTATTAGGAAAGTATGAGCGCCTAATTAAGTCATTTTAACGTTATAAATCCTACTATTTCGGTTTTCTTCTTTCCTTTCTAAATAGAATTTATACGTATAACTATAAATTGTTTATTTATTTCTTCTAACATTAATATTCTAAGAAGTAATTGTAAATTACTAAATGGGACTTTTAATAACATATTCATGGTTATTATGATATAGATAAATATCTTACTAATTCTAAGTAATTAAGTGATATACTCATGAATACAATTATTATGAATAGTAACATTTTCATTTGACCAGAAAATACGTGACTTAGTATTTCTTCTATTTTTTCAATTTCTTATATCACTAAAATTATACTTATATTAATACTAACCGATTATCGCTCCACACACTAAAGCGAAATTAATTATAAGCAATTCTAGTATGAAAATCACTAAAGTAGTGAATAGTGCCCGTGTTCATTTTTAGAATTATAAAATTGTACGCATATTCAAAGTAGCGTCACGGGGTTCGATTTTAGCTACGCGTATACATCGGAATTTCTTTTCATAATCTAAAAACTGAAAATCCCGAAATTAATTCAATTTACAAAATAGGGACTAAACTAAAAAATTGTCTTCTTCTACCTTGGACTTGCTCATGTGCAAGGGAGCTCGACGGGCGGGTTTCGATCCACAGCTGTGGTACTGGTGATGAGGTTTGCGGACGTCGATGACGTGGCAAGAATTCCGGCGAGAAGAACTCGACGTCTGATGGCGAGCAGCACCAGCACAGCAGACTGCGCAACAGCGAGAGTTTCAGGCAGTGAGTTCTCCACGGCGTGCGTGGAACGACATTAGGCACGACACTGTCACTAGCGTTGTGGCTTCATCATCGACGCGGCGAAGGGAGCTCAGGCAAGATTTAGTGAGCAGCAGTAGTGTCGGCGTTTCGAGACCGGGGGGTCCCTCGGGCCGACGAGTGAGTGTCGCCGCGTGCCCCAGCCCAGACGGGTCGAGCGCGTGGGCGAGCGCGAAGGGGGGAAAGGAGCGAGGCGGCCGGAGACCGGCGCGAGAGAGGTGGGAATCCCGCGGCCTTCGTGTTCGTCCCGCGCCCAGGTCGGGTGCGCTTGTAGTAGGGGGTTACAAGCGTCCACGCGGGAGAGGGAAGCGAGCGGCCCCAAGAGAGCGCCTGTCCCGTCCTCGTCGCCGCGCGGCCAACCTTCTCTAAGAGGGCCCTGGTCCTTCCTTTTATAGGCGTAAGGAGAGGATCCAGGTGTACAATGGGGGTGTAGCAGAGTGCTACGTGTCTAGCGGGGGAGAGCTAGCGCCCTAAGTACATGCCGATGTGGCAGCCGGAGAGATTTTGGCACCTAGCTGGTGTGAAGTCGTGGCCGTCGGAGGAGCGACGGAGCCTGGCGGAGGGACAGCTGTCGGAGCGGTTGAGTCCTTGCTGACGTCCTCCTGCTTCCGTAAGAGAGCTGAGAGCCGCCGTCGTCACAGAGCATGCGGGGCGCCATCATTGCCTATCTGGCGGAGCTAGCCAGATGGGACACCGGTCTTGTTCTCTGCGGCCCGAGTCAGCTCGGGGTAGGGTGATGATGGCGCTTCCTGTTGACGTGGCTGGCCTGCGCCCTAGGTTGGGCGACGTGGAGGCTCCTCCGAAGCCGAGGTCGAGTCTGTCTTCTATGGCCGAGGCCGAGTCCGAGCCCCTGGGTCGGGCGAGGCGGAGGTCGTTCGGCGGAGGCCAGGGCAGAGTCTGAGCCCTGGGGTCGGGCGAAGCGGAGTTCGTCGTCTTCTGGGGCTGAGCCCAAGTCCGAGCCCGAGGGTCGGGCGAAGCGGAGTTCGTCGTCTTCCGGGGCTTAGCCCGAGTCCGAGCCCTGCGTCGGGCGGAGCGGAGTTCGCCGTCTTCCGGGACATAGCCCGAGTCCGAGCCCTGGGTCGGGCGGAGCGGAGTTCGCCGTCTTCCGGGGCTTAGCCCGAGTCCGAGCCCTGGGTCGGGCGGAGTGGAGTTCGCCGTCTTCCGGGGCTTAGCCCGAGTCCGAGCCCTGGGTCAGGCGGAGCTTCCTATGGTGCCTTTGGCAGGGCCTGACTGCCTGTCAGTCTCACTCTGTCAGGTGGCACTGCAGTCGGAGTGGCGCAGGCGGCGCTGTTCTTCTGTCAGGCCGGTCAGTGGAGCGGTGAAGTGACGGCGGTCACTTCGGCTCTGCCGGGGGGCGCGCGTCAGGATAAATGTGTCAGGTCACCTTTGCGTTAAATGCTCCTGCGACTTGGTCGGTCGGTGCGGCGATTTGGTCAGGGTTGCTTCTTAGCGAAGGCAGGGCCTCGGGCGAGCCGGAGATGTGTCCGCCGTTGGAGGGGGGCCTCGGGCGAGACGGAAATCCTCCGGGGTCAGCTGCCCTTGTCTGAGGCTAGGCTCGGGCGAGGCACGATCGAGTCGTTCGAATGGACTGATCCCTGACTTAATCGCACCCATCAGGCCTTTGCAGCTTTATGCTGATGGGGGTTACCAGCTGAGAATTAGGAGTCTTGAGGGTACCCCTAATTATGGTCCCCGACAAGTAGCAAGCTCTGTGCGAGGCACATAGTTGGGGGAGGGGAGAGCGCGAGTAGGGCAGGGAGGAAGTTTAGCCGAGCTGTTCCTTTTATAGCCGAAGATCGGGGTAGAGCAAGCGCCGGAGAAGATTGAAGGTTGGCCGCGCTATTAATGGCATTAGTAGCGGAGGGACAATAGCGTGAGTGGGGAAGGAGAAGAGGCGGACGTCGGTGCTCCATTTGGTGCTGCTGGGGAGACGGACGGTTGTGGCCGTAACTGCAAAAACAACAGTGTCTACATCTGTGTACGATAGAAGCATCTGATGGGAGATGAGGAACAGTAATCATGGGGCCCACCTGTCATACGACAAAATGAAGTGGAGAGAGGCTGAGCGATGGGCTTGGAATTAGCTGGACAAGGAACTAGGCGGAGCATGCAACGATCATCCATTCTCTTTTTTTTGTTTTTTTATTTCTTTTCCTTTCATAGAAACAGAATACAAATGCAACGATCGTCCATTCTCTTTTTTTGTTTTTTATTTCTTTTCCTTTCATATTTCGAAATACATATTTAAATAACCCTAAAATCTATAATAATTAAACCAAAATTTTTTATAAATAAAATATTTATTTTTGGACTAATATTTATTATATTAGTTATGTAAATTTTCATTTAAGAGGAAATGATATTTAATATCTAAAATCAATTATGAGCAATCAAAAATCATTCCAAATGCACATCAATAACAAACACTTAAAAGAAAATTTATTACCATAAATATCATTAATAACCAAATGTATTATTTTTATTTAATGATTTTTATAGTGTTACAAATCTACCCCTCTTAAAAAGAATCTCGTCCTCGAGATTAAGAAATGCTAGCACAAAAGCAAAGGAGATGCATGGTTATTTGTAGGTTCTTAGTTCATATTGAACTCTTCCAATATTAAGGAACTTCCTTACTTCTTTGCTCCAAAATGTATACTAATTAAGCAACCTTCATCATCATACTTATAAAATGGTGGGTCTTCTGAATTATTGCTTAGGTTATGCTTGGCAGCTTTCTTCTCTAGTCGGTCTAGATGCTTTTTGGGGCATTCGCGAATAATATGTCCTTCGTTTTTGCAGTAGTAGCAAGCACCTCTTGCTTTTATTTCTTTGCGAGTCAACTTTGCTTGACCAACAACGGGTGAGGGTTGATTGGTGTCTGTATCTCATGTAGCTGAGCCTGACTTGATTCTTCTGTTTGGGTATCCATGTGTTTCGTGGCTTTCGCTTGAGGTGGACTAATCATGTATCCAAACATTTTTTCTATTCCTTTTGTTGTTCTTCATTCCATTCATCGAATATCTCGGTGACTCATTTCTCTCGTTCATAGTTGTTAAGGTAGGAATATTGTCGTTGGCATCATTTACTTCATTTCCATTGGGGTTCATCATCTAGTCAGAGGGTAAAAGAGTTAGTGAGACAGACTGCATAAGAGGCTTGTATGACATTAAGATAAAGAGCTAACACAACATTTTAATTTCCAATATAAGATTAGTTAAGGAACAAGGGTGGTTTCAGATTTCTACTAGCTTCATCATACTACAATAGCGTACAAGTGTCATAATCCTTAACATAGATCCTTTTGAACCTTATAGATTTCAGAGCTTGATATCCAAATCATCTTTCTGATCCAAGAGTATTTCTTTGAGCACAAATTTGAGAGAAAGACTTGAGCGGGATTTTAGGGCAACTAGAGTATCACATTGTTTGCATATAGCAGATGACACCATACTTTATTTTCTTTATAAAGAGACAAAACACAATAGGTGCGAAAGATTCTCCAAATTTATTCATATATCACTTAGCACAATTACAATTTCTCAAAGGGGCAACAACTTGACATTTTTTTCCGTGAGACATACTCCTTCTCCTAGCTAAACGATATATTATTCTTCCTTGATAGATGTACCAATCTGAGCTGGAGGTCGATTGTCTTCAACTACTATTCTTTCTCCAGATGGAGTTTCCAAACATATGGTTCTCTCAGTATGTTGGATTACTGCTTTAGTTCTTTGTAACCAATTCTTTCCAAGAATCACATCCTTTCCCATTGATTCTATCACTAGGAGATCAGCTGGAAAATCTATCCCGTTGATTTTAACACTTACTTTCGGACATATGTAGTTTACTAACATTTTTCCTTTAGGTGCATTGATGGTCTTCCTTGATCTTAAGGGACACTTAAAGATACCATACTTTGTTGCAAACTGGGCACTGATAAAAGAATGCGTTGTACAAGGATCATACAACACGGTGGCGATGGTTGTGTGAATGACTAGTGTTCCAAAAATCACTGCATTATCATATGGAATAGTTCCTGTCACTACATAACTTATCCTTCCTGTGGTCTCTTTCCGTTGTTTATTCTTTGTTGATGCATGGGTTTGAAGGTGTTGTCTTTTCTTTTGGACCTTATTGATCTCCACATCCTTCTTAGGACAACCATTAGCAAGATGGCCGGTATCACCACAGCCAAAGCAAGCACGACTTGATAAGTTACATGGTGGAGTTGTCTTTACATTGTTGGTAAACGTTTCTGTGCATTTTTGTTCATATTCCATGTCTGAAGATTGAGATAGCTTCATCTCGGAGGTGATCTGTAGTGAACTTTTCTCAGGACAGTTACGGAAGTAATGACCTTCACATCCACATTGATAGCAAGCTTTTCTTGAAGTTATTTCTTGACTTTTTCCATGTTTCCCTTTTTGTTTCTTGGACCTGATGCGAACACGAGGCTGAAACTGTGTGCAAGTAATAGTCCATCCATCAATATAACACTCCTGTGTTTCATCTTGGGGCTGGGCATCCTTGTGATGTTTCCTTTTTAGAATACTTTGCAATTCATCAACTGACAGTGTATTAGGTATGAGAGAATCTGTTATTAGTTGTTCTTGAGGAGACATCTGTCTGTTTATACCAGAAAACAAAATCCGGTTCTTCTATTTTGTAGTTTCACTTTCGTTGGTACTGATCTGGGGACAAGGAATTCCATAGTACTCACAACAACATGTTCCAAGGTCACTTGTCTGTTGGTTTGGTTGTGCATCCTTTTGTGTCTTGAATGTCTGTTCATCAGCTGTTTTATTTATAGTGTTGTTTTGACTTGCCAACCCACCGCATTCTTTGCACTTAGTGACATCACTTGTAGTTGACATTCCAAGGTCTGACATCTGTATGGGTATGGAAGAATGGAAGGGACGAGAGGGTTGAGCAAAGACAGATTATAGAGAGCAGAGAAAAGCCATCTATCTAAGGTTTTACCTAGCTAGCTGATGCCATTGTGGACAAAAGCCACACAATACACCAACAATCATTTCAAAGAAGCAAATCAATCATGAACACTAAGGACAATGAACTCAAGCATACCAGCACAACACAATCCAATTCTACTCATTCAACCAAAACAAAAGGTGAGACAAGGTTTGGAATAAGAAAGATATTATAAAGTCAAGGAGTCAGGTAAGAATTATCAAGGGGTCAGACAAGACATAATTGTTGGTGGCCAAGAGTGAAATAAGATAACCATGAACTATTAAAGTGAGGATAAATGATACAACCAAGGATATGAAGTGAGTTAGAGAGAAAGCATTATCAAGGAGAAAAGTAGAGAGGCAAAGGTTTAATATATCAAGGTAGATATTGCGCAAGGGTGGCAATACAATGGCAACAAAACAAAAGTATAAGAAGTCAAGGGTTATATAGCAATATTAGGGATTAGAAAACCACTATAATATAATATAATATCGCCCTTACCGATCTAATCGAAAATCTTAATACTAGAGAATAATCCTATCAATCTAACCAAGAAGTCTGGTAATAGATCCAAAGGATCCATAGCAAAACTTCTTACGGAGTGGGGAGAAGACAGAGAATAGGGCATCGTCGATAGCTTCAAAAGGGTTTCTTTTGGCAAACTTCGCTTCAAGTTCCACAATCCTAGCTTGATCATCTTGCAATGCTTCTCACTAGAACCTTCTGATAGACGAAGAATCAGACAAGAAGAGTTGAAGATAAAAGAGATGAGTTTTGATATAAAGTAAGTTTTTATGAAGACATTTAAGTCAAGTTTTGAACGACTGACTGGGCTTTCCATTTCTAACTAATCTAGCGACCTACGGTCACATTGCTTTGATACCACTTCTGTCACACCCGTTTCTAAGGGGCAGAACCGGGTGCATAGCATATGTGTGCCAGGATCTATTTACACACATATGTTGACGTCACAAGTGTAATATATCAAAAGAACAATGCATAAGAGCGTAAATAACGATTATATTAACATATTACACTTCGAACAGACTTAATGTCTTAACCTTTATTCATCAAAGTACAGCGAACATGGACATCCATCCACAGGAAGATGACCAAGGGGTATCACTAGACTAGCATCCATGGAGTTCAGCATCATATCTTCATCTGCAGCTTCTGATCAAAATTAAGCAAGGGTGAGCTCACTTATGGTCGGGGCTCAGCAAGTAGGGGAAAAACTAATGCAAGTCTAACAAGGTGAGACTGAGGTTGAGCAGTAAGCATTTTAGTTGGTCAATATTTTATTAACAACAACTGTCTTACTAATAAGTGTGAATCCCAAGTATTCCCATTAAACAAAGGTATAAGAGTATATCAAAAACACTTAAGTGAAACCACTTAAGCAAACCATTGGCAGATCATCAGATCTCGATTTATTTCCATCTTCAAGTTCAATTATCATGTGAGGAGTCCAGGCTGCTCATAACCATGAGCACAGCTGATATATCAGTTTTACACTCTGCAGAGGTGGCGCATCTTTACCCATGAGTCGCAATTCCCTTTTTGCCCGGGTTAGCTAGACCCGTATTCACTTCTGAGGTGAATGGCCAGGGTCTCACTACGAGGCTTCTCCCTAGAGTCCTCATTACGCAAATGCTGGAAATGGTCAAACTGCATAAGGCACACCTACCGTAACCAACTTATAGTCCAGACTACAGGGTAAAGCTTTGGGAACTATGCCCGTATCCAATCTGCCTGAGCCGGAACTATAAGAGCTTGTCAGATGCCCTCGTTCCTATCGACCACGACCAACACCCAACATAAGACTTCCCTAGTTATTTAGCCAAGACCAGAGCCATGATAGTTCTCATGGTAGCACTGTTTTCCCGGGTGGTCACTCCATGTTCCAATTAATATGCAATAATCTTGTTTAACCATCGGGTTAACAACAATAAAGTAAACTTACCATTTGGAACATTAGTATCATAAATAGGAGTGACTGCATAAATTTAAAGTTGTAGCAATAGCATAGCTACTAAGGTAAAGTATAATTCCCAGGTTTGATCAAGGAATAAGGTTAGAAAGGTTATCTAAATAGGTAACCCATCAAATTATGCATATATATCCAAAAGAATAAACTTTATTAAATATATTGTTTGGGATCAAACAGAGTATGCAGAGGGAGAAGTCCACTTGCCTTGCTTATTGAAAACTTGAGGTTCTTCCACGGATCGAAATAGATCTTGATTCTTAATTACTAGATCAACCACTGAATATCACACAAACAAACAAGAAGAACAAACACCACTCAATAACATACCACATTCACCATACGTAAAGCTAAAAGAAAGCCTAACAAAAAGAGCGTTCGCTTTTAAAGAACATCGCAAGTAATGGTTATAAGAGGGTATTATTTTCAAAAATGTGTGATCTAAAACAAGACATGAGCTTAAAAATATCTTAATTAAACTATACAAATATTATGTTCACTAATTTAATCTTTTATAAAACGTCATATGTGATCTATCCAAGATAAAGGGTTTATAAGAGGATAAAACATGTTATAACAATATTAAACCTTTTTAACCTTTTAGAAAAGATATATGTTATATATCTAATGTTAATGGGCTACTAATCACGTTATTAATTTTAGAAGCATTATGGAGCATATTATAAATATTGTTAACCAATCACTTATGACAAATTAAGGTATAAGTCTAAATAAGTTTTATGTGAAAAGATCATTATTATTAAACACCTATTTATGGAAAGTTATGATATATGCCTTAAATGAACTTTTATGTAGGAGACAATAAACAAACAACTATATTTTATTTTTATTAGAAAGTACATGTCTTATATTCTTTGTTAAGAAAGCTATATACAAAACAAATATGTAAACTAATATTTTAATTATAAAAAAAGACATGAACACTAATTTTCTTTATTTTATCCTTTAGGGACCACTAAATGATATATATAAATAATATGGATTCGATGTGATGAACGGATTAATCACGCTTACATTACTAGTTATGGATAAATTGAAATGTAAGTCTAATTATTAAATTATGAGAAAATATAAATAATCTATTGATTTAGTTTGAATTTAGGAACATATGACCTAAATCATTTGAAAGGAAAAAGTATAAACTATCATTTTAGTTTATAAAAGAAATGACCCTTGTTATCTTTTAATTAAGAAAAAATAAATAATCTATTAATTGGACATATATTTATCTTCTATTTTTAATAAGAAACATATGGTCTACATATTCTTTTAAGTTTCTATTTAATACGGCTATCTTTAAACATCTATAACGAACCTTATTAAATAAAAAACATGATATATATTAAAAAGATCATTTTAATATTAGAAACAAATTATCTTCTTTATTAGTAAGAAACCTATGTTTACCAACATAACTATCATTTTCTTTATTAGGAAAGTATGAGCGCCTAATTAAGTCATTTTAACGTTATAAATCTTACTATTTCGATTTTCTTCTTTCCTTTCTAAATAGAATTTATACGTATAACTATAAATTGTTTATTTATTTATTCTAACATTAATATTCTAAGAAGTAATTGTAAATTACTAAATGGGACTTTTAATAACATATTCATGGTTATTATGATATAGATAAATATCTTACTAATTCTAAGTAATTAAGTGACATACTCACGAATACAATTATTATGAATAGTAACATTTTCATTTGACCAGAAAATACGTGATTTAGTATTTCTTCTATTTTTTCAATTTCTTATATCACTAAAATTATACTTATATTAATACTAACCGATTATCGCTCCACACACTAAAGCGAAATTAATTATAAGCAATTCTAGTATGAAAATCACTAAAGTAGTGAATAGTGCCCGATTTTAGAATTATAAAATTATACTCATATTCAAAGTAGCGTCGCGTAGTTCGATTTTAGCTACGCGTATACATCGGAATTTCTTTTCACAATCTAAAAACTGAAAATCCCGAAATTAATTCAATTTACAAAATAGGGACTAAACTAAAAAATTGTCTTCTTCTACCTTGGACTTGCTCATGTGTAGGGGAGCTCGACGGGCGGGTTTTGATCCACAGCTGTGGTACTGGTGATGAGGTTTGCGGACGTCGATGACGTGGCAAGAATTCCGGCGAGAAGAACTCGACGTCTGATGGCGAGCAGCACCAGCACAGCAGACTGCGCAACGACGAGAGTTTCAGGCAGTGAGTTCTCCACGGCGTGCGTGGAACGACATTAGGCACGACACTGTCACTAGCGTTGTGGCTTCATCATCGACGCGGCGAAGGGAGCTCAGGCAAGATTTAGTGAGCGGCAGTAGCAAGCTCTGTGCGAGGCACATAGTTGGGGGAGGGGAGAGCGAGAGTAGGGCAGGGAGGAAGTTCAGCCGAGCTGTTCCTTTTATAGCCGAAGATCGGGGTAGAGCAGGCGCCGGGGAAGATTGAAGGTTGGCCGCGCTATTAATGGCATTAGTAGCGGAATTAGTAGCGGAGGGACAATGGCGTGAGTGGGGAAGGAGAAGAGGCGGACGTCGGTGCTCCATTTGGTGCTGCTGGGGAGACGGACGGTTGTGGTCGTAACTGCAAAAACAACAGCGTCTACATCTGTGTACGATAGAAGCATCGGATGGGAGATGAGGAACAGTAATCATAGGGCCCACCTGTCATACGACAAAATGAAGTGGAGAGAGGCTGAGCGATGGGCTTGGAATTAGCTGGCCAAGGAACTAGCGGAGCATGCAACGATCATCCATTCTCTTTTTTTTGTTTTTTTATTTCTTTTCCTTTCATAGAAACAGAATACAAATGCAACGATCGTCCATTCTCTTTTTTTTGTTTTTTTTATTTCTTTTCCTTTCATATTTCGAAATACATATTTAAATAACCCTAAAATCTGTAATAATTAAACCAAAATTATTTATAAATAAAATATTTATTTTTGGACTAATAATTATTATATTAGTTATGTAAATTTTCATTTAAGAGGAAATGATATTTAATATCTAAAATCAATTATGAGCAATCAAAAATCATTCCAAATGCACATCAATAACAAACACTTAAAAGAAAATTTATTACCATAAATATCATTAATAACTAAATATATTATTTTTATTTAATGATTTTTATAGTGTTACACAAGCCCCGTTTCAAAAGGGTGTGCTACAAATGTGGTAAGCTCGATCATTTCATTGCTAAATATCCATTATCTAGTGATAGTGATAGGGGCGACGACAAGAAGGGAAAGAGGAAGGAAAAGAAGAGATACTACAAGAAGAAGGGCGGCGATGCCCACGTGTGTCGGAAATGGGACTTTGATGAGAGCTCCACCGACTCCTCCTCCAACGAGGACGCCGCCTACATCGTCGTCATCAAAGGACTCCTCTTCCCCAACGTCGGCCACAAATGCTTCATGGCAAAAGATGGCAAAAAGAAGAAGGTAAAATCTAGAGCCTCCACCAAATATACAACATCTAGTGATGAGGCTAGCTTTAGTGATGATGAAGATGATTTGCTTACTCTTTTTGCCAACCTTAACATGCAACAGAAGGAAAAATTGAATGAATTGATATGAGAGCCATTCATGAGAAGGATGAACTTTTGGATAGCCAAGAGGAATTCCTCATTAAGGAAAATAAGAAGCATGTTAAAGTTAAAAATGTTTATGCTTAGGAAGTAGAGAAAAATGAAAACTTAACTAAGGAGCTTAGCATTTGCCATGACACTATTTCTAACCTTAGAACTGAGAATACTAGTTTAAATGCTAAGGTTGAAAAATTAAATGTTTGTGATGATTCAATTGTCAATCTTAAGAATGAAAATGCTAGATTAATTGCTAAGATTGATAAATTGAATGAATCAATTTCTAGCCTTAAAGTTGAGAATGATAAATTAATTTCTAAGGCTAAAGATTTAAATGTTTGCAATGATTCTATCTCCAATCTTAGAAATGAGAATGCTATATTACATGCTAAGATTGATGATCTAAATGCTTGCAAATCCTCTACATCTACCGTTGACCATGTTTCTATTTGCACTAGATGTAGAGATATTAATGTTGATGCTATCCATGATCACCTAGCTTTAATTAAACAACAAAATGATCACATAGCCCAACTTACTACTAAAATTAATGAGCATGAAATAGAAAATGAAAAATTTAAATTTGCTAGAAGCATGCTCTATAATGGGAGACGCCCTGCATTAAGGATGGCATTGGCTTCCAACAGGGAGGCAATGTCAAGCTTAATGCCCCTAAGAAATTGTCCAACTTTGTTAAGGGCAAAGCTCCCATAGTTTAGGATAATGAGGGTTACATTTTATATCCTGCTGGTTATCCTGAGCACAAAATTAGGAGAATTCATGCTAGGAAGTCTCATTCTGTTTCTCACCATGCTTATATGTATAAGAATGAGGCATCTAGTTCTAGGCAATCAAACCATGTTAAATTGCCTAAAAAGAAATCTCCTACTGCATCAAATGAGCCAATTATTTCATTTAAGACTTTTGATGCTTCTTATGTGCTGTCTAACAAATCAGGCAAAGTAGTTGCCAAATATGTTGGGGCCAAACACAAGGGCTTAAAGACTTGTGTTTGGGTTCCCAAGGTGCTTGTTTCTAATGTGAAAGGACCCAAGACCGTTTGGGTACCTAAGAACAAGGCCTAAATTGTTTTGTAGGTTTATGAATCCGGGGGATCAAGCTGGATAATTGATAGCGGGTGCACAAACCATATGACAGGGGAGAAAAGAATGTTCTCCTCCTACGAGAAAAACCAAGATCCCCAAAGAGCTATCACATTCGGGGATGGAAATCAAGGTTTGGTCAAAGAACTTGGTAAAATTTCTATATCACCTGACCACTCTATTTCCAATGTTTTTCTTGTAGATTCTTTAGATTACAATTTGCTTTCTGTATCTCAATTATGTAAAATGGGCTATAACTGTCTTTTTAGTGATACTGGTGTTACTATCTTTAGAAGAAGTGATGATTCAGTAGCATTTAAGGGAGTGTTAGAGGGTCAGCTATACTTAGTTGATTTCAATAAAGCTGAACTTGACACTTGCTTAATTGCTAAGACTAATATGGGTTAGCTCTGGCATCGCCGACTAGCCCATGTTGGGATGAAGAATCTTCACAAGCTTCTAAAGGGAGAACACATTTTGGGACTAACAAATGTTCATTTTGAGAAATACATGGTTTGTAGCGCATGTTAAGCAGGAAAGCAAGTTGGTACCCACCATCCACACAAGAACATCATGACAACGGACAGGCCACTGGAACTACTCCACATGGATCTATTCGGACCGATAGCTTACAAAAGCATCGGCGGAAGTAAGTACTATCTAGTAATTGTGGATGATTATTCTCGCTTCACTTGGGTATTCTTTTTGCAGGAAAAATCTCAAACCCAAGAGACTTTAAAGGGATTCTTAAGACGAGCTCAAAATGAGTTTGGTTTAAGGATCAAAAAGATTAGAAGCGATAATGGGACGGAGTTCAAGAACTCACAAATTGAAGGCTTTCTTGAGGACAAGGGCATCAAGCATGAGTTCTCTTCTCCCTACACACCTCAACAAAATGGTGTAGTGGAGAGGAAGAATAGAACTCTACTGGACATGGCAAGGACCATGCTTGATGAGTACAAGATTCCGGACCGGTTTTGGGCCGAGGCGATTAACATCGCCTGCTACTCCATCAACCGGCTCTACCTTCACCGAATCCTCAAGAAGACATCATATGAACTCCTAACTGGTAAAAAGCCCAATGTTTCATATTTTAGAGTCTTTGGTAGGAAATGTTTTATTCTTGTTAAAAGAGGTAGAAAATCTAAATTTGCTCCTAAGGCTGTAGAAGGCTTTTTACTAGGATATGATTCAAACACAAGGGCATATAGAGTCTTCAACAAATCCACAGGATTGGTTGAGGTTTCTTGTGACATTGTGTTTGATGAGACTAATGGCTCCTAAGTGGAGCAAGTTGATCTTGATGAGCTAGATGATGAAGAGGCTCCGTGCATCGCGCTAAGGAACATGTCCATTGGGGATGTGTGTCCTAAGGAATCCGAAGAGACTCCACAAGCACAAGATCAACCATCATCTTCCATACAAACATCTCCACCAACACAAGATGAGGAACAGGCTCAAGGTGATGAAGAAGAAGATCAAGAAGATGAGCCACCTCAAGAAGAAGACAATGATCAAGGGGGAGATGAAGAAAATCAAGAAAAGGAAGATGATCAGGATCAAAGACCGCCACACCCAAGAGTCCACCAAGCGATTCAAAGAGATCACCCCATGAACTCCATTCTTGGTGATATCCATAAGGGGGTAACTACTCAATCTCGAGTTGCTCATTTTTGTGAACATTACTCTTTTGTCTCCTCTATTGAGCCATACAGGGTAGAGGATGCATTAAAAGATTCGGATTGGGTGTTTGCAATGCAAGAGAAGTTCAACAACTTCACGAGGAATGAAGTATGGCATTTAGTTCCACGTTCTAACCAAAATGTTGTAGGAACTAAGTGGGTATTCTGCAACAAGCATGATGAGCATGGTGTGGTGACAAGGAACAAAGCCCGACTTGTGGCCAAGGGATATTCACAAGTCGAAGGTTTGGATTTTGATGAAACCTATGCACCCGTAGCTAGGCTTGAGTCAATTCGTATATTACTTGCCTATGCTACTTACCATGGCTTTAAGCTTTATCAAATGGATGTGAAAAGTGCCTTCCTCAATTGTCCAATCAAGAAAGAAGTCTATGTTGAGCAACCTCCCGGCTTTGAAGATAGTGAGTATCCTAACCATGTGTATAAACTCTCAAAGGCGCTTTATGGGCTCAAGCAAGCCCCAATAGCATGGTATGAATGCCTTCGAGATTTTCTTATCACTAATGGCTTCAAAGTCGGAAAAGCCGATCCTACACTCTTTACTAAGACTATAGCAAAAGATTTGTTTGTATGCCAAATTTATGTTGATGATATCATATTTGGGTCTACTAACAAATCTACTTGTGAAGAGTTTAGTAGGATCATGGTTCAAAAATTCAAGATGTCTATGATGGGGGAGTTGAAGTATTTCCTAGGATTTCAAGTCAAGCAACTCCAAGAGGACACCTTCATCAGCCAAACAAAGTATACACAAGACATTCTTAACAAGTTTGGAATGAAGGATGCCAAGCCCATCAAGACACCCATGGGAACTAATGGGCATCTCGACCTCAACACGGGAGGTAAATCCGTAGATCAAAAGGTATATAGGTCGATAATAGGATCTTTACTCTATTTATGTGCATCTTGACCGGATATTATGCTTTCCGTATGCATGTGTGCAAGGTTCCAAGCCGATCCTAAGGAAGTTCACCTTAGGGCCGTGAAAAGAATCATGAGATATTTAGTTTATACTCCTAAGTTTGGGCTTTGGTACCCCAAGGGATCCACTTTTGATTTAATAGGATATTCAGATGCTGATTGGGCAGGGTGTAAAATTGATAGGAAGAGCACATCAGGGACTTGTCAGTTTCTGGGGAGATCCCTGGTGTCTTGGGCTTCAAAGAAACAAAATTCAGTAGCTCTTTCTACCGCCGAAGCCGAGTACATTGCTGCAGGCCATTGTTGTGCGCAATTACTTTGGATGAGGCAAACCCTAAGGGACTATGGCTACAAATTGAGCAAAGTCCCTCTTCTATGTGACAATGAGAGTGCTATCCGCATGGCGGAGAATCCCGTTGAACACAGCCGCACTAAGCACATAGCCATTCGGTACCACTTTTTAAGGGATCACCAACAAAGGGGGATATCGAGATAGCCTATATTAACACCAAAGATCAATTAGCCGATATCTTCACTAAGCCTTTAGATGAGAAAACCTTTACCAAACTTAGGAATGAGCTAAATATACTTGATTCTCGGAACTTTGATTGACACTTTGCACACATAGCTCATTTACATACCTTTGATCTTCTCTCTTTCATTTGCTACGACTAATGTGTTTCCAAGTGTATTTTTATGCTAAGTCGTAGATTGAAAGGGAAATGGAGTATTCGGCAAAGACAACGCTTCTACTCAACTCCATCGATTTCATTTACTCTTTGCTGGTATTCCATCATCTCTCCACATTGGTCTAATCTTTCACTCATATATTGTTTGCCAAAGGGGGAGAGAATTTAAAGGGCTCTCAATATCTCTGTTTTTGGCGATTCATGCCAAAGGGGGAGAGAGTATTAGTCCAAAGCAAAAGGACGGCACCACCACCAATTTCAAAATTTTCGAAATAAAGTTATAAATTAGTATCTTTCAAATTGATATTCCTCTAAAAATTATATCTCAATTGGTATCTATATTTCAAATTGATATATATCTCAAAACCCTCTTGAAAGCTAAGAGGAGAATTTCATTAAGGGGGAGTTTTGTTTAGTCAAAGGAAAAGCATTTGAAACAGGGGGAGAAATTTCAAAATCTTGAAAATGCTTCTTGCAATCTTATTCATATGCCTTTGACTATTTGCAAAAAGAATTTTGAAAAGACTTTTCAAAAGAATTTGCAAAAACAAAACGTGGTGCATGTGTGGTCCAAAATGTTAATTAAAAGAAAGCTATCCATGCATATCTAGTGGAATTATGAATTGGTTTCATTCCAAAGAACTTATGCACTTACATTATGCAAACTAGTTCAATTCTGCACTTATATATTTGCTTTGGTTTGTGTTGGCATCAATCACCAAAAAGGGGAAGATTGAAAGGGAAATAGGGTCAAACCTTTTTCCTAAATGATTTTGGTAGTTGAATGCCCAACACAAACAATTGGACTAACTAGTTTGCTCTAGATTATGTATTCTACAAGTGCATAAAAGTTCAACACAAACCAATAAAAGATCAAAGTTAGGGTTCAAAAGAAAGGAGCAAAAGAAACTAAAGTGTGCTCTGGTCTGGCGCACCGGACTGTCCGGTGTGCCACCGGACAGTGTCCGGTGCACCAGGGGTCATACACTCCAAACTCCTCAGCTTCGGGTTTCTCAGAGGCCGCTCTGCTATAATTCACCGGACTGTCCGGTGTGCCACTGGACTGTCCGGTACACCAAGCGGAGCAACGGCTATCTGCGCAACGGTCGTCTGCAAAAGCGTGAACAGTGTGTGAACAGTGTGCGCAAAAGTCAGAGCAGGCGCCAGAGGCGCACCAGACAGTGCATAGTACCTGTCCGATGCGGCACCGGACTGTCCGATGCGACATGAAGACAAAGCTCTAACGGTCGAAATCGTCAGAACCCTAATGGTTGGGTGACGTGGCTGGCGCACCGGACAGTGTCCGGTGGCGCACCGGACACTGGACTGTCCGGTGTGCCCATCGACAGACAGCCTCCCCAACGATTGAATTGGTGGTTAGGGCTATAAATACCCCCCAACCACCACCACTCCAAGTATCCAAGTTTTTTAGACATCTCATTCAATACAAGAGCTAGTGCAATCAATACAAGACACAATTCAAAAGAATCAAAGCCTCTCTAAGTCCCAAATCCACTCCAAACAACTAGTGACTAGAGAGAGAGAGTTTTGCTCGTGTTCTTTGATCTCTTATTCTTGGATCGCTTTCTTCTTCCTCATTCTTGTTCTTCAAGCAACTTGTAATCAAAGCAAGAGACACCAATCGTGTGGTGGTCCTTGTGGGGTCTAAGTGACCCATTTGATTAAGGAGAAAGCTCACTCGGTCTAGGTGACCGTTTGAGAGAAGGAAAGGGTTGAAAGAAACCCGGTCTTTGTGACCACCTCAACAGGGACTAGGTTCTCAAGAACCGAACCTCGGTAAAACAAATCACCGTGTCATCCACTATTGTCGGCGTTCCGAGACCGGGGGGTCCCCGAGCCGACGAGTGAGTGTGCCGCGTGCCCCAGCCCAGATGGGTCGAGCGCGTGGGCGAGCGCGAAGGGGGGGAGAGAGAGAGCGAGAGCGAGGTGGCCGGAGCCGGGTCGTGAGGGAGTCGGAGATTCCCGCGGCCTTCGTGTTCGTCCCACGCCCAGGTCGGGTGCGCTTGCAGTAGGGGGTTACAAGCGTCCGCGCGGGTGAGGGGAGCGAGCGGCCCCGAGAAAGCGCCTGCCCCTGCCCTCGTTCCCGCGAGGCCAACCTCCTCTAAGAAGGCCCTGGTCCTTCCTTTTATAGGCGTAAGGAGAGGATCCAGGTGTACAAATGGGGGTGTAGCAAGGTGCTACGTGTCTAGCGGGGGAGAGCTAGTACCCTAAGTACATGCCAAGGTGGCAGCCGGAGAGATCTTGGCACCCGGCTAGTGTGGCGTCGTGGCTGTCGGAGAAGCAATGGAGCTTGGCGGAGGGACAGCTGTCGGAGTGGTTGGGCCCTTGCTGACGTCCCCCTGCTTTCGTAAGAGAGCTGAGAGCCGCCGTCGTCATGGGTCCAGCGGGGTGCCATCATTGCCTATCTGGCGGAGCTAGCCAGATGGGACGTCGGTCCTGTTCCCTGCGGCCTGAGTCGGCTCGGGGTAGGGTGACGATGGCGCTTCCTGTTGACGTGGCGGACTCGTGTCCTAGGTCGGGCGACGTGGAGGCTCCTCCGAGGCCGAGGTCGAGTCTGTCCTGCATGGCCGAGGCCGAACCTGAGCTCCTGGGTCGGGCGAGGCGGAGGTCGTTCGGCAGAGGTCGGGGTGGAGTCCGAGCCCTGGGTCGGGCGAAGCGGAGTTCGCCGTCTTCCGGGGCCTTAGCCCAAGTCCGAGCCCTGGGTCGGGCGGAGCGGAGTTCGCCGTCTTCTGGGGCCTTAGCCCGAGTCCGAGCCCTGGGTCGGGCGGAGCGGAGTTCGCCGTCTTCCGGGGCCTTAGCCCGAGTCCGAGCCCTGGGTCGGGCGGAGCGGAGTTCGCCGTCTTCCGGGGCCTTAGCCCGAGTCCGAGCCCTGGGTCGGGCGGAGCGGAGTTCGCCGTCTTCCGGGACTTTAGCCCGAGTCCGAGCCCTGGGTCGGGCGGAGCTTCCTCTGGCGCTTTTGGCCAAGCCTGGCTACCCGTCAGTCTTACCCTTTGCGTTAAAGGCCCCAGTGACTTGGTCGGTCGGTGCGGTGATTTAGTCAGGGTTACTTCTTATCGAAGGCAAGGCCTCGGGCGAGCCGGAGATGCGTCTGCCGTGAAAGAGGAGGCCTCGGGCGAGACGGAAACATCTCAGGGTCGGCTGCCCTTGCCCGAGGCTAGGCTCGGGCGTGGCGTGATCGAGTCGCTCGTATGGACTGACCCCTGACTTAATCAAACCCATCAGGCCTCTGCAACTTTATGCTGATGGGGGTTACCAGCTGAGAATTAGGCGTCTTGAGGGTACCCCTAATTATGGTCCCCGACAACTATATTTCTTTGGTTGATTTGTTTTCCCCTCTCTTTTGGACTCGGATTTATTTCTAACGCTAACCCCGACTTGTAGTTGTGCTTAAAGTTTGTAAATTTCAGATTTCGCCTATTCACCCCCGTCTAGGCGACTTTCAAAAGGTAAACTAGATATAAGATAAAAGATACGCATATCTAGAAATAAGAAATATGATAAATCTAGTTACCTTAGAAATGGGTGGGGAAATTTGGGTCAAAAATATTTACTAACCCACTTGGCAATAAACTTGGTCCAATATGATGTATCCTATGATATACATCCCTAATTTGCCAAGTCTCCAAATTTCCCGTTACCTTCGGTCCACTCACTTCCCTTTTGGGATCCAAACCTTCTTGGTGCTTTTCATGGTTGAAAATATTTCCTTTGGCACCCAGATGCGTTTGGCTCCCTTTCCTTTGTTGGCTTGCTTTTTGGCCTTGATTGCTATCACCTTTCCATTCTTTTTCTTTTTGATCAAATATGGTGTAGCAGCCTTTTTATCCACCTTTTTGATGTAGGTGTTGGAGATTTTGCTTGATAGCTTTTGCTTGAACTTTTGCCTTTGTTTATCCCCGGTCATCGCCTTGCATTGAAAAACTTGTGGCATTCCTTGTGGCATAGCCTACAAATTACAGTTTCACCCTCCATAGCCTTGTTCACTCCCGCAGTGGTGTTATCCTGTGGAGGTTAGATTTGTTTGGCTTTGCCTTTCTTGTTGTATAAGGCTTTTCAAGGCGAGCCACTTCTTGCTTTAATTGCTCATTTTCCTTTGCAACCTCATCTGAACATGTTTCTACAACAATACTCTTAACAAGAACTTGGTTGCAGGGGTTAGAATCATTAATTAAATCAAAGCAAGAAGTAGAAGCATCCTTTTTAATAACTTCAGGAATTTCAATTAAATATGCCCCTGGGGTGCTACCAATGTTTTCTAGCTTAGTAGTTAGCTCATTATTGTGTATGCTAAGAATTTCCATTTTCCCTAGCAAATTTTCAATAGCTTCTTAGGAGCTAGCTAACTTAGCCTTAAGTTTTTCATTCTTTTTAATAAGGCCATCTGAAAGGGAAATAGGATCAAACCTTTTCCTAAATGAATTTTGGTGGTTGAATTGCCCAACACAAATTATTGGACTAACTAGTTTGCTCTAGAATATATGTTCAACAGGTGCCAAAGGTTCACAACAAACCAATACAAAGATAAAAGAAAGGGTTCAAAACAAAGGAGCAAAGTAAACCGAAGGCAGCCCTGGTCTGGCGCACCGGACTGTCCGGTGCACCACCAGACAGTGTCCGGTGCACCATCGGACAGTGTCCGATGCACCAGGGAGTATCAACTCAAACTTGCCACCTTCGGGAATTTGGGGAAGCCGCTTCGCTATAATTCACCGGACTGTCCGCTGTGCCAGCGGAGCAACGGCTACTTCGCGCCAACAGTCGTCTGCAAATGAATAGTGAAAGTAAACAGTGTGCGCCTGCGCGCGTAGAAGTCAGAGTAGGCGCCAGAAGGCACACCGGACAGTGAATAGTGACTATCTGGTGCACCACCGGACTGTCTGGTGGCCCCACTTGTCAGAACTCCAACGGTCGAACCCTAACGGTTGGGTGACGTGGCTGGTGCACCGGACAGTGTCCGGTGGCGCACTGGACTGTCCGGTGCGCCATACGACAGCAGCCCCACCCAACGACCACTTTGGTGGTTGGGGCTATAAATACCCCCCAACCACCACACTTCAAGGCATCCAAGTTTTCAGCCATTGCATTCAATACAAGAGCTCTAGACTTCATTCCAAGACACAAACAAGAGATCAAATCCTCTCCCAAGTCCAAAGTTCATTCCAATCAAATAGTGAGTAGAGAGAGTGACATTTGTGTTCATTTGAGTTCTTGCGCTTGGATCTCTTTTTTTATTCCTTCTTTCTTGTTCCAAAACTCAATTGTAATCAAGGCAAGAGACACCAATTGTGTGGTGGTCCTTGTAGGGACTTAGTGTCCCGATTGATTGAGAAGAGAAGCTCACTCAGTCTAGGTGACCGTTTGAGAGAGGGAAAGGGTTGAAAGAGACCCGGTCTTTGTGACCACCTCAACGGGGAGTAGGTTTGCAAAAACCGAACCTCGGTAAAACAAATCACCGCCTCTCACTCTTCATTTTCTTGTGATTTGTTTTCGCCCTCTTTTTCAGACTCGATTATATTTCTAACGCTAACCCCAGCTTGTAGTTGTGCTTAAGTTTATAATTTTCAGATTCCACCTATCCACCCCCTCTAGGCGACTTTCACCATCATCGGTAGCAGTGGATGGAGCACTAGACTCTAATAGCTCAATTTTAGTTGATAGCTCACTATTTAAGTTTGCAAAAGTTTCAAATTTTTCTGTCAAACTTTTATAATCATTTTGAGAGCTAATCAACTTATTTTTCAAAATTTTAAGTTGAGCTTTCTGCTTAGTACAAACATCCTGGAAAAATTCAACGGCTTCCGCAAGCTCATCTATGGAGGGTCCCTCACCTTCATCATCACTACTGCTATCATCACTAGAGGATGGAATGCTCATTTTACCTCTTGCCATAAGGCATTTGTGTGATGACCGTGATGAGCGTGATGAGGATCGGAGGCTACGCGTCCTTGGAGGTTCATCTTCACTTGAAGAATCATCCCAAGTTCTTACACTTGTTAGCACCTTACCTTTGCTCCTCTCCTTTTTGGGTTCGACCATAGTTGGACAGTTGTCCCTGAAGTGGCCCTTCTCCCCACATGCGAAGCATCCTCTCTTTCTTTGCTTTTTCGTGTCAATGTTAAAGAGAAGATCCTCTACCTGTAGGGGCACACCCATTAGATTAATCTTGCAGATCATCCCCATTTCCTTTCCGACGCGTCAGATTGTTTCTTCATCCTCGGAGGATGATGTTGATGGTTGACTATCTTCTTCATCATCACTTTCTTCTTCTTCCTCTTCTTCACTTGAGAAACTTGGAGTGGAAGCCTTCTTTTTACCCTTCTTTTCATCACATGCAAAAGCATATGGTCTTAAGGAAGTTGGCTCCTCTCCCCGACACATTTTTCGCGACATCTCAAACGCCACGATTTTCCCAATCACAATGTCGGGGTCATGGTACTCAAGTCCTCCATTTTGTGAAGGATGGTGATGATGCTCCCATATCTTTGTTGTGGTAGCAGGGAGATAATCTTCCTCACAATGTCTGTATCACCTAGCTTATTAATGCCAATAGAGTTGAGCTCATTGATAATTAGATTCAAAGGAGAATACATGTCTCTAACAAGCTCATCATCTTTCATAGCAAAAGAATTAAACTCATTTAAGACTAGGCAATGTTTTTGCTCACGGATATTGGATGTGCCATCATGGAGCTCATGCAATTTTAGCCAAATCTCATTAGCAGTTTTCAAGGTAAATACTTGATTAAAAATATCCATGCTAAGAGATTCATATAAGCAATTTTTGGCTCTAGCATTTAAATGAATTTCTTTTTCTTTACTCGTGGTGGGTTTCTCGGGATTCTTAGGGGGTTTAATCCCGTCACGAGTGATTCTCTAAACGCCTAGATCAATGGCCTCTAGGTAACAAGCCATTCTAGCACTATAATATGGAAAGTTAGTGCCGTCGAAGTGTGGTGGCCTATGGGTATCCATCCCTTCCTCTAAAAAGCGTCGGCTCTTTTAGCGGTTAAGCTAAAGCATTTCAAACGAGCCAAACCAGGCTCTGATACCTCTTGTAGGAAACGGGTGATGCCTAAGAGGGGGGTGAATGAGGACTTCTAAAACTTTTACTAAACTAGGCCACAAATAAATCCCTAGAGCAAAACTTATGCAAATAATCAAACTAGAATGTGCAAACTAGGTTTTGTCTAAGTGTTGCTATCTCTACCGCAATGGCTAAGTTTCAATCTACACTATATAAGTATGAATACAAGATTGAAACTTAAATGCTTAATATAAATGCGGAAGCTTAAAGAGCAAAGTAGAGAATGCAAACTCTAGTGGATGGCGCTAGTATTTTGACTGAGGTATCCAGAACCACACAAGGTCCCGACTAATCCTCGTTGGTGCCCCTGTGCAAAGGGAAGCCCACACGAGGGCCAAGCACTTCGGTCGAGTAACTCCGTAGAGAGCCGTGGGCCTTCTCCACGCGCAAGTGGTGCTCCGCTTTCGGCTCCTCTCGGATGCTCCCCGCCGTCTCTACTATCGAGCTTACGGCCGAAACGCCGCGGGCCTCGTTCCCTTCGGTACACGGTGGCGGCCGTGACACAAACGTGGTTGTCACGGTCTCGCAAGACTCGCGCCCCACTCGGTACAAATACAACGACTCGCACAAGAGCTGAGGGGTTGTGTGGTTTTACAAAACTCACGCAACTTACTAGGGTTCACCTAGAGCAAGCGCTAGAGTGGTCTAACTAACCTAAGCACTTTGCAAAGCACCTACGCTAATCACCGAGTGATTCTATTAAGCACTTGGGTGTAAGAGCACTTGGGAATGTCTACTATATGCCTTGGTATGTCTCTTGGGCTCCCACTCTTGGAAATGGCCGGTTGGGGGTGTATTTATAGCCCCCAACACAATTGTAGCCGTTGGAGGAAAGCTGCTGCTTTCTGCGGTCACACCGGACAGTCCGGTGGTGCACCGGACAGCGCACTGTTCCTTGTCTGGTGTGCCTAGCCGTTGGTCTGTCAGAGCAGGTGACCGTTGGCGCGTATACCTTTTCACACCGGCAGTCCGGACTTCACACTGAACAGTCCAGTGGTCTTCCCTCCACAGTGCCACCTGGAACTAGCCGTTGGGCTTCGGTTCCTGGTGCACCGGACAGTCCGGCGTGTGGGCACCAGACAGTCTGGTGTGCCACCGGACAGTCCGGTGCTCCACACACAGACAGTCCGCAGGCAACACACATCTTCATTCTTGGACTTTTCTTGGATCTTCTTAATGTCTTCTTTTGAGGTGTTGCTTTCCTTAATTCCTTAGTCCAAGTAACTCCAGCATCTTGTGAACTACAAACACAAACACTAGGAAACTTATTAGTTCACAGATTGTGTTAATCATCAAACACCAAAACTTAATTAGCCAAATGGCCTGGGGTCTATTTTCCTTACACACCCCTCTAGCTATCTAGGTTCTTTCAAGTGGTATCAAAGCAAGGCCATCGTTGTTTTTAGGTTTAACATCCTATGGTAAAAAAAAGATAGCTATCCGTCTCTTCTAGCCATCTATGCAAGAATGATCATTGATAAGTTTAAATTATTTTTTTAAACAAATACAATAGATATTTTGCCTTTAATTTTAGTTTTTTTGCATCTCTCATGGTGGCTATGAACCAGAACACTTACAACCTTCTACACGCAAGTAGATACCAACTTTCACCTAGATGGGGATGAATAGGTGATGCCTAAAATTCATAACTTAAACATAAACTTGATCTAAATTAGATGTTAGCACAATAATATAGATAAAATTAGAGTGAAAAGGAAGAGAAGTTATGTTGTCACTTATTTTTTATTGCTTCATGTTATAAAAAAGGCAACACAAGTTAAAAGGTTGAGACCTTCACCCTTAAGTTACCTATTCTTTGGATAACTTAAAGAAGGTATAAAGTGATAATGTAGACGAAGTAATAATGTTTAATATGGGAATAGACAGCGTAGTGTGACACTCATCTTGTATGCCTCAACATTTCCCATCCCATCTTTCTCCATGTAAAGTAAGTTTACAAACGTACCTTCGACTTCACACACGAGATAGCTCAAAGATGCTTCGAAGGCTAAGTGAGGCGAAGCTAAAGGCCCTCGGAAGGTAAATTTATTTATGGTACTGTTCACCTATTTATAGGGAAGAAGTACAACTTTGTATGAAACTACAAGCATGCCCATAAAGATTACACGGTTTACAAATAACATAGGGACATCATTCTATTTTCCCTTCCTTTCTTGCTGCATAAGTCTTAGACTTCTTCTCATTTGTCGTTTCATGCATGAAGCCTTTTCTACGCTAAAGTCGGCTTGCACCTTCGGCACACACGCGTCCAGTCGAAGCTTCTTTGCATGCTGCTTCGGCCGAAGGCCATCCTCATCCATCCTTTTCTATACATGTGAAACACATTTGCTTATATCGAAGGTAAGGTGTTTTGAGGACCTTCGGCAAGACAGCCCGCCAACAAGTTTTTTTTCACTTGATTGCTCTTTTTAGATGCAAAATTATAACTTAGAGCAATATGACAAGTGAAATCAAGAACTTAGAATAAGGAAGGGAGAATAAATCGTAAGGAATGAAAGCACACAAGACACAACGATTTTTACTATGGTTCAGCCAAGCCCCAAATGCTTGCCTACATCCACGTTGTAGTGTTCAAAGGACGAGGGTTGCAACCAACCCTTCTCAAGTGATCTAATGGTCAACTTGAGGCCACAATTCTTCCTTATAGCTTCTCCTCGCAAGGATCTCCACAGATCGGAGTCTCTTGCAGACGTACACGGTTGATGTGAGTAATAACTCGATGTGAGTAATAACTCCAAAGAGAAGCAAGAGGGATGAGTAGAACACACACAAAAGCACAAGAACAACACCCCAAACAAAGAACACAATTGCATGATAGCAACACAACTCAATCTCACTATAATGGGTGCTCGGATCACTTTGACATGTTTCTCTAATGCGTAGGAATGAAGTACTTGCTCTTGAGTGACTTGATGTTGAGAGGGGGTCGAAATGGGGGTATATTTATAGACCCAGCCCCCAAATAGCCATTGAGGAAGCTGTTGGAATTATGCACTACGCAGGCGCACCGGACTGGTCTGGTGCCCCACTGGACAGAGAACAGGAATATCTCCTTTGGGATCTCGATTGGGCTCTTCCATCTCGGGCTAGCATCAGACCAATTCGGTCCACCATCGGACTGCCATGTGTCATCGGACCATTGAAGTAGCTGCTACGCACCTGAAGTAGCCGTTACCGCGAGGTCGATGCACCCCCAGACCACTATTGTAGAAGATGCGATGATTTTTAAAGAATTTTCCTAAAGTCAAGTATTTTCTATACGGCGAGGTCCGATGCACAGGACCTAGGGTCCGATACCCTAGACAAATCAAGCCTTCGGAGGGGCTCCCTAGACAAATGGTCTGGTGCACCTCCGGACCGGTTCGGTGAGTCCTAGAACAACCTAGACTTTGCTCTTTTGAGAAAATCTTCACCAATTAGTATTGTTCGATCTTGGGAGCTATTCTGTGACTTAGACAAACATATTTAGAATATGTTTGACTTGCTTAAGTTATAGGTTCATACCTTTAGCTCATCTCCCTTTTAGTTTTTCTGTTTCAACTCAAACATAAGTCCAAAAGGCATTTTTGCTAGAAATTGTATTATAGAGCAAACCAAAGTGCTAGAAACATTATAATAGGTGTATGCAACATATTCAAAGGTTCAAACCTTATTGTTTTTCCCTTTTTCAAAATGTTGCACTTCGTGGCCTTCTTTGAGCCCATTTGAACTTGAGATCTTCAATTTGCACTTGAGTGAACCTATGTTCATAGACTTAGCAAACCGGTTAGTCTTAGATGTTGTGTTGGTCATTCAATCACCAAAACTTATAGAAATGGCTTAATTTCCCATTTCCCTTTTCAGATACACAAATATAAACTATAAATTGCATATTAATGAACTGCAAAAAATATGAAGATTGATGAGCTCACCTCCATGGACAATGGCACGGTTACATCAACAGTGAACTGCTAGCTTGTAGAATCTCTATACTTATCAAAAAGCCAGCAAGAATCAGCAAACTCCCGCTACTCCCTCTAGTAACACCCTAAATCACTTATTTGCACCGCTACTCCCTCTAGTAACACCCTAAATCACTTATTTGCACCTAGTTGTGAAGGTCGTGGTTGACCGTGGAGGTACTTGACTGGATGGGGGAAGCTGGAGGGAGCTTGGGCACCACAAAAGGGAGGTCAAACCGACTCCAACGATCCACACAATCGTTCCTACTTCTTGGATCGTTCCAATGCTTCCCTCTTTCCCTCCCCCTTTTCTTCGTGCGTCAAGAAAAAGGCCCTGTAAGGGCTTGTTCGGTTTGAAGAGGTTTGAGGGGGATTAGAGGGAATTAAATCCCCTCCTATTTAAATTTGTATAGAAGGGGATTTAATCCCCTCAAATCCCCCTCAATCCACTCCTAACCGAACAAGCCCTAAAGGGGCAGCTATAATCTCCCCCCTTCACTAATCATTGATATTAAATATGGAATTAATTATTTTTAATTTTAATTACTAGATAACAATGTGTATTGCAGTACTACAAATATCGTTCAATTTTTTTAAACTCCAAAAATGATATATAAAAGTTAAATACCTCAGCAAAGTATAAAGAAGGAGTTGAATAGGGGGATGGTTGGAGAAGGTGAGAAATAGGGAGAGGAAGGAAGGATTGTGAGGTATTTGAAAAATGAATAGAAAGTGCGAATAGAGGGAGATGAGAGAGAGAATGGTTCAAATCAGCCTCAGGCTGTGGGTAGACGAAGATGCCTCCCCAGGTCAGCGACAAGAACGCAGGATTCAAAAAATAGAAGGGGCGAAGGCTAGGATTTCGATGAGTTTCGAAAAATAGAAGGGGCGAAGGCTAGGATTTTGATGAGTTCTGTGGTCATCGCCAACTAGAGAGAGGATGGCTGGCAGAATAGGATTCGGTTTGCTATGTTTGTGGTCATCGTAAAAAGGGAAAGCAGGAAATGTCTGAATGTGAGGCAACATATTGCCAATTACGTTAAATGCTATCAGCCCATAATCATAAGGGCATGTACAACTCAGAGACCCTAGATCGGTTTTCTAAATATAAGAGACAACTAAGATACCACATAATACAACCCTGAGACTCTGTATGTTCAGAGAACAATATATATGGAGAGTTATATAGAGATAAGCTATTCACAGAGATAAGATAAATCTTATCTTTTGCATCGCAACCAAATACAACTACCACTAGCACTTCCTTCTCGCAGTTGTTGGTGTACATTAACTGTCAATTTCTTATCTTTATAGCATCTAAATATTTATGTGTCGTTGCAACATCATGCATTTTACTAGTTTTTATATTATTTCCATCCAAATGAATTTTAATTAAATACATAATAAATTTGTTTTTTTTCTAAAAAAATCTGTGAAAACATGTTTTTTTTTGCTAAAATTGTATTTTAATTTAAGACATCCAAATAACCACGAAATGAGTTTGTATCTAAATATTTGTATGTCGTTGCAACATCATGCATTTTACTAGTTTTATATTATTTCCATCCAAATGAATTTCAATTAAATACATAATAAATTTGTTTTTTCTAAAAAATCTGTGAAAACATGTTTTTTTTTGCTAAAACTGTATTTAATTCAAGACATCCAAATAACCACGAAATGAGTTTGTATCGGAATGAAAATTCATGAACAATATCATCGATAGTTGAACTGCGAAGAATCATGTATTGGTACTGTACGTGTCCATGGATCTCTAATGGCCACAGGTGCCATGAAAATAATAACGCACAGGATAGAGGGGGTTTCAATGAGTGATCGACATGCCGACGGACACATCGATCATCGGCCGCAACCGTTCATCCTTCATCGGCCGGCGAGGCAGCCAGGACGCCATGCGACGCAGCTGTTCGCGCCTATTGGCAGTCCGCCAACAGGCACTGGCAATACGGCCTCCACGACCATGCCCAGTTGCAGCGGCCGTCCGCGTGGCCGTGATCCTGGCAGGTCGCCACACAGTCTTCGGGAAAGCAGATAGGGTGGTGGTCGTCGTCCTTCCAGCAGCTCTCGTCATGAGCAGTCGACACCGTTGCGCCTGCGACAGAAAGGACGGCAGGAAATCACATGAAAACCGAGCTTATTGCCATCTGAACACGCGGCGGATGTAGGAGCATGGTGCAAAGGAAAGGAGAGCGCTCACTGGAGGCTACGATGAGCAGCACAAGAAGGGCACAGCACACCGCGGGCTTCCTCCGAGCCTCCATGGCGGAAAGAACGAATCGAACGAACGGGACGGGTCGAAGAACAGCAGCAGCTTACTTTTGGCCTCGTAATGCTGCTCTGTTTCTAAGAGTATTTTGGTGTGGACTTGCGCTCCATAAATGGCAGAGGGCGTGACCGCGTGAGGCCCAGAGAGAATGTAGGCGCTGAAAGAAACCGAAGGTCAAGCGGGTAAACCGCCGTTCACGTAATGCGGTGAAAGGAACCGAAGGTTCAGGTACGCTAGTCCTTTTCTAGCTCGTTTCAACAATAGCAGTCGGCCGCGCCGCTAGATAATGGGTTCTTCTTCACATCACCAGGCTGGGTTCCACCGTGGCTACTCCACGACCACGAACCACGAGCACAAAAGAAGACTGCACAGCGGCACAAGTCAGACTCAGAAAATTCCCTCCTCAAGAAACACTACTGCAATGTCTGTGCCTTGCGACGGCTTGGATCACATGATGATTATAAAAAATATAAGAGTTCTTTCTTTTTTTTTGCAAAATTGGGAAGGCAGCTAGGGTTAAGGTTTGAACCGTGTGTTAATTATAAAGAAATATAAATTTTTTTGCAAAAGTGGAGAGAGAACTAGAACAGAGAGGCTAGCTTGAACCGCACGTTGACCAAAAAGGATAGGGTTACAACTGATAAGTGGAACTAGTAGGCTGGTGCCTGTCCAATCCTACAATAATAAAAATCCTATTGACGTCAGTCTAAATTTTTGTATACATGTCCGAGATCATATAGATGCACACCTTGCACATAGCGGATGACACAAGCATGTGCGAGGCGTGCGCACGTTGCGGAAGACCGGGGATGTGCACACCGTGACGCACGTTGTGGGAGATCGATAGTGTGGTAGGTCGACGAGCACATCGTCCACACCGCAAAAAGGGATGTGGCTGGCCATGGCACACGCCGTCCACGCTGTCACAGTGCCACATTGGTGTCACGTCCTGGAAGTTCGGGTCTGGCAACCAGGAAGTGGGCACGATGCTGCTAGAGTCATGCCTGTTCCTCGAACAGATGTGCCACGTCTTCTGATTCTACCAACTCTATGACCAATCATGGAGTGAACGATCGATCCACGTGGCGCATTGGAAGCCTTCCCGGTTAGGGTCGTCGGGAGCCACCTTTAACCAGGGTCCTCGTGGAGCCCAAAGGACACACGGCGTGCTCGTACCCCGCAACTAGTTAGAGCCTTCCGGAGCCCGAGAGCATAGGGCTCTCGGCTTGTATAGTAGTCGGTATAGTAGTCGACAGAGCGAATGCTTAAGGGAATCTTCCTAGAGGAGCTCGGAGCCCTCCCAAGGGAGTCTGAGCTATCCAGTGGGGCACTAGTGACACGTGGCAACACCTGAGTCCGCAAAGGGCAAGAGGCTAGTATGGCTACATGGTGCAACCGGACCCCACTAGAGGTCGTTGCATAAGGGAGCCTAGAGAAGACTTGAGTGGCAAGGGGTCGCTCACATTGCCACATGGCATGGATCCCTACCTTGTATTGTATGTTGTCTCTTCAGAGGTATCTTCTCGACCTTGTCCACCTCGAATGTGGAGCCCGTAATCTGTTCTCTCCACACGTGCCTAGTTTGATTGTCACTACTGGAATTTGGCTCTTTGCCGATTGTCATATTCTTTGCCGAGTGTTTTATTTCGGGCACTCGGCAAAGAAGCTCTTTGCCGAGTGCCACGCAAAAAACCCTTGGTAAAAGAAAACACTCGGCGAAGAAGCTCTTTGCCGAGTGTTTTATTTTTGACACTCGGCAAAGAGCTCTTTGCCGAGTGTTTTTTCTCCAACACTAGGCAAAGACAATTTAAAAATCACATTTTAAAGTAGTATATTAATTCAAATGAAAAAGTTTTCAACTACAAATTTGTATAACTCATCATGATGTATAATTTATATATTGAACATTTCTTCATATGACAAAATAAAAATAAATTTGTTCATAAAACCTATATCTCTCTCGTAGTTTATGAAACTACGAGAGAGATGTTGGAACTTGCTCTCAGTTGCAAGGGGTATTTATAGGTACCTGAGTGCGCAGCACCTCGAGCTAAGGACGCATGTGCCCTCAGTTACCTAGATTATCCCTAGAATATTCCCATAAGGCGGGGTTACAGACCATAATTACAGGAATGCTTTTACAAATTAGGCCCGTAACGCACGGCAGCCAAGCGGGGCCCGTTACAATGGGCCGGATTGCACGTGGGCCTCCGAGCTGGACGAGGCCGCACCGTGGGATGCCCTTCGTCGCCAGTCTTCGTCTGGTGCGGAAGAAGCGAAGGGTGTCCCTGCCTGTTTTGTTTCTGTTAGTTCAGCTGCTGCAGCGAAGGCTTCGAGCGAAGGGTGGCGCCTTTGCCTTCACCCCAACATTTGCCCTCCGAGGGACCAGTTCGACAAAGTCACCTGGTGCCGAAGACGTCGTTAGATGGCGGAGACGCTGCCCTCGCTCGAAGTGGTTCCGCGGGGGTTTTTGATATGACTGTTGATTGACGGCGTACTGTTGGATTGCGGGTTTCCCGAAGCGCCGCACCCTATTGGATTGCGGGTTTCCCGAAGAGCCGCGCCCTGTCTATAAAAGGGGGCGGGGGTCGGCGCTTTTTGAACTTCACCTTCCGCGCTCCGCGAAAACCCTAGCCGCCCTTTCCGCCGTCTTGCTGCTCGTCTGCCCGCCGTGCGCTTGTTCGCCGGAGATCTGGCTCGAGTGAAGCAGACCGCCCGCCGCCGCCGACGGTACGTAGCGATGCCGTCCTCGTCTTCTTCCGCTGCCGCTACACCGCCGGCCGTTCCCTCGCCGCCGGCCGCCGCCTCGTCTGAGGAGACGCTGAGTAGTTTAATGGCGGAGGAGTTGCGCGCCGGCGATTCTGTTGATTTTGGCGTATCGCGGATGTCGTCGGCCCGCGTGCAAGATATGCAGCGGTTGGGTTACTTCGGCGGCGGAGTTGGTCGAGTCCCGGGGACGGAGGAAGTCCCCGAGCCAGAGGGCGAGTTGGTCGTTTTCGAGGCGTTCTTCGCCGCCGGACTCCGCTTGCCTGCGCACCGATTTGTTGGCAAAGTCCTGCGCAGGTTCAACGTTCAAATACATCAGCTGACACCGAATGCCATAGTGGCTCTGTCGAAGTATGTCTGGGCGACGACTTCGTACGGCGGACAGCCATCGGTGGAAGTTTTTGCGAAGTATTATTGTTTGCATTGGCAGAAGAGGATGATTGGAGGCGAAGTTGCTCAGTTTGGATCCTGCACATTCACGCCGAAGACCGGCAAAACCACGATGCAGGTAGTCGAGTTGGTTCCTTGCGCCCGCAACAAGTGGGGCAACTGGAATGAATTTTGGTTTTACGTCGCTGAGGGTACCGTCGAAGGCCATGAGGGACTCCCCGTGTCCGCGATGTGTTCTCATTTTTACTCAGCGTACCCGCCCTTTGAAGTGGCGGAGGGGGATGAGGACGAAGGGGCTCTTTGGTGCGCCGCCGGCCTGAGCAGTGGGCGCGACTTGGTTGAAGAATTTGTGGCGTACGGGGTGTGGCCATTGGCGCATGGCTGGGCGTTGGGCGAAGTATGCCCTCGCCAGATGCCTTTTCATGGTGGAAGGGTGGTGCGGAGTCCCGCCTTCGCCCTGAATCTGCAAAACCGCGATCCGGCCGCCGTTGTGCGTGAGGCGGAGGATGGGGCGGTGCGGCTTGTTGGACGCTACGTGCCGAGGACAGAGGGCCAGCGCAGCTGGGATATCCGCGGGTCGAATGACCGCTTGAACAGGGTTTTTGAATTAAATCAATTGCCATATGACGGCTACCCTGGTCAAGACGATGCGGACCGCCGTGGGAAGAAACCGGTGGTGGAGACCGGAGACGACCCTGCGCCGGCGGCCGCCCCATCCTCTAAAAAGAGAAAATTAGGTACTGCTATGGGAGGACTTGGGGTTTCTGATCGTTTTGCTAGAGAGTTGATGAGGACGTGCGCGGCCCCGGGAGAAAGGATGTCTTCGCCCGAGCTCCGGGAGTCTTCGGCTCGGATGCTGAGGGTTACCGGGGGTTGCTGGCCTAGGAATGTTCCTGTCCCCCGCGCGGCTGGCGAGGACTTTTTTACATCTCGCATGGTTCGTGAATGGAGGGTATTTCCTTACGGGCGGAATATTGCTGCTGTTGTGTCAGCAGTGATGGACAAGGATCGCCAGGGAGCTGCATAGAAGCGCCAGACGGCTGTCAGGCTCGTTGAAGCCAGGCCGAAGAGGCAGCGGGGGGCTGCGAAGGCTGCGGCCCCCGGCGGAGGCCGGCCGCCGCTGGCGGCGAAGTCGGGCGTCCCTGCATCTAGCAAGGCGCCGGAGGCAACAACAGGCGCCGGAGGCTCGAAATCGGCGAAGGCGGTGCCGCCGTCCAGCGGAGTGGCGGAGGTCGCGAAGGCGGCCCGAGCGTTGCCGTTGGCGGGCAAACGTGTCGCCGACTTCGTCACCGATATTAGTGTGGACGACTATCTCGGTGGTAAGTTGTTGGCTTGGCTTTTTTTTCTTTTTTTTTTGATTGGTTCGTTGGTACGTTGCAGGGTTGGGCGAAGGCCAACCTTCTATGGTTGCGCCTGCCGCGGCGACCACGACGGCTGCCGCAGTGCCGAAGGTGAAGGGCGGGGCTCTTAGCGCCGGAGGCGAGGCGTCGGCCCTCGCGGTTGTCATGGATGAGGCGGGCGCTGCGTCCCGCCGGCTGACGGAGGTGACGGAGGCGCTACGTCAGGTCCGCTGAGTTGGACTTCGTCCTTTTTTTTCCGGCTTGCTGGGGCCGCGGTCTTACGATTGCTCTGCAGGTGGCTGACTTCGCCAGCCGCACTGCGTCGGGGGCCCTCACGGCAGCTGTGGCTGCCGAAGTCGAAAGACTTCGGACACAACATGCTGACGCCGTCCGTGAAAAATCGGCCGCCGACAGCAAGTGTCGCAAGCTGGCGGACAAGGTGGCCACACTGGAGGACGAGAAGGCCGCCCTCCGGCGCCAGCTGGCGGGGGAAAGGAGGGAGACCAACGAGGCCCTTGTCAAGGCATAGGTTGCGCAGGCGGAGGCCAACCTGGCACGGGCGGAGGGCAATCTTGCTAGGGAGCGCGCCGAGCAGCTGCAGGAGCGGCTCACCGCCCTGGAGAGCCGCGTGAAGGGGGCCGAGACCGCGTCACGAGCGGAGGCAGAGCGGACGCGCCAACTGCTTGTAGATACATACCATGGCCTGGGCGCGGGGACCGGTGAATTCGATGTGCCGGACCGAGAGCCCGGACTTTGGTGCCTGGAGTGGGTGCAGGAGGAGTTGCAGGCGCTCCCCACTGTCGTGGAGGGGTTTATGGCGTATGCCTCCCTGGTCACCTGCGAGGGGGCGATGAACGCGCTCTCCCGCGAAGGGTGCCGGCACTTCGAGGTCTTCGACCAAGTCGAAGAAGATTTTGAGCAAGATATCTTCAAGGTTGAGGACCCCGTAGTGAAGGAATCCACCGGAGCTATCTTCGACCGGCTGTGGGGTCCACACGGTCGCGAGGTGGTCAGGGAGCGCGCCGAGACGGCGAGGGCTCAGGTAACGTTTTCGCTTGTTTGGTATTTGTTGGACGTGGGCTGTGTGTGTGTTTGATGAATTTTGTGTGTTTTGGCTTAGGCGGCGCGTGGCGAGAGGGTTGACGACTTCGGGGCGCTGAACAGCATGCTGACTGACCCGGAGTCGACCCCGGCGGAGGCCATGTCTGGGGTCGCCCTGGAGCCGACCCCGGACGCTGCGGGGGACGCGTTGGGTGCCCCCGCATCCGCTGCGGCCGGCGAAGACCTGCCCCCAGAGGTCGCCGAAGGCGCACCTGATGCTTCCGCAGCTGCCGCGCCGAGTGCTGAAGATCCCGCAGCGGTAGCGGCGGAGATAACAGCGGAAGCAACGGCGGAGCCAACGACGGAGGCTCCCGCAACGTCAGGGCCGTCGCAGGTGGCGTAGTGGGTGTAGAGGGTTGGGGGAATTTGTACATGTTACTGAATTTTGGTTGCTGCGCAGGTTCAAGATTTTGGGCCTGCGCACACAACCGCTACTACTAAATTTTTGGCGGCTTCGACCGCGGAAGATGGTAATGAATGTGGTGGGTCTGCATCTGAGTTTTTTGATTGTGCTGACTCTGGGAGCTCGATTGAGTGGACTGAGGAGTCGTCGGAGGACTTGGACTACTTCGCGGCCTTGGATGTGGCTGCGGCGGAGGCTTCACCGCACGCCGCGGACGCAGGGGATGTGCCAGGTCCTAGCACCGGGCGACGGCGACGAAGGGCAGTTGCGAAACGTAGAGTTAGTGGGGTGGAGGGGGCTCGGCTTCGTGTGAGTGGGGCTGGCCGGCAGGAACTGTTGTCTTTGCCGGCCGCCGAGAATACAGGTGAAGGGGAACTGCGAAGTCTTTTTGCGGGTGAGGAGCTTAGGATAATGTTATTTAATTATAGGGAGATGGGAATTATTCCTAAGGTTGAGCCGATGTAGAGTGTGGTGCCCTCGCTTGTATATGTAGAGGCTTGTACGATGAAATTGTGTGCCCTCGCTTGCATATGTGTGCGAAGGCGTTGTGTACTTTGTCTGGTTTGTTTTGTTGTGCTGTGTTGGTGTGATTAAAGTTGGTCTTGGCGTGGACGGTTTGATGTTGTCGTTTCTGCCTTTGTTGTGCTAGTCCGGTTGCACCCTTAGGTGTCTTCTGCGCGGATAGTCTTCGCGATAGACTTCGATTTTTTCGCACTTGTTGTGCTAATCCGGCTGCACCCTTAGGCGACTTCTGCGCGGATAGTCTTCGCGATAGACTTTGATTTTTCCGCACTTGTTGTGCTAATCCGGCTGCACCCTTAGGCGACTTCTGCACGGATAGTCTTCGCGATAGGCTTCGATTTTTCCGCACTTGTTGTGCTAATCCGGCTGCACCCTTAGGCGACTTCTACGCGGATAGTCTTCGCGATAGGCTTCGATTTTTCCGCACTTGTTGTGCTAATCCGGCTGCACCCTTAGGCGACTTCTGCACGGATAGTCTTCGCGATAGACTTCGATTTTTCCGCACTTGTTGTGCTAATCCGGCTGCACCCTTAGGCGACTTCTGCACGGATAGTCTTTGCGATAGACTTCGATTTTTTCGCACTTGTTGTGCTAATCCGGCTGCACCCTTAGGCGACTTCTGCACGGATTTGTCGCACGCGAGGGTGGCTAGCGCTTAGCCTCGTGGTGACCTCGTGTTGGTCGAATGTCGAAGACCGTCGTCGCGGTCTTTTTCGACGTATGTTTTTGCGGGGGATTTTTCACACATATATTACATGGCTCCGCCTCGTTAAAAACCTCACCCCCCGGGAGGAAAAGAGTGCGGGCCGGTACAAGATTGTTTTTGCGAATTACAAGGGCGAAGACAGCCCTGAGGAATCAAACAAAAAATTTGCGGAGGTTGTCGATGTTCCAGGAGTGCTCCAGGTCCTCGCCGTTTGGCGTTGTGAGCCTGTAAGCGTTGGGGGAAGCTTTTGTCTTGACTATGAAGGGGCCCTCCCACCTGGGCTCCAGCTTGCCCTTGGACTCCGTCCGAGCTGTTCGAACGAGTACAAGGTCCCCCTCGCTGAACTCCCTCGGGATGACTGAGTGGTCGCGCCATGCTTTGGTCTGGGCTTGGTATTTGTTCAGGGCCTGTAGGGCGAAGACTCGGTCTCCGTCGATGAGATCCTTTGAAGTTGGCTCGTCCACATCGGGGACGGCTGACGGAACTGTTCGCGGGGACCCGTGCTTTATTTCTTGCGGGGTCATGGCCTCCGATCCGTATAGAAGGCGGAAGGGAGTAAACCCGGTCGCCCTGCACTCAGTCGTGTTTAGTGCCCAGACTGCCTCAGGTAACAAATCGGTCCATCTGCCCTTTTTTCATCAAGGAGCATTTTCTTGATAGCTGTGAAGATTTTCCCGTTGGCACGCTCCACGACCCCGTTGGACTGCGGATGATAGACTGAGGCGAAGGCAAGCTTGGTGCCAATGGAGAAACAAAAATCCTTGAAGTCTTGGTTGTCAAACTGCTTGCCGTTGTCGACTGTTAGTTCGGACGGTACTCCGAAGCGGCAAACGATGTTCTGCCAGAAGAATTTTTGGGCAGTCTTTGATGTTACTGTAGAAACAGCCCGCGCCTCGATCCATTTGGTGAAGTACTCGACCGCGACGAAGGCGAACTTAAGGTTCCCCTGAGCGGTGGGCAGGGGTCCGACAATGTCGAGGCCCCAGCGCTGGAGAGGCCATGTATGGGCGATCAGCTTTGTATACTGCGAGGGGCCGCCTGACCGAGGAGAAAACTTCTGGCAGGCTTCGCAGGACCGTGTGACCCGATTTGCGGCGCAGATCATTGCGGGCCAGTAAAAGCCCTGGCGGATCACCTTAGCAGCTAGGGCCCTCGGCCCTGCGTGTGAGCCGCACGTGCCACTGTGGACTTCACGTAGAATCTGCATGCCTTCGGCTTCGGTGACGCACTTAAGCATTGGCTGACTGACTCCTTTTTTGTAGAGTTGGCCTCAATCAGTGTGAAGTCTCGGCTTCGATGTCTGAGACGCTTGGCCTCACTGATGTCGGCTGGATGATAATACCCCTGCAGGAACAGGGTTATGGGTGCCCGCCAGTCTTCGGTCATGATAAGGTTGACTGTGCGGTGGCCCTCGCTGTCATTGGTTATTTGGAGCCCTTCAGGGCTCCGAACTGCTGGCGTGCCGATGACATGAAAGAACACGTCGGAGGGCAGAGTTTCGCCCCTGGCGGCGGCCTTGGCCAATGCGTCGGCCTCCTCATTCTTGGCCCGATCCACATGCTGCAAGGTGAACCCCTTGAACTGCCTCTCGAGGCTTCGGATGGCCGCGAGGTACTGCATGAGCGCGGGGTCCTTGGCTGCATAGTCTTTCTCGACTTGGCCGGCAACTACCTTGGAGTCTGTTTTGATGATGCTGGTGGTGACTCCGAGGGCCCTTAGCTTGCGGAGGCCGAGGATGACTGCTTCGTATTCTGCTATATTATTTGTGCATCTGTCGGATTCCAGATTGAAGCTGAGTCGTGCTGCATATCTGTGCTTGACCCCGACTGGTGAGGTGATGACTGCAGCGACGCCTGCCCCCGCATGGCACCATGCGCCGTCGCAATGGATCGTCCAAGTCTTCTCTGCGGACGGATCTGGCTGTGTTGTTGGCCCAGTCTAGTCGACGATGAAGTCTGCCAGGACTTGAGACTTGATAGCTGTCCTGGGCTCGAAGCAGATGTGGTAGCCGGAGAGTTCGGCCGCCCACTTGGCAATCCTCACCGACGCCTCCGGGTTTCTGAATAATTCGCCGAGCCCCCTGTTTGAGGTGACTCGGACCTTGAATGCTTCGAAGTAATGGCGCAGTTTGCGCGACGACATGACGACTGCGTAGGCAATCTTCTCCAGCTCTGTCATGTTGCACTTGGACGGTGTCAGCACTTTGGAGACATAATACACGGGGCACTGCCGGACCACGCCCTCGACAGTCTGCTCCTGCACTAGTGCCGCGCTGACCGTATGTGGCGAAGCCACGACGTAGAGCAGCAGGGGGAGCGAGGGGTCGGGGCTGGTAAGGACGGCCAACTCTGTTAGGTACTGTTTTAATGAGGCGAAGGCCGCCGCCTGCTCTGGTCCCCAGGCGAAGTCTTTTGCACCATGGAGTGTCTTGAGGAAGGGGAGACTTCGCTCGGCGGACCTGGAGATGAATCTGTTGAGAGCGGCCAACCTGCCTGTCAGGCGCTGGACGTCCCTGACGGACTGCGGAGGCATCATGTCCAAGATGGCCTGAATCTTGGTTGGGTTGGCCTCGATGCCGCGGTGTGATACCAGGTAGCCCAATATTTTGCCTTGGCGAACGCCGAAGACGCACTTTTCCGGGTTTAGGCGGAGTTGTGCGTCTCGCATGTTCGCGAATGTTTCGGTGAGGTCGGCGTGGTGGTCCTCCTTGCTCTTGCTGGCGACGACAATGTCGTCTACATATGTGAATATGTTTCTGCCAACCTGCCCTTCGAGCACTGTTTTGGTAAGCCTGGAGAAGGTGGACCCGGCGTTCTTGAGTCCCTCCGGCATTCTGATGAAGCAATATGTGCCGAAGGGTGTTATAAAGCTGGTGCTAGCCTTGTCTTCTTCCTTCATGTATATCTGGTGGTAACCGGAGAAGCAATCGAGGAGGGACATGACCTCGCATCCGGCCGTGCTATCGACTATTTTGTCGATCCGCGGCAACGGGAAATTGTCCTTTGGGCAGGCTTTATTGAGACTGGTGAAGTCGATGCACATTCGCCACTTCCCGCTCTTTTTCTGCACCATCACGACATTGGAGAGCCATGTGGGGTAAGCCACCGGCTCGATGAATTTGGCCTCCAGGAGGCGGTGCACCTCTGCCTTGGCGGCCTCCGTCTTTTCGTCGGACATCTTGCGAAGCCGCTGCTTCTTCGGCCGTACCGAAGGGTCGATTCCCAGACTGTGCTCAAATATTGAACGGCTGACCCCGACCAGATCGAGGGCCGACCAGGCGAAGACATCTTTGTTCTTGGACAGGCAGCAGAGGAGCTTTTCTTCTTCATGCGAAGTAAGGTCTTCGCTGATAATGACTGTCTGCCTGGGCGTGGCCTGGTCGAGGGGGACAGTCTTGGTCCCGTCGTGGCTCTGCAGCTGCGCCTTGTCGTGTTGCTTATTGGTTGGGCTGGCAGGCGCGGGGACCTCGCGCTAGGCCGTGAGGCAGTGCACGTTTCTTTGACCGGGCACGAAGTCCCGCTCTATGTTACGCGCAGTCTGTTGATTGCCGAAGACTGTGATGACGCCTAACGGACCTGGTATCTTCATACATAGGTACAGTCCGTGAATGGCTGCTTCGAACTTATTGATGGAGCCCCGGCCCATGATGGCATTGTAAGGATATACCATGTCCACAATGTCAAAGGTTATATGCTCGCTTCGGGCATTGGGTGCTACACCGAAGGAGAGAGGCAGCTCTATTTTGCCGACGGGGAAGGTGCCTTTGCCGCCGAAGCCATACAACGGGTTGTCCGAAGGCTTAAGCAGGCTATGGCTTATGCCCATGCGATCGAAGGTGTGGAGGAAGATGATGTCCGCCTGACTGCCGTTGTCGATGAGGACCTTGTGCAGGTCCCAGCCTGCCACGCTGCAATTGATAACCATGGCGTCGCAGTGGGGGGCGCTGCGCAAGTCGACGTCCCGTGCGTCGAAGGTAAGCAGTATGTGGGACCACTTTGTCTGCACGACTGGGCTCGTGACGGCGACATGGTTGATGCTGCGGTAGTGGTCCCGCTTCTGCCGCTTGGTGTCGAAGTCGGTGCTGGACCCCCCAGTTATCATGTGGATGACTCCGCAATATGGTTGATCGGCGAAGTCTTCCTGCTTTGGGGCATGGGGGATGTTTTGATGTTGCTGGTGTGGTGGTGGGGGTGGAGGAGGTACGATTTGTACTTCCTGATGGTGTTGGTAAACGTGGTGCGGTGGATGCGGGGCGGGAGCGTGGATATATGGTGGAGGGGGTTGCTGGTAATTGTGCGCGACAATTCTGGGGTTGTCGGCTGGCTGCGCCCGTGCCATTTTGTCTCTGGTAGCCTTCGTTTCGGGGCAGTCTTTGGTTTGGTGGGCGCAGTCTTCGCCATGGAAGAGGCAGTAGAATCGGCGCGGCGGCTGCGCACGCCCTCGGCCCCTGCCACGAGTGCCGTTTCCGCGGCCCTGGGGGGATATTCCTGGCGACGAGGGGGGTCAGCAGCGGGATGCTGGTTGGCGATGTTGTGCACTTGCTGCTGATTGCGGCCGTCTCGACCGGAGTCTGGCTGCGGAGTCCTTGTCCACGTGCGGCTGGACTGTGGAGCATCTTTTGGCTTCCTTTGGGACTCAATCTTGCGCTGGTGGAGCTCTTCGGATCTGGCGTACTTTTCAAACAGCTGATATAACTCTTGGAGGTTCTTTGGCGGATCTCTGATGCAGTGGCTGTAAAGGACGCCGGCGCGAAGGCCACTGATAGCATAGTGGATGGCAATCTGGTCATCGACTGAGGGCAGCTGTGACTTGAGTGTTAGAAATTTGCGGTAATACTCCCTCAGGGTCTCCTTTTCTAGCTGCTTGCAGAGCGAAAGTTCGGCCAGGGCGTCGGTATCTGGGCGGTACCCTTGGAAGTTGAGCAGGAACTTGTCCCGGAGACTTCTCCAGGAATCAATGGACAGCGGAGGCAACCTGGTGAACCAGGTGAGTGCGGGGCCCTCGAGGGCGATGATGAAAGACTTCGCCATTGTGGCGTCGTCCCCCCCGGACGATGCAACGGCGACCTGATAACTCATTATGTATTGAGCCGGGTCAGTGCTGCCGTTGTACTTGGGATAGGTCCCTGCCCGGAAGTTAGCCGGCCACGGCGTCACTTGCAGGTGTGGCGCCAGGGGACTCCGCTCATCGAGATAGTTGACCCCTTGGAATGGCGCGGCGTGCGGGAAGGTGTGGTCGTGTTGGGGGAAACGCGGGTCCTCCAGTTGCGCGCGGTGTTGCAGGGGTGGCCCATGGTGCAGGCCGGGGTGGCCTTCGCGCGTGTCTTCGAGTTGTGCGCGCTGCTGGAGGGGTGACTCGTGCTGCAGGCCGAGGTGGCCTTCGCGCTGCATCAGCGCAATCTCCCGCTCGAGTTCCTGGGCCTTGTGCTATTCGTCGCGTATCATTTGCCGCACTTTGGCTAGTGCGGACACACGCTGGCGCTTGGCCTCCAGTATCTCCTTCTGCCTCTGGAGATTGCGGTTCTTGAGGCGCAGGGCACGCAGCTGTAGCTGTTCTTCTGCTGAGACGCCGAGGATTTCACCGTCCTCGGCGAGGTCCGCGCCCTCCGGTGGTGCGAAGCCTGAGGGTGGCTGCGGTTGTCCCTCAGGGTCGCAGGTGCGGAGGGTGTCGTCTTCGCATGCGCGAGGGACATCGTCTTCAGTGGCCTCTTGGTGGGTGGATTGGGTGAGGGCGAGGGCCTTGCCCTTTCTTGCGGCGAGCAGTGCTGCCTTCGCAGCCTCGTCAGCCTTCGGGTTAGCTCTCTTGGGTGCCATCGTGGGTGGTTTTCTCGTAGCACGAACGGTGGGCGCCAAATGTTGGAACTTGCTCTCAGTTGCAAGGGGATCCAACAAGGGTGAACAGTGATGTCAACAGGGCACTCGCGCTAGATGGCAAAAGCTCTGTTAATCTGGCCTCTCACGGGCACTGTGCAGGGGTATTTATAGGTACCTGAGTGCGCAGCACCTCGAGCTAAGGACGCATGTGCCCTCAGCTACCTAGATTATCCCTAGAATATTCCCATAAGGCGGGGTTACAGACCGTAATTATAGGAATGCTTTTACAAATTAGGCCCGTAACGCACGGCAGCCAAGCGGGGCCCGTTACAATGGGCCGGATTGCACGTGGGCCTCCGAGCTGGACGAGGCCGCACCGTAGGATGCCCTTCGTCGCCAGTCTTCGTCTGGTGCGGAAGAAGCGAAGGGTGTCCCTGCCTGTTTTGTTTCTGTTAGTTCAGCTGCTGCAGCGAAGGCTTCGAGCGAAGGGTGGCGCCTTTGCCTTCGCCCCAACAAGAGACATATAAAATTTGTGCATATTGTTAGAACCATCATGTGAGATAAACAAATGACCAAACAACCAAAATAAACTTTATAGATCTTGAGAAGTTATAGAAGTTTATAGTTGACAACTTTTTCATTTGAAGTCATATTGTCAACGAAAATTACGTCTGAATTTAAAAAAATTAAAATTTGAATTTTGAAAATGACTTCAAAAGAAAAAACCACCAACATGAAAGTTGTAGGTATTGAAGAGTTATGAAACTTTGTAGTTGACAATGTTTTGGTTTGAAATCATCTTGTTATGCAAAACTATGTTTGAATTTTGAAATTTGAATTTTTCAAACTGTCTCTGATGGAAAAACCACCAAAATAAAAGTTGTAGGTCTTGAAATGTAATGAAACTTTGTAGTTGACAATTTTTTGATTTGAAATCATATTATCATTGAAAAATTCGTGTGAAGTTTTCAAATTTAAAATTCAAATTTTGTAAACGGTCTTGGATGTAGAAACTATTAAAATAAAACTTGTAGATCTCAAAAAGTTATGCAACTTTATAGTTGGTCACATTTTCAAATGAACTCATTTAGTGCCTTAAATAATCAAATTACTCTCGATTTGTTATAGTAGATGGGAATGAAAACATAATATAGACATAATTAGTGTAGTAGTGTAGTGGTATAGGAGGGTATACGCGAGAGAGAGATTGTGAGTTCGAATCTTACCATTTACAAAACATATAAGTTTGATTCAAAATGATAGGGCAACGGGTAATGTAATAGGTAGGGTTGGAGAGTTGTTCCTAGAATTTAAAAAATGTTTTGCTGTTTTTTTTTAAATTTTTTTTATTCTTAATTTGCCGAGTGTTTTTCTTTGCCGAGTGCTTTTTGACAGTGTCCGAAAAAGTACTCGGCAAAGAACCCTTTGCCGATAAAATATTTGCCGAGTGTTCTTTGCCGAGTGTAAAATAGTCTTTGCCGAGTGTCTTAGATACTCGGCAAAGAACGCGATTCCGGTAGTGTGTAGCGTCTAAGAGCATCTTCAACAATGCCTTAAATCAGCACCCTATTTTGAAATATAGGGCTCAACACATAAAAACAGTTCCAACAGTGCTCTATTTTACATTTTTTTATAAAAAATAGGACACACTATAAAGTGACCCAAATATACTACACCTATAGTGTCCTATCCTTATTTTTCTACATCATTCTCATCGTAATTTATTTTTAACGCCCTAAACACTTTAAGGGCTTGTTTGTGAGCAAGTGGAATGGAGAGGATTAATGGGGCTAAAATCCCTCACTATTTAAAATTGAATAGTGGAGGATTCTAGCCCCTTCAATCCTCTCAATTACCCTTACTCCCAAACAATCCCTAAATAATGTAGTATTTTAATTTTTTGGGTATTATTTTAAGTTACCTTATTGGAGATCGCTGATACTTGTTCTGGCCTACCACGCGTTGATCTCAGTATATATATCAATGATCATGTACTGTACAAGAGAGGAACGTTGTATTTCTTATATTTGTTTATGATCGGAGAACTAATAACAGGCTCAAATGACAGTTTGTGCACATTACGCCAACAGTAACAGGATTACCCAGTAGACGTCACAAAATATACAGTATACTCTTTATTTTATTCGATCTATCAGGACACCAGATCATAGAATGTGCATACCTATATGTGCAGAGAATTTCTGCACTCAAGCCACCTCAGTTTCTGTTAGCCTTCAGCGGCGTCAACTTTGCGGGCGTCGCCGGCGTTGACGAGAAACCATCGTGCAGCTTGCCACTCCTGTTCACCCTGGGGCTGCCGCCGTCCGCTCCTAGTCCGATGGAGAGCTTGCTCAGAGCCTTCCGGGCGTCAGTGCAGTACTTCTTGCTCGTGTCAAGCAACGACGACACGCCCCATCGACGGCTCGGAAAGTCGTTGCGGCCCCTCTTCTTTTCTCCGCGCGGCTGCGGCATGTCGCTGCTAACGGCTTGGCTATCTTGCTTAATGACATCGCGTAGGGTGGTGGTGGTGACCCTGCGACTGTGCGAAGGTGAAGGCACATCGGCTCCGGCGTGAGTCGTCGTCGTCGTCGTCGTCGTTGCGTGCTGCGCCGCCGGGTTCCTGAAGCCGTAGACCACCGGCTTTGCGCTCCAGGGGAAGAACATCATGAGGCCACAGGCTCTTGGGGTCATCTCCTCGGCGTCCGCATCCATTTTGATCCGCTGCATCAGCTGCATGGGGACGCTGTCGTTGAGGAGCCTAGGCACCCACCGACGGTCCTCGTCGTGGCTGCGGCGCGTGCTGTCCCGACGCGGTTGCCTCGGATGCCTGCCCGAGGCCGCCAAGTCGGTGGCTTCCACGCCGGGGTGTTGGGTCCGGTCCTTGGCAAAGCTCGTGGCGCGGCCGACGAAGATGTCCTCGAAGCGCTTCGACGTGACCCGGTCGAACGACCCGGTCCGCTCGGGCGAGGAGATCCTGTCCAGCGTGTCGGAGAAGGACCTGTTGTCGTCGTCGTCGTCGCTGCTCGCCTCGCTCGTGTTTCCGTAGTACAAGTTCCTGGCGAGGTACGGCTGTCGTAGGCGCCCGGGCGGCGGCCTCGGCGGCGGCATCGCTTGCGCCTTCTTGTGCGTCTCCCTGCCGCACCCGCTGTTCTTTGGCACGCCCGGGGAGCTCTCCCATGAGAACGGCACATGCGTCCGCAGCGGCGACGCGTCGCGGCGGCAGCGAATTCGTAACGCGTCGACAGAGGTGCACGACCGGCGAGGCGTGGGGAGCGGCGAGTCGAGCAGCGGTGGCGGCTGCCCGTCGGCATTGTTGCACTGGCTCTCCATGGCGCGCATGGAGATGGTATGATCCATGGATTACGACGCGGGCCAGATAGAGCAGAAGTGTAACTACTGCGCGTGACCATGAATCGCCGGCATACTAGGTGGCGACCGCGGCCGGGGGACGTATAAGAGTGCACGCCACGACTAGCAAAGCCGCTGAGGCAATCCCGCCGACGCATGCTTTTGTGCAAAAAGTAGACGAGCAGAGGGCCGTTGGGCTGTAGCGTCGTGGATGGTGGCGTGTCAGAGCTCCTTTGCTCGCTCCCCGTGAGTGTGCTCGAGAGCATCTTAATGGCGGAGGTTGCCGACCGATACGAAGGAGACGATCGTGCCAATTGGATCCGACGCCGCCCTCGTGGACTGCGGTGCCGTCTCCCCAGCTAGTCCTTCTCTTCCCCTGTGAACAGTTGTTGAAACTGTTCTTTTCCCCACTCTTGATGTTAGGTGACAAGACAATTGAGAGAGATTAGAGGAAACTGAGAATGAAATTAGTTCATTTCCACTCAATCCTCTCCAAATCCCTCTTAATTCTCTTGTCTTCAAACTGGCCCTAATTAAAAGAATAGCAGAAAAATAAATCATATCCTTAATCAGTTTGTACGTTAGCTTTTACCAAACTATTATATCTTGTCAGAAGCTCTAAGTTGTAATCATTAAATATTCAGAATAAAGAATAGTCTCGCTATTTCTGGTGTTTATGTGTTTTACTTTCATCTACTGTATTGTAACACTTACTGTACATCTTTTGCCTGATTTTTATGTTTTTTTAGCTGACCTGATTTGTCTTTGAGATTTGTGCGCTGTGGAGCTGCCAATAGGCTCTAATCGGATCAGATGTGATGATCTGAGTATGTGTTAGGTAAAAGGTGAATTCCTCGAACAGAGCAACTTCAAGAGTAATTTATGGTTTTGTAAAGCTAAATTTATTAGTTGTTATTAGAAGAAAAATGTCTCCAATAGACTATATGAATGGCTCTTCAAATTTAGTTTCTCTCTACCTCTCCATCTTCGCTCTCTATTTTTGAATTGTTTGTTTTACTCTTCATTCTATTCAGTTCATAGGTTTATCGAGTCTCTTGGAGTAGCCTACTCTTTTTCTATAAAGTCTATTTAGTCTTTTTAGCTAATTTCTTAGAGCTGCTCTCAGCACGACACAGTGATTGCTCTGTCCTCGTTGTGGACGTTGTCGAAGGTTTTTGAGCACCTAAGACCTTTTTCGATTATCTCCGTCCAATGTGGATTAGAAGGATTAGAAGATATTTTAATTTATTTAGAATTTAAATCTACTCAATCCTCTCCAATTCTATGAATTGAGGTTAAAACGAATTGACCCTCCGAGAGATCTTATGATACGTGCTCGATCTCTTCTCTCTGCTTTTGTACCTGCCTTAGTATTTTATTGCTCCAAGTATTGGATTCACTTTTTGGATGTGTACTTGATTAGCTCTAATAGACTGTGTCCAATAACTTACCTATATGGTTATCTAAAACATTGTTTTGTGCTGTAAACTGTATTGTTCGTAGAGTGAAGTTTAAATATGGAGATAGGGGATAAGTAAGTTGTTGGTGATAGTGTTAGTATTATGTTCTAGCTCGAGGAGGTCATAGGGTTAGACATTCGTGGTGTTTTTGTTCAGATCTTCGCAGGGTGTGCTGTGCTAAAGGGGTGAGGGAGATTTTGATTTTGTTTTGGTGATTTTTTGACCGACATTTTCTTGTCCTCGAGTATGATGCTATAGGCCTATAGCAGATCTCTGATCTCTCAATGGCATATCCTACTTTATGTTGATCTAAAAAAACTAGGATGTGGGGTCTACTTTTGTATAAAATTAAAAAAGTTGTTTGTCTACTGAAACAGGTTATCCTACTAGTTGAACTGCTACTCTGCTAGGTAGTGGTCAAATGACACATGATTATTAGAGCTCAATGAGTACTCAACTTATTTGTTCTCTCTGTGTGCGTCCTCATACTAGATAATTTGTTATCTATTATACATGGTTGGCTCTTAACACATTCTAGGCTTAGAAAGAATCATTTGGTCGAGCAAGCAATGAATGACTTTTGAAACTTGTGTGCTATTGTTAGCATTGTGGGATGAATTGCAATTATAACCTTACGGGTTTGTCCATTATGATAGTGAGTAGGTGTCATTAGTGTGGTGGTAATATTGGAATTAGAGGAATGTTATTGGCCTGATTATTGAGTAACTATCATCGTGTTTGGTTTTATTTTTGATTTGTATGAATAGTGAACACCCTACTTTTAGTTTTAGGTGTGATTCTATTTTTTTGAATTGAACTAAGTTTGCCAAGAATGTTGGTTAGAGCAACTCTAACAACTCATGATATCCCAGTTCTAAACCATATTATAGGGGAAAAAAGAAAAAAATACAGCTCCAACACCTTCCTAGAAAGTCTCCCAATTTGATCGCATACGTAAACCCAGCTCTCCACTGCGCATATTTCTGCAACCGGCGACGCTCCTAATCCCTGTGATTTTCTTTTCCCTCGAATGCCTCCATCTGGTCTCACGCAAGCTTTGGCAACCTGCTACTTCGTCGAGGACACCCAGCTGCCTCTGCAACTCGATCACGGGTCGCAGCTGCCCGGTGGCCAGGTTTCTTGCATAGCTCCGGCACATATGGCGATCAGGCGATGGCGGACGAACGACGAAACCAGATCCTGGCTGCGCTTTGCATGTGATCTACTGTAGCAGCGCAGAGGCAAAACATAACCCGATGAGGCTCACTTCCAAGGAACCGTTTGGTTCAGATATTTGTAACGTAATGAGTAAGTGATAACGTTAAATCATGTTTGTTTTAGTCCCACCATAATCAGATACCATACTAAAAATTGATACCAGACTATTCAAACTTGTTACCGACAGTAATCGAATGTAAATCATTACCATTACCCTTTGCGTTACATTTCTTGAACCAAACAGCACCCAAGTTCCAACAACGGATTTTGACGTGTTTTAGTGTTAGTCTCCATTTTTCAAGTGATTTCTATTTTCTAAAGAAAAAATTAGTTTATTTTCTCTTAATAAGATAGAAATTCCTTAGAATAGAGCTTCTAAACTAACCTTAGAAAAGCTTTAAAAAGATGTTGGAGGGTCGGTTTTTTGGATTTATTATTTTTTAAGAGATCCTAATTTCTTTCTTTTGGAAGCTAAAATTTTAAGGTCTCGTTTGTTTCTTTTGTTTCGTTAGAATTGAATTCCATTTTAATAATTATTATTTAGACTATTCTAAATCATATGAGATAAATAGTTATATACTACATTTATGTTATAGCAAAGCAAATAGAAGAGTGTGTTATAAGTTGTACATCGGAAAAATAGCATATAAATCTATAGAATTAATTTTCATCTCTCACCCCATGAATTTGAGATAGACTTATATGATAACTTTAAAAAGTGGTGGAATGTCATATTTTAAAAAAAATAGCATATTTTATTAGTAAGATTCTAATTCCTCAAAATGAAAGAAAACAAACGGGGCCTAAGAGTTGTTGAGTTGCTCTTATATAATCAATACACGAATTGTGTTTGAGTGCTTGAATTTTTTTTGATGGATGGGTTTTCATCCTTTTCATGCCCTCAGTTGCTTTTGTTATCGAGTTCTCCATGTTAGTGCGAACCATAGGCTAAAGAATGATCTTCAGTCAAATCACGAACTTGCTTATTGTTTAAAATTGTTTTGATTTTCTTGATTGTTCGAGTCTCATAACCTGCTCGTTAAACATAGGCATGTATATATATTTATAAAACAATATATATTTAAACTTTTAATATATTTTAGGTACCCACGGAGGAGGAGGATTTTATTTCCGATGGTGAATCTTCAAACGGTGAGATTGATGATGATTTTGATATCTATATAAATACAACTAAAGTTTTAATTAATCTAGATCCATGCACCAAATGACTCCTCGCTGAAATATGTTTTCTTCCTGCATCTTGTTTTGTATATACCAAAAATTCTCCTCCAATCATTCAGATATCTTCTTTCTCATTCCGCATGATTGGTTTCCGGCTCGCGTCCATCCATGCTCTTCGCATGCGTTGACCGAGCGACGAACCGTGTTTGATTTCTTGTATATACAAGGTCAGAGACTGCACTCGCAGCTGCAAAATAGACTAAAAATAGCACATCTAACTGTATGCACAAAAATCCCGTTTTCGACCAGCCAAGCACACATCAGCCATCATCCAGCTATTCAATCAAGTAAATTCTTTCTCTCACGCGTGCCGACCCTCGTTGCCGCTCTCTCCCCTGTTCTCTTTCTTTCTCTTGCTAGGGTAGGTGATGATTTTAGAGGGCTAACTCACCGGAAACGGCGGGCGCAAGCATGTATGGCGAGGGCAAGACAGATGACGGCCACGATGAGGGACGCCACGGAGCTGGTCGACATGGCTGAGTCGAGCGACATACCGACGATCTAGAGAAATGGGTAACTTGCGGCAATCTAGGGCGAGGGAGCTATTCGTTGGGACGAGAAGCACAGTCATGGTCCTTGCCACGTGAGAGGAGGGAAATGTGGGCCGTATGGTTAAAATAAGTTTCATTTGCGTAAATAGGGGGCAACGGTGAAAGATTACATTTGTTTTTTTACTAACTTAGGTTGTCTATAGCAACGTTCTTTAAATTTCAGTCACTAAAGGAATATTCTTTGTCCTTAACAGTATACTCTAAAAGATTTCGTCCTTTATATCTTCTTCATCTCCAACAGTATCCTCTAAATTTCGTCTTCTATATCTTCTACATCGTCTCGTCCTCATCATTAGACCAACTTAATTAATATAATATATTCATTTACTAAGCAATAAGTACCAATGAAATAAAAGACATAACCTCGACACGCATGTACGTACGACATGCAATTTACGTCTAAGGGTATTGTCGGTGTTTCGGACTCGGGGGACCCTCAACCGGATTGACTAGTGAATTTTAGTGTCGCGTGCCCCTGTCCAGATGAGTTGATGCAAGATGGAACACAAGCGAAGGGATGAGGCTTATATTATCTTGCACCGGGGGATGCTTGCAGTAGGGGATACAAGTGTCGCGAGGTAGAGCGAGAGCGAGGGAGAGAGAGAAAGAGAGGGTTCGGCCTTGAGGTGAGCTGTCTGAGGCTGCCTCTACCGTGCCCCTCCTACTCTGCCTGCCTCCGCTCGTCTGCGTCGTGCGCCTGTGTGTTCGTCGCACATTCGTTTCTCCCCTCTCGTCTCCCTTCGTGTTATGTCTCCGTTGTTGCGTGTGTGTTGTCCCCCGTTGTCGACGTGTGTCAACGTGCCTTAGGAAGGCCCTAGACATCCCCTTTTATAGATACAAGGAGATGCTCAGCTATATAATGGGGTGTAGCTATGTGCTAATGTGGCTGGCGGAGAAGTGCCTTGAGCCCTGTACATGTACCAACGTGGTCATCGGAGAAGTGCCTTGAGTCCTGTACAAGCACAGCTGGCGGTGCGGCATGGATCCTGCTGACGTTTCCTTGCTTTCGTAGGGGGTTGAGAGCAATCCGACGTCATGGGCGCACGCGGGGAACCATCATTACCTGTTACCGGAGTAACTTAGATGGGACACCGGTCTTATTCCCTTGTAGCCTGAGGCAGCTAGCTAGGGATAGGGTCATGATGTATCCCCTGTAGCGTAGTTGATTCCGAGGCCTGAGGTCGGGTGAGGCGGAGACTTCTCCTGAGGCCGAGGCCGAGGTCGAGCGAGGATGTGACTCCTCCCGAGGCCGAGGCTGGGGTCGGGCGAGGATGTGTCTCCTCCCGAGGCCGAGGCTGGGACCAAGGCCCAGGGTCGAGCGAGGCGGAGACCTTCTCCCGAGGTCGAGGCCGAGGCTGAGGCTGAGGCCTGAGGTCGGGCGAGGCGGAGCTCCTTGTTGCGCCTGAGGCTGAACTCGGGGGAGGCCACGACTCACTGTTGTTAGTCTTGCCCTAGTGGCTGGCACAGTTGCCGGAGCAAGGTGAACAACGCTGTTTTCCTGTCAGAACGGTCAGTAAAGGGGCGAAGTGACTGCGGTCACTTTGACCTTGCCGACTGAGGCACGCGTGTCAGGATAAGGTGTCAGGCGATCCCCGCATTAAATGCGCATGCGATACGGTCGGTTGGTAAGGCGATTTGGGCGAGGTCGCTGCACGACAAAGTCTGCCCGTACTGGGCTTCGAGCAAGCCGAGGGTGCGTCTGCTAACTAAGGGGACCCTCGGTCGAGGCGTGAATCCGTCTGGGACTACCGCCCTTGCCCGAGGCTGGGCTCGGATGAGGTCGCGTCCCTTGGTAGACGAGGCTTGTGCTTTATCAATTTGTTCTGAAGATGTTTTCTAGTCGGATTAAGGAGCATTGGGGTATCCCTAATTACGGTCCCCTACAGTAGCCCTCGAGCCTCGAAGGGAGTGTAGGTACTCGCTTGGAGGTTCTGCCGGATTTTTTGCAAGGGGACGGGCCCTTCTCGGTTGTGTTTTGTTCCGGTGGGTGCGCGCGAGCGCACCCGCCGGGTGTAGCCCCCGAGGCCTAAGAGGAGTGGTTTGACTCCTCTGAGGTCTTAATCCTTTTTGCGATGCCTCGGTTAGCCTTGTTGTTCCCTCATGCGGCCTGGCCGTAGCCCGGGTGCACGGTCAGGCTTCGAGTTTTCACGCTGGTTTGTTGACGTGGTCAACAGTTCGGCCATAGCCTGGTGCGAGAGCAGACCCCGAGCCTCTACATGGAGCGAGAGGACAATCAAGGACCGTCTCGACTTTTATTGTACGCCCCTTCGTCGCCTCTCCGTGAGGAGGAAGGGGGGAAAGCGCCATGTTACCCTCGGGGGGCACCGAACATGGTGTTCCTGGTGAGTTGCTAGCGGGTGATCCGATTGGACGCCCGAGCCCCGTTCGATAAGGGTCGGCTAGTGGCCCAGAGGCACGCTCCAAAAGTACCTGCAGGTGATTTGCCGGACCCGAACCCATTCGATAGGGTCCGAGGGCTCGATGCCTCCCTCCGGTGGGATTCCGTTACAAATCGTTCCCGCTGGTCTCGGAAATATCCTAGGGTACCTCGGGAGCGTAGCCCGAGCCTCGGCCATGTAACGGCCGTACCCAGGGTCATCCCTGACTCTACGTGCTCTGGGGCGGCTGCCGAACCCTTCCGAGGGGCCAGCCTTCGAACCCCTGATCAGTAAAGGGCTCGGTGCCCAAGTGCTCTGGGGTGGTTGCCGAACCCCAGAGGGCGCAACCTTCGAACCCCTGATCAGTAGGAGGGCTCGGGGCCTGTTTCCTTTGTCGAGAAGGATCCTTTTCGCAATATCCCCTTTCCTGGTCCCTATGGCAAGAGAGAGAGAGAGAGAGAGAGAGAGAGAGAGAGAGAGAGGAAAAAGGAAAAGGATATAAATTTAAATAATGTGGCGCACCTTTTTTGACGCGGTCATCATGACGGAGGTGAAACAGCGCCCGCTTCTCCTGCCGGAGGTGTCGCTTGCCCTGCCAAGGAGTTAATGCGACGGGACGGGCGATTCGCGGGGCGTCTGTTGCACATGCGCGAGTCATTCGAGGAACAGAAAGACCGTTTCACCTTCGAGTTTGAATTCCGCGGCGGGTTCGAGCGAAGCCTTGGGTGGATCTCGCTCGGGCCTTTATATATCCGGAAGAGGGGGCGGTGGTGGTTCTTTACCCTCATCCCTTCCGCCTCCACCACCTTCGATCGACGATGGCTGACAAGGTGACCGTCATTCTGCCGCGCGACCCGTGGCCTTTCTCCACCGTCGCTGTGGAGGATCTGGAGGCCCACATTGCCGATGGTCTGCTCCGTCCCCTCTCCGATGGGCCGCAGCCGGAGTGGATGGCCCCCGCGAGCGAGGCTGACCCGACTCCGCCGCCAGGGTATGTGGTCAGTTTCATGAGCGGGGGTTTGGAGTGCCAGCGAGCCGCTTCATGCGGGCGCTCCTGCACCACTACGGGGTGGAGCTGCATAATTTCAACCCTAACTCTATCGCGCAAGCGGCCATCTTCACGATGGTTTGCGAGGGTTTTTTGGGGATTGACCCTCACTGGGACCTGTGGACCCATCTCTTTTCCGCGGAGTTCTTCGCCGCGACGATGGAGGCGAAGAAGGTCCGTATGGCGGTGCGGGCCGGTGGCTGCACCCTCTAGCTGAGGCCGGGGCGCGCGCAGCAGTACATCCCTGCCTCCCTTGCATCTTCGAACAAGGGGTGGCAGAACCAGTGGTTTTATCTCCGAAACGACGGCGGGATGCTTCCGCCGTTTTCTCAACGAGTGGTGACCGCCGCCGGCCCTAACTGGCGCTGGGGGGCCACGCGCGAGAATCAGGAGAAGCTCCAGCCTATTCTGCAGGCCTTGTAGAAGTTATGAGATGTGGGCCTTACCGCTGCGGGGGTCGTCGCTGCTATCCATCGTCGGAGAGTGCTCTCTTTGGCCGAGCGGCGGTTGCGGCTCGCGGAGATGAAGTCGGGGTCGATTCGGAGGACTCGCGGATGTCCTCGACCTCCCTCTCCGCCGATGACCTCCTCAAGCGGGTAACAAGTACGGTAGGGAGGCCGAATGCCGGCACCCTTAGCCAGCCCGCGATGTGTCTCGACCGTGGGTATGTGTCCCTGGTAAGTGTCCGATCCTCCTTCTGTTTTGCATCGAGTTCTCTACGCCTTTAATTCTTACTGTTGGGATTTTTGTTCGTCCCCAGGGGTTGAGGATTTATAAACCCGTCCGGCCACCGGTTCCGGAGGACGCGATGGACCAAGCCACGCGGAGGCTTTCCACGGAGAAGGAGAAGGAGAAGAAGGACGCGGAAAAGGCCCGAGCTTGCGAGAGGATGCTAGCTCGGGAAGCTTTGGAGAAGCGTCGTCGGAGGCAGGCGAGGGATGGGCTCCCGAGGGAGTCGTTGCCGGAGACGCCTGACGACGACGATGATGATGATGATGATGACGACGACGAAGACGACGATATGGTGGCCCGACTTGGCCTCAGCCCGGACCCGAGGCTGGGCCAGGGGTCGCCGAGCCAGCCTCCAAGTGGGGTGGCACCATCATTGCCTGGGGCTGGGACACCAAGGTCCTAATCCGAGGAGCGGAGGCAGGCCGAGGGGGTACTTGACCCCTTGGCCGAGACAGTTGTTGTGACTCCAGGAGGTCGAGCCGATCCGCCTGTCCCCCAAGAGCAGGTGCTCGCGCTGGCTGCACAGGAGGCAGGTCCCTCGGTCGTCGTGACGATGCCTGGGCAGGCCGCTCCCTCGGCGCCTCGGGCGTCCGAGGCGGAAACGGTGCCAAAGCTGGCGGCGGGGCAACCCTCGGTAGCGCCAGCGAGGATAGGGGCCCGAGGGGCCTCCCCACAGGCACGATTGGCCTTGCCTCGGAGCGGGTAAGTATCTGAGTATACCTCTGTTTTGGTTCTTTCATTGTGTGTCTTGAACTTGCCGTCTCTCTCTTTCAGCAAGCGAAGGCAGGGCTTGGCTGGTCTAGCCCCCACGAAGGCCCTTAAGACGAAGCTGGCCTCTACGGCTGGTGCTGCGGCGCGCCATGCCGGTTGGTTGGCCTCCACACAAGGCGCCCTCCAACGGGGGGCCTAGGCGACACGAGTTGCCATGGGGCAAGCCTCCTCGGCTGACCCCCCGTTGGAGCGGCCATCATGCCAGGGGAGGCTGCTGACGCGGCCGCGGCTCCGAGCCCGCCTGACTTGTCGTCGGCGCCGGCATCGACACCTGCCGGGGCCGTCGCTGATTTGCCCGCGGAACTGCCCGTCGCTGCCGACGTCGGGATGGTTGAGGTGCCACCGCCCGTGGTCATTCCCGACCTCCCCGTTCTCGGCTACGAGGAGAGTGCGGCCGTCATTGCCGAGGCTGGTGATCGGAGGCCCGCCACCTTAGCCGAGGAGAGGCCCAGTACGTTGACGGTAGTGGTACCTAACGCGTCGGCTGCAGGGGGACCTGACGCCTCGGTGGACGGGCGTGTGGAACCGTGGCCTGTCCTGGGGAGCAGCGGCCTTATCCCTGCGTAGCTCAATCCCAATGAATGGTGCAGGCAGCCGCTCCGGTTCTGGGGCCGTGGCACCTCGGAGCCCCTCCTCCTCAACGATGAGTTGGAGGAGAAGGCTCGGGATAGTTTCCATGAGTATACCGAGGCGGCGATGAGGTCGCTTCGGTCGACCATGGAAACCCTTCCAGGGACGTTCCCAGGGTTTTCCAGGTAAGGACTTAGACGTACACCTTGCGTGACCAGGGCATTCTTTGTGACATCTCGTTTTCCTTCCTCAGGAGCTCGTGGACGCGAGAACCGCCAAGTCACTGTTCATCCACCGCGAAAGCGACGTTTGGAGGTTGCTGCGATCCCAGCGGGCCGCGCTTGCCGAGGCCAATGAGCGTCTTGCCCAACGGAGCGCCGAGGTGGCGGACCTTCGGTTGCTCTGCGACGGGCTGAAGTCGGAGGCAGCGGCGGCGCGGACAGAGGCGGCGTCGGCACGAGCGGAGGTTTTGTCGGCCCAGAAGCAGGTGGCTTCCCAGGCCGAGGAGATGCGGCAGCGGCAGCTAGAGCTCGGCCAGGCTATCGGCGAGCGGGACCAGTCTCGGAGCCAAGCTGCCGAGGCCGTGAGCCGGGCTGAGGCCCTTAGGGGTCAGCTGGCTGAGGCTACAGAGCGGCTAGCCGAGGCATCCGCTCGGGCCGAAGGTATGTTTTGCCCGCTTTGTGACTTTGTTTCTGTCTCCATTCTTCTCCTTGCATCTAAAGAATGTTGTCCTGCTGTCTGCAGGGTTCGAAATGGCTCTTAATGAGTCCGTCAAGAACTGCAAGGCGCTTGCCGAGGCGGCTGAGCAGAAGGAGGCCGACTGCGTGGCCATGTCCGAGGCTATCTCGGCTTTCTACCGGGCCTTGGGCCTCGACAACGTCCCCTCGGGTAGCTCCCCCTAGAGTCATCTGCGGGCCTTGGGCGACCATATGCACAGCAGACTCCGCGGGGCGCTGCACCACGGCGTTAGGCGGGCCTTCGCCGTACTCGCTTCCCACTACGACTTGGATTTGGAGCGGGTCAGCGAGGGGTACTGCTTACCCGATGAAGAGGAGGCTGCCTTAGCCGAGGTCCAGAGGCTTGACATGGCTGTCGAGGGCCCAAGCGTGGCGCTGGCTTCCTCCTTCGAGGTAGAGGTCCTTCCGCCCGTGTCACCGTCTGAGGCCGGGCCAGATCCTACCGAGGGTGGAAACGACACCGAGGGTGCGGTTCCTCCCCCTGCCGATGTCTGAGCCTGCAGGAATAGTTTGTTTTAAGTGTGCGTATGTTTTTTGCGGCCGCTGAGGCCTAAACATTATTGATGTTTGAAGTTTAAAGCTGCATTTTCTTTCCTCTCGTTTCGAGCATTAAGACTTGTTCGGTAGCAGAGTCACTTATCCGAGCGTAAGCTACCCTTCGCGGAAGGTGACGAGTGAGGTATCCGTATCCTAGAGGCGTAGGAGTTCCTCGGCTCGATTGGCCTTGCTGTTCAAGGTCTCCCTCGCTCGTTTTAAGGATTCTGTCATCGATATAGTCGAAATGGTACGAAAGTTGCTTTCTACCCGAGCGTTAGGAGTTGTTCGGTAGCAGAATCACTTATCCGAGCGTGAGCTGCCTTTCGCGGAAGGTGATGAGTGAGGTATCCATATCTCGGAGGCGTAGGAGTCCCTCAGCTCGGTTGGCCTTGCCATTCAAGGTCTCTCACATCGTTTTTAGGATTCCGCTATCGATATAGTCGAAACGCATGAAAGACGTTTTGGTAGAAAACTTTTTCGAGGAAAAATTTTGACGCAGAGGGGGTTCCCCCCTTCTAGCCCCCGAGGGAGGGTCGAGATTTGCTGAGGCAAGGCTGATCCTTCCTTGATGGTTAGACTTTATTTATGCATGTAAAGAAAGCGAGATACATGAACGACTTGAAACATTTTAAGGGTAAAAGCGACGTAGTTGTTCGATGTTCCAAGCGTTGCTGTAGACCTCGCCCTGGTCGTTGGCCAGCTTGTATGTCTCGGGCTTCAAAATCTTGGCGATGATGAAGGGCCCTTCCCAGGGAGGAGTAAGCTTGTGGCGTCCTCGGGCGTCTTGTCGTAGCCGAAGTACCAAGTCTCCCACTTGGAAGTCTCGGGGCCAAACCCTTCGGGCGTGGTAGCGTCGCAGGGACTGCTGATACCGCGCCGAGTGTAGTAAGGCCACGTCCCGAGCCTCTTCCAGCTGGTCTAATGAATCCTCTCGGCTGGTCTGGTTGCCTCGATCGTCGTAAGCCTTTGTCCTCGGGGAACCGTATTCCAAGTCTGTGGGTAAGATAGCCTCGGCCCCATAGACTAGGAAAAACGGCGAGAAACCCGTGGCCTGACTCGGTGTCGTCCTCAGACTCCAAACCACCGAGGGTAGTTCTTTTATCCACCGCTTGCCAAACTTGTTGAGGTCATTGTAGATCCTCGGTTTTAGTCCCTACAAAATCATACCATTGGTGCGCTCCACCTGCCCATTCGTCATTGGGTGAGCTACGGCGGCCCAGTCCACACGGATGTGGTGGTCCTCGCAGAAGTCTAGGAACTTTTCCCAGTGAACTGTGTGCCATTGTTGGTGATGATTGAGTTTGGGACCCCAAAGCGATGGATGATATTTGTGAAGAACACCACCGCCTGCTCGGACCTGATGCTGGTTAAGGGTCGGACCTCGATCCACTTGGAGAATTTGTCGATGGCGACCAGCAGGTGTGTGAACCCCCGGGTGCCTTCTGCAAGGGACCGACGAGGTCCAGACCCCACACGGCAAACGACCAAGTGATAGGTATTGTCTGCAGGGCTTGAGCGGGCAGGTGCGTCTGTCTCGCGTAGAATTGACACCCTCGGCAGGAGCGTACAATCCTAGTGGCATCGGCTACCACGGTTGGCCAGTAGAAACCTTGTTGGAAAGCGTTTCCCACGAGGGCCCGAGGCGCTGCATGGTGACCGCAAGCCCCCGAGTGTATTTCTTGTAACAGCTCTTGTCCTTGGGCAATGGATATGCATCGTTGGAGGATGCCCGAGGGGCTACGGTGGTACAGCTCCTTTTCATCACCCAGTAAAACGAACAACTTGGCGCGTCGAGCCAGTCGCCGAGCTTCGGCCTTGTCGAGGGGCAGCTCTCCTCGGAGGAGATATTCCAGGTACGAGGTCTGCCAGTTTTGGTTTGGTGCAACCCCGTTCTGTTCTCCCTCAATGCGTAGGGCCTCACCCTCGGCGGTCAAGGGTACCTCGGGCTAGGCCGAGGTCTCCTCGAGTTCGGGCGCGTCGTCGAGTTTGGCGGATGGTTGATATATGTCCCTGGAGAAGACGTCCGGGGGAACTATCGTTCGCCCCGAGGCTATTTTTGCCAGCTCATCCGCGGTCTCGTTGTACCGTCGAGGAACATGGTTGAGCTCCAGCCCATAGAACTTGTCCTCCAAGCGCCGAACTTCATCGAAGTAGGCCTCCATTTTCCGGTCGCGGTAGTGGGAGTTCTTCATGACTTGGTCAATAACAAGCTGCGAGTCGCCACGAGCGTCAAGGCGCCGAACCCCTAGCTCGACGGTGATGCGTAGTCCATTAACCAGGGCCTCGTACTCGGCCATGTTGTTCGACACCAGAAAATGGAGGCTCAGTACGTAGCGCACATGTTTCCCGAGGGGCGAGACGAAGAGCAGGCCAACACCTGCTCCTGTCTTCATAAGCGACCCATCGAAGTACATGGTCCAAAGTTCGGGCTATATTGGAGCTGTCGGCAATTGGGTGTTGACCCATTCAGCCAAGAAGTCTGCCAAGACTTGAGATTTTATGGCCTTCCGAGAAGCGAATGAAAGTGTTTCGCCCATGAGTTCCACTGCCCATTTTGCTATCCTACCTGAGGCCTTTCGGCACTGGATGATCTCTCCCAGGGGGAAGGATGACACCACAGTAACCGGATGAGACTTGAAGTAGTGTCGCAGCTTCCGCCGTGTCAGGATCATTGCGTGGAGCAGCTTCTGGATTTGCGGATAGTGGACTTTGGTCTCGGATAGCACTTCGCTGATGAAGTAGACTGGCCTCTGGACGAGTAGTGTGTGCCCTTCTTCTCGTCTCTTGACTACGACCGCAGCGCTGACCACCTTAGTGGTTGCGGCGATGTAAATCAAGAGGGCTTGTTCCGCAGCGGGGGCACCAAGATGGGCACATTTGTAAGGAGCACCTTCAAGTTTCCGAGGGCTTCCTCGGCCTCGGGGGTCCAAGTGAAGCGCTCGGCCTTCCTTAAGAGGCGGTACAAGGGCAATCCTTTCTCGCGGAGGCGCGAGATGAAGCGGCTCAGAGCCGCAAGGCATCCCATGACCCTTTGTACTCCTTTCAAATCTTCGATTGGCCCCATGTTGGTGATGGCCGCGATTTTCTCCAGGTTGGCTTCGATGCCTCGTTCGGAGACGATGAACCCTAAGAGCATGCCTCGGGGGACTCCGAAGACACACTTCTTAGGATTGAGTTTTACGCTCTTCGCTTTCAGGCAACTGAATGTTACCTCAAGGTCAGAGAGGAGGTCGGAGGCTTTCCTTGTTTTGATGATGATGTCATCAACGTAAGCCTCGACCGTTATACCGATGTGTTCTCCAAACACATGGTTCATGCACCTCTGGTAGGTTGCACCTGCATTCCTCAAGCCAAATGGCATAGTGGTATAACAATACATGCCAAAGGGTGTGATGAAAGAAGTCGCGAGCTGGTCGGACTCTTTCATCTTGATTTGGTGATAACCTGAATAGGCGTTGAGGAAAGATAGGGTTTCGCACCCACCAGTGGAGTCCACAATTTGATCGATGCGAGGCAGAGGGTAGGGAACCTTTGGACATGCTTTGTTTAGACCAGTGTAGTCTACACACATCCTCCACTTCCCACCTTTTTTCTTTACAAGCACAGGGTTAGCTAACCATTCGGGATGGAATACCTCTTTGATGAACCCTGCAGACATTAGCTTGTGGACCTCCTCGCCTATGGCTCTGCGCTTTTCTTCATCAAAACGGCGCAGGTGCTGCTTCACGGGTCGGGCTCCAGCTCGGATGTACAGTGAGTGCTCGGCGACATCCCTCGGTATGCCTGGCATGTCCGAGGGACTCCACGCAAAAACTTCGGCGTTTGCGCGGAGAAAGTCGACGAGCACTGCTTCCTATTTGGGGCCAAGCTCGGAGCCGATCCTGACTTCCTTGCTGGCGTCGTTGCTGGGGTCGAGAGAGACAGACTTGACTGCCTCAGCTGGCTCGAAGTTGCCGGCGTGCCGCTTCACGTCGGGCGCCTCATTGGAGAGGCAATCCAGGTCGGCGATGAGGGCTTTGGACTCGGCGATGGCCTCGGCGTACTCCACGCATTCCACGTCGCACTCGTAAGCGTGGCGGTACGTGGGCCCAACGGTGATGACTCCCTTGGGGCCAGGCATCTTGAGCTTGAGGTAGATGTAGTTGGGGATGGCCATGAACTTGGCGTAGCACGGTCTCCCCAGCAGCGCGTGATAGGTCCCTCGGAACCCAACTACCTCGAAGGTGAGGGTTTCCTTTCGAAAGTTGGAGGGAGTTCCGAAGCAGACGGGCAAGTCAACCTATCCGAGGGGCAGGATACGCTTTCCGGGTGCAATCCCGTGGAAGGGTGTGACACCCCAGTGTCACCTAGGGTTTCTCTCAAAAGTGTCAAACCAAGAACCATCATTTTTATGTGAACCAAAGCAAGCATGAGCATCAAATTATCTTAGGAATAAAGAATTCTCCAAGCATATGCTTAAAAGTATCATGATCAAAACAAATGGGTCTTTTAAAGAGGTAAGAATGTGTAACCCTAATAAAAACCCTAAATAAGCCCCATGAGCAAAATTTAAGAAAATAAGGAGAAGGGTATGAGAAATTTTAAAATCAAGACTTGAGCCAATTATAAAAATTAAAGTATATTTAATAAGCAACAAGAAAGGTTGAGAAAGCCTAGCCAAAATAACTCAAATAAATCCCCAAATCAGCCCTTGAACTATGAACTCTTGGAGAAATTCAGATTTCTGAATTTCTGAATTTCAGACCTCTTTCCAAAGATCAAATGCGTTCTCTGTTTTTCGAAACTCAAAGCCAAGAGATCCAAATATCAAAGTTGTGCCAAATTCCCTTGAACACGTCCTGGAAAAGTTTGAACTCAAACCAAATTCGTTTGACACGGTTTTGGCGCGGTTTGACCTCGGGACCAGACATTCTGACAATGGCACCTTGGTGACGCTACAACTCCCTGTCCCTAGCCTAAAACCGCGCGACGTCCACACATAAAAGATAAAGCTTGGTCAGGTGAACAAATCCTTCACAGGGATCTTGCCCAAATTCGCGAAGATTTGCTCCCAATCAGCGCTTGAACTCGGGCAGAAGCATCGGGCACACGTGTTCGACCATGGCTAACACCTCTGGTTCACGCCCATTCGCGCACCCGCACCTTCTAGTGCACGCCCGCGCGCGCTCGCCGGTCCACGACCGCCCATGCACCGCGCCGTGCCTATAAAGCCTTCCCAGGCGCGCCTCACTTCACCCCGCACTCACCAGCGCCAGCCGGCCACCTTCCCTTAGCTCCGGCGAGCTCAATTCCGCCCGCCATTGCCGCCAGAGCTTTGGCCACCGTGGCCAGCTCACTCCAGCCACCCCTGAGTCGAGCTAGTGCTTCGGCTAGCTCCGCCAGTAGCCCGTGAAGCTTGCCAAGCCCTCGGACCAGGTCGGACTTCACCGGAGGCCCGAGATCGACCTCACCGGACTTCGGTCTTCCGCCGCCGCGCGTGGACCGAGCTAACCAGTGAGTCTCCGTCCAATTCCTTGCTCCCGTATCTTCTCTGGCACCCCGTGAACCTCTCTCACTCATCCAATTGATCTATTCCGCCGTGACCAGGCCGGATTCCCCGCCGCCGACGAGCATCCCCGCCTGCGCGCGTGGACCGACCGACTCCGGCCATCCCCGACGGCGACCCGCACCTCGTTGTGATCCCCGAGACCTCCCCTACGTCCTCAACCACTTCACCGGAGCTATCTCGCCGCCGGTAAGCCCCTCCGCCCTTTCTTCCGCCGCGGTTACTGTTAACTTAGAAGAAGGACCTCGGGTTAGGAGGTGAAGAACCTGAGGGGTTTTCTGTAACGTCAGTGACCCATGTGAATAGTAGTCTAAGGAATAATCCGCGAAGAAAACTTAGAATATCCGCCAGGGACCCCAGTGCAAAGTGGATTTCCATTTAATCAATTCTGATTAACCTTTTTAAATAACCAGAGAACTTGTAAAATCCATAACTTGATGAATCCTTCATAAAAAGTTGTCAAACTAATTTTGCTAGCTCCTGAATATTATGAACTATCATTTAAAAATGATAAACCCTATGCTTTCTATTCTGAATTTTTGAGTTAAAAATTAAAAACAGAAACCTACCAAACCTTGTTTAATTAAGGAAAATTAGCTTTACTTCTGTACTGAATTTAAGAAAATTTGTAGATGTTCAAACCTCATTTAGACACTGTTTAAAAACAGCATGAACCCCAGTATTGGAAAATATGATGTAGTTATTCATTTAAAGCTATTTTGCCCAAAACTTAGGAAAAATCAGAAAGGCATTAGAAATTAATGAACAGTGATTAAAATTATTTTTCCTAGTTTGCTTATGTAACAGAGAACCTAGGAAAAATAGAGAGACCATTAGTCCAGATCAGTTTTAAATTAGAATGCTTTATTTAGCCTTGTTTGAACTGAAAATCAATTATTAAAATTTCAAAACTATACTCAATATGGATAATAAAAATCCAGTGGACTTAAAACCACCAGAACCCCACTACAAAAATGATGAACACCTCAGCCCAACCTTTTAAGTGAGGAAAATAAATATAAAATGATAATGAAGCATTTTCCAAATAAATCATAAACAACCCCTAATAGTGTGATAATGGGCAACCAAAAATTGACTAAGTCCATAATAAGATAAACCACCAGAGAAAAATACAAACCCATGAAAAAGGAGCAAACTCTCACCTATTGCTAATGTTTTATGAGAAAGGCCACTTAACTCAAATAATGCATACCACCCCTTCCCTTAAGCAAAAAGATACCAAACTTCAGAATGATTGCTCTTGCACAAAACAATAACTAAGAAAAATAAGAACTCTGTTGTTTGATATTTTTCAAATATGATGGTAGTAGAAAGCACCAATGTGGCTAGAAACTTGAGAAAACCATAAAAAAATAACTAAAAGGTATTAATGGCTAGAAATTTGTATCAAGTCATGTTATAACACCTAAAAGCCAACAAAAATAAGTTTTAGAGAATTACCCACTGTTAAATAATAGTTATAGTTCAAAGCACCCCTTCTGCCCTAGAATTTAATGATTTTGGCCAGAGAAAAGTATTCACTTTCTGATCCCCAAATTTTGAAACAAAGAAACATACCCCAGTGCCAAACTACTGTAATTTTTACAGAATTTTTGGAATTTTATAAAAGCAACTTGTAGTTCAAACCTACTCCCAAAACATTTAAGAGAATAAAAGAAAAGGAAAGAAAACATAAACCTCACTCTAATAAGCCTACCTTGAATACTTATTAACTCTCACTAAGACTTAGAAAGAATTCAGTGGAACCCCCTACCACTTGCCTTAGCTAAGTTTAACATAATTTACCAAGTATACCACCCAAAGGTCTTACATAAGTAAGGTTTAACTTTATCTAACTCAAGTAGATCATACATCGTCAAAAGTTGTAATTTCTAAAAGTACATATCATATCATGCATGTATCTTACGCATTGCATTCATTAGATTGTAATCTTGCCGACGGAGAGTACGTGCTCATCCCCGAGCAAGGACCTGTCCAAGAGGAGGACCAGGAGCAGGCTTCAGAGGCTGCTATTGAGGATCTCCCCGCAGCCCTAGCAATTGAAGGCAAGCCCCGGTTTATATGCATAACCGTATTATTATATGCTATTTTACTACACTTAATGCTTGTAGGATTGTAATGTGCACTTAAGTGTAGGAGTTGCTTGAAACCTCTAGTTGCATGAACTTAGGATTCCTTTTTGAGATGAATACTAGTATGCTAGGTCGAGTAGCTGCTTGCTAATCAGGATCTCGGTAGAAGTCGAGTGATTTTTCTAGCACTCGCGCGAGGTCAGGAATTGATTGTATTCATCTTGATAACGGGATATATGTTGGTCTATGGACTTGGATCCAGGGAGGATGCTTTGTCCATGAGACGGGAAAAAGAATTAAGGATTAATGTGTGGATACCTGAGTCAATCTTTTGAACGTACTAAGCACATGCCGGGAAAAATGGTAACCGGTAAACCTAGTACCTGAGTGAAGCCGGGCGCGGACTTTATCCCTCATGCGACCTGAGACTAGGTCTCCCATGCTAGCTATGGTGGGTACAAGTGCGGTCACTGCACGGCGGCAGCCGGGGTCAGTGGAGCATTGTATGCCAAGGCGGTGAGGCCTGGACGCGAACGGGGAATCGATGGGGACGGTTGACATGTGTGGGGACGGAGTGCCCTAACATGTCGTGTGTTTAGGTTTACCTTGCAAGGTTTAAAAACTCGATTCGAATCGTCTGCTTCTCGCAGCTAATGAGACTGCTTGACCCCTTGTACTGCATCGAGTAAGAAGTGAAACAAGGTTACATGAGATAACTTGTTGATTGAACTAAATGCTTGTTACCATGTATGCTTAGAAGAAGTAAACCTAGCTAAGTTAATTATGATAGAATTTGAAAAGCTAAAAGTTGATTTTAGAAATAGCTAGTGCTTTTGGCAAACCAAACCCCTCAGCCAAACAGCTGCATAGTCTAGAGGTAGAGGAGTAGATTCCTCACACCGGGTAAGTCTAGCTGAGTATTAGTATACTTAGCCTTGCTTGTGGCATAATTTTTGCAGGTACCATTCAGGAAATGGTTGATGGTGTGACTTGGCCTACCACCCTGCCACCGGGTTGGACGGTCGAGTGGGATGTTGCTCCGGCAGGAGAGGAGCACGAGGAGTAGTGGGCTAGGCCTTGCCCAATTCCTCGATACCGACGACATCGATTATCCGCTGCACTTTATTTTGTGAACTCTTATTTGCTACTCAAAAACTCCGATTTATGTAATAATTCAGCACTTAATTTGAGGTTTCCTGTTTTATTGTATTTCTTCTGTGACTCACCTTCGAGTGAGATTGTGGAATTTGATCCTGGTTAAGTGGCTCCATCAGACTAGATCTGAGGGACTAACGGGTTATTCCGATTTTAGTGTGTTACGGCCCCTGAGGCGTGACTTAGGCACTTAAGTTGGAATAATTCGGGTGGTTCCGCCACAGCTGGTATCGGAGCAAATTCCACCACAGAGAAGGACAATAAACCATGAATACCCATTTTCAAAATCTAAAACTTGCCTAGAAACTGCTATGGATCGTCAGGACTAGACCGCTAGACCTAGGACGAAAGGCCTTAGGCATAGAGGGAGAAATAGGTGGCAAATTACTTAGGCCCCGTGGGCCAGTATTTATATTTTCAGGGATGCCCTAAAAAGCACCCTATGTTCCTTCGAGAGGCAACGTTTCTCCCAGCATGCATGCATCATAAAACACAAAGAGGAATTGAAATTTGAGCTAACCCACTTTCTTTAAAACCATCCGGGCTCTCTTTTTCTTTTTCCTTCCACCATAATCATTACCTTTGATTCCCTTCCGCAGATGAATTCACCCACCCCCGCCAGTGGAGGAGACTCTAGTTTCAGTTCTGACTTCCTTTCTCGCGATGGTTTTCCTTCCATCTTGTGGGAAGTGCTTAACTCCGCCGGTTACCCTACGCCCCCTTTGTACACGGTGCAGTTGTATGAGGAGCATCGGGTACCTCGTTGTCGGGTCTGGTTGACTTTGGAGGCTCATCCCCTTCAGCCGGGTTGGCGTTCTCTTGATTCTGAGACGATCGGACTCAGGACGGACGACACCGTTGAAGCAGCAGCCATGAAGGCTCTGACGACTTTCTGTGGCTACCATCCCCTGGAGATGGTGATGCACCCCTTGGGACTCTTCCCTGCTGAAAGGAAGGATGATCCCATGTGGTGTAACCGCGTGAGCCATGTGAAGGATGTGTGGGCAATGTATCCTGACTTGGTTGGGAGGGTCACTGTTCAGTGCATGAGTGCGCTGTACCGCCTTCAGGCCCTTCAGAGCGACGCTATGGCACACCTTGCTAACATCGCTCAGACCGCTAAGCTCACTCTCGACAGTCGAGAAGATTTTGTGGTTGATCTATCCACCGAGTTGGTAGAGAAGGATCTGCAGGTGGAGAGGCTGAGCCAGCGCATCACCACCCTGGAGCAGCAGGTGGAAATCCGAGACAACACTATTGATGTCTTGGAGAACCAGCTTCACGATGTGCAAAGGGAACTCGAGGAAGCAAATGACCACCTGGACATGCACCACCTGGAGATGGAGGCCAATGAAGCCGGAAGCGAGGGAGAAGAGGATCCCGAGGAGCTAGGACCAGCCCCTGGTGCCAATGGGACTACCTCCGCGATGCCTCCTTCACCCGTATCCAGTGTCGCTTCCACCGCTCAGGGTTAAGCAGTCACTTCGACACTCTTAGGTGAATAGAAACCCATGCGAGCTTAGTTAATATCAGATTTTGGACTAGGCTTATGGGTACTTTCCCCTGATTGATGTAACCCTGTAAACTTTTGAATTCTGTGGGATATTGTCACCATGTTATCTTAAATTCGAACCTAATATTATGATTATGGCATTTTCCTTCCATATGGGATAATATTCTGACGTTCGAAACTGTGAGTTGGGATAACAATGGCGGCAATCTCTGTTTTCAGATGGCAGCTAGGCAGCGTCGCGGGCATAACGAGCCGGTTCCCCCGCCACCTCCTCCAGCTCCCACAGTGCAGGAGTTGATGGCTCAGTAGAATGAGATTCTGCGATAGCTCTTGCAGCGCCAGCCCCACCCTCAGCAGCATGGTGGAGGCCAGCATCAGCGACCTCCGGCTATGGCAACATACCAGGAGTTTCTGAGCACGCAACCGCCCTTGTTCACCAAGGCAGAGGATCCGTTGGACGCCGACGTATGGCTTCGCGTCGTCGAGTCCAAGTTTCCCCTCCTCACGGGAGACTGCCCTGATACTACCAAGACCCGCTTCGCCGCACAGCAGCTTCGCGGATCTGCTCGGACTTGGTGGGATCACTTCTGTGCTATGCTCCCCGCTGATCGTGAAGTGTCTTGGGAGGAATTCAAGACCGCCTTCAGAGGACACCACATCCCGGTTGGCATTCTTGATCGGAAGCTGAATGAATTTCTGGCCCTTAATCAAGGAACCCGCACGGTACTGCAGTATGCACAAGCCTTCAACGACCTATGCCAGTATGCAGGGTACCATGCTGATTCTGATGAGAAGAAGAGGGACCGCTTCTGCAGGGGTCTTAATACCAAGCTGCGGGAACGACTCAACACTGTCCGGGCTGATAGCTTCAACGAGTTGGTCAATATGGCCATCTCCCAGGAGGATTGCATTGTTGCTCACCGGGCAGAGAAGAAGAGGAATGCACCAATGGCAGCACCATCCGCTCAGGCTCAGAGGTTCCGGATTGTTTCTCACAACCAGAGCAGGGGTTTTCAGCAGCAGGCAGGCAGATGGGTGATCAGGCCACCTCAGCAGCAGCAGCAGCCGGCACCCAACCGCTTTCCAGCACCCGCCCCGAGGAACAATTAGCCTCCGCAGCAGCAGCAGTTCCGCCAGGGCAATGGGAACAAGTGTTTCACTTTTGGCAATGTGGGCCACTATGCCAAAAATTGCCCCAGGAACCAGCAGAGGCAGATGCCAGCACCAAATCAAGACAAGGGAAGGAAGCAGAAGGTGCAAGTCCGGCAAGGGAAGCTCAACTTCACCACTCTGGAGGAAATACCTGAAGGAGCTCCTATCATGACCGGTATCTTTTCAGTTTATAATCAACATGCTTTAATTCTGTTTGATTCTGGTGCATCTCATAGTTTCATTAGCCAAAAGTTCAGTGCTAAATGCAAACTGCCATTCTCTCACTCAAAAGGGTCATTCATGATAGTCACACCTGGGGGTAAAATTGCAACTAATCAATTAAACCAAAGTGTGCCTATTCAACTGGGAAGCCACATTGTCAAAACCACTCTTCTTGTGTTGGGATTGGAAAATGTGGACATCATCCTAGGAGCTAATTGGATGACCTTGCACCAAGTTGTGCTTGATGTAGCCAGCCGTACCGTGGAAGTTAATTCTCCAATCTGTGGGAACTTCACTTTAATTCTGCCCAGCCAAGGTTCTACTCAGTCATGTGCTTTCTCTATGACGGAGTTACCTTTGAAGAAGATCCTAGTGATCTGTGAATATGCAGATGTCTTCCCTGATGAACTGCCAGGAATGCCACCGGACCGGGATATTGAATTCGCCATCGAGTTGCAACCGGGAATGACCCCAATTTCCAAGAGGCCCTACCGAATGCCACCCGCTGAGTTGGCAGAATTGAAGAAGCAATTACAAGAGTTGCTGGACAAGGGATTTATTCGCCCAAGCACTTCGCCTTGGGGATGTCCAGCACTATTTGTGAAGAAGAAGGATGAAAGCTTGAGGCTGTGTATAGATTACCGCCCTCTTAATGCGGTAACTATCAAGAACAAGTATCCTTTGCCTCGTATTGATGTTCTTTTTGACCAGTTGGTCGGGGCCAAGGTATTCTCCAAGATAGACCTTCGCTCTGGCTACCATCAGATCAAGATACGAGCAAGTGATATTCCGAAGACGGCATTCTCAACCAGATATGGGCTATATGAATTCTTGGTGATGTCATTCGGGTTGACAAATGCACCAGCATATTTCATGTATCTGATGAATTCTGTTTTTATGCCTGAATTGGACAAGTTCATGGTGGTTTTCATCGATGACATCTTGGTGTACTCAAAGAACGAAGAAGAACATGCCGGGCATTTGCATGTAGTGCTTCAACGTCTGCGAGAGCACCACCTTTATGCCAAGTTATCCAAGTGTGATTTTTGGCTAAAGGAAATCAAATTCTTGGGTCACACTATCTCTCAGGCTGGAATAGCTGTTGACCCTGATAAAGTGCAAGAGGTGATGAACTGGAAGCCACCAACAACTGTTCGCCAGATTCGAAGTTTTCTAGGATTAGCTGGTTATTACCGAAGATTTATTCCGGACTTCTCTCGAATTGCGAAGCCTATAACTGAGTTGCTGAAGAAAGAAGTCAAATTTTTTGGAGTCAGAAGTGCGAAGATGCCTTCCATGCATTAAGGCAGCATATGACCACAACACCAGTATTGGCGCAGCCTGACAACAGCAAACCTTTTGATGTATATTGCGATGCCTCTGGCATAGGGCTAGGTTGTGTTCTGATGCAAGACAACCGAGTCATCGCTTATGCCTCAAGAGCACTCAGGCCTCATGAGCAAAACTATCCCACTCATGACCTCGAGTTAGCAGCAGTGGTTCATGCATTAAAGATGTGGAGGCACTATCTAATGGGAACCCACTGCAACATCTTCACTGATCATAAGAGCCTTAAGTACATTTTTACTCAGGCTGATCTCAACATGAGGCAGAGAAGATGGCTAGAGCTGATCAAGGATTATGACCTGGAGGTACATTATCACCCAGGAAAATCTAATGTGGTAGCAGATGCCTTGAGCCGGAAGATGCAGTGCAATTGTATTCTGATGGATTCTCGCATTAACACCTTGTGTGATGAGTTGAGCAAGATGCAGATTGAAGTGATTCCTTCTGGTTCTTTGTCTCACACTTCTGTTGAGCCAGCTTTGCAAGACCAGATCATCGTGGCCCAGCTCAGTGACAAGGGAGTGCAAATTATCAAGAAGAATCTCCATCAGAAGGCTGAGAAGTATAGTTGTTTCCGCCAGGATGAAAAGGGTGTGTTATGGTTCAAAAGCAGATTGGTGATTCCTAAGGACCCGGACCTCAAGAGGAAAATTTTGGATGAGGCTCATCTCTCCAAATTCTCTATGCATCCAGGAAGCACCAAGATGTACCATGATCTGAAGCCTTTGTACTGGTGGACCAGAATGAAGAGGGAGATAGCCCAGTATGTATCAGAATGTGACACCTGTCAGAGGGTAAAGGCTAGCCACTTGAAATCAGCTAGAGCTTTGCAACCCCTGTCCATACCTTCATGGAAATGGGATGACATCAGCATGGATTTCATTGTGGGACTGCCCAACACCTCTCGTCATCATGACTCAATTTGGGTTATTGTGGACCGATTGACAAAAGTGGCACATTTTCTTCCTGTGCACACCACTGATAAGGCTCAGAAGTATGCAGAATTGTATATTGACCGAATCGTGTGTTTGCACGGATTACCTCGGACCATTGTTTCTGACCGAGGAGCCCAATTTGTTGCCAGATTTTGGGAACAATTGCAAGAGTCTTTGGGAACCAAGCTAATCAGGAGTTCAGCTTACCACCCACAGACGGATGGTCAGACGAAAAGGGTAAACCAAATTCTGGAGGATATGCTGAGAGCTTGTGCGATCGATTATGGCAAGAACTGGGATAAGCACATCTCCTTGGCAGAGTTTGCTTATAACAATAGTTATCAATCCAGCCTAAAGATGGCACCTTTTGAAGCTCTCTATGGAAGAAGGTGTAGGACACCACTCAATTGGTCTCAACCTGGAGAAAGAGAAGTTTTTGGACCTGACTTAGTGACTGAAGCCGAAAGGAAGGTCAAACTAATCAGGAAGAATCTAGAAGCTGCTCAGGCCAGGCAGAAGAGTTATCATGATAAAAGAAGGAAACCTCTCCAGTTCGAGGTGGGAAGTTTTGTATACCTCAAGGTATCACCCACCAAGGGAGTGCAGAGGTTTGGGATCAAAGGCAAGCTAGCCCCTCGTTACATTGGACCTTATGAGATCATAGAAGCATGTGGACCAGTGGCATATAAGCTGAAGTTACCTTCAAAGATGTCTACCATTCACAGTGTATTCCATGTATCTCAGTTGAGGAAGTGTGTTCGATTGCCAACCGAGATCATAGCATAGCCAGAATTGGAGATAGAGCCAGATCTATCGTACCAAGAGTACCCCTCCAAGATTTTGGATTGCAAAGAAAGATCAACTCGGGCTAAATCGATCAAAATGTTCAAGGTCCAGTGGAGTAATCACTCAGAGGAGGAAGCTACTTGGGAAACCGAGGAATTCCTGAGATCCAACTTCCCCGATTGCCTACCTAAGGAAGCTGGTATGTAATCACACCCAACCCCTCCTCCTCCCTTCGAATCTAATTTTCAAAAATATAATCCAAATTCAGAATGAAGTAACTATGGAGTAAAACTTAAAAAGGACTTCCTTCTAAAGTTGCAAAGAGAATGACATTCGAAGAGCAGTTTTATCCAAATAATAACAACAATCACCCATTTCCTTTAAGTCTCACCCTTCGCTTCACCCCGGGAGGACTCTGGCCCGAATCTCGGGACGAGATTCCTTTAAGGGGGGAAGGCTGTGACACCCCAGTGTCACCTAGGGTTTCTCTCAAAAGTGTCAAACCAAGAACCATCATTTTTATGTGAACCAAAGCAAGCATGAGCATCAAATTATCTTAGGAATAAAGAATTCTCCAAGCATATGCTTAAAAGTATCATGATCAAAACAAATGGGTCTTTTAAAGAGGTAAGAATATGTAACCCTAATAAAAACCCTAAATAAGCCCCATGAGCAAAATTTAAGAAAATAAGGAGAAGGGTATGAGAAATTTTAAAATCATGACTTGAGCCAATTATAAAAATTAAAGTATATTTAATAAGCAACAAGAAAGGTTAAGAAAGCCTAGCCAAAATAACTCAAATAAATCCCCAAATCAGCCCTTGAACTATGAACTCTTGGAGAAATTCATATTTCTGAATTTCTGAATTTCAGACCTCTTTCCAAAGATCAAATGCGTTCTCTGTTTTTCGAAACTCAAAGCCAGGAGATCCAAATATCAAAGTTGTGCCAAATTCCCTTGAACACGTCCTAGAAAAGTTTGAACTCAAACCAAATTCGTTTGACACGGTTTTGGCGCGGTTTGACCTCGGGACCAGACATTCTGACACTGGCACCTTGGTGACGCTACAACTCCCTGTCCCTAGCCTAAAACCGCGCGATGTCCACACATAAAAGACAAAGCTTGGTCAGGTGAACAAATCCTTCACAGCGATCTTGCCCAAATTCGCGAAGATTTGCTCCCAATCAGCGCTTGAACTCGGGCAGAAGCATCGGGCACACGTGTTCGACCGTGGCTGACACCTCCGGTTCACGCCCGTTCGCGCACCCGCACCTTCCAGTGCACGCCCACGCGCGCTCGCCGGTCCACGACCGCCCATGCACCGCGCCGTGCCTATAAAGCCTCCCCAGGCGCGCCTCACTTCACCCGGCACTCACCAGCGCCAGCCGGCCACCTTCCCTTAGCTTCGGCGAGCTCAATTCCGCCCGCCATTGCCGCAAGAGCTTCGGCCACCGTGGCCAGCCCACTCCAGCCACCCCCGAGTCGAGCTAGTGCTTCGGCTAGCTCCGCTAGTAGCCCGTGAAGCTCGCCAAGCCCTCGGACCAGGCCGGACTTCACCGGAGGCCCAAGATCGACCTCACCGGACTTCAGTCTTCCGCCGCCGCGCGTGGACCGAGCTAACCAGTGAGTCTCCGTCCAATTCCTTGCTCCCATATCTTCTTTGGCACCCCGTGAACCTCTCTGACTAATCCAATTGATCTATTCTGCCGTGACCAGGCCGGATTCCCCGCCGCCGACGAGCATCCCCGCCTGCGCGTGTGGACCGACCGACTCCGGCCATCCCCGACGGCGACCCGCACCTCGTTGTGATCCCCGAGACCTCCCCTACGTCCTCGACCACTTCACCGGAGCCATCTCGCCGCCAGTAAGCCCCTCCGCCCTTTCTTCCGCCGCGGTTACTGTTAACTTAGAAGGAGGACCTCGGGTTAGGAGGTGAAGAACCTGAGGGGTTTTCTGTAACGTCAGTGACCCATGTGAATAGTAGTCTAAGGACTAATCCGCGAAGAAAACTTAGAATATCCGCCAGGGACCCCAGTGCAAAGTGGATTTCCATTTAATCAATTCTGATTAACCTTTTTAAATAACCAGAGAACTTGTAAAATCCATAACTTGATGAATCCTTCATAAAAAGTTGTCAAACTAATTTTGCTAGCTCTTGAATATTATGAACTATCATTTAAAAATGATAAACCCTATGCTTTCTATTCTGAATTTTTGAGTTAAAAATTAAAAACAGAAACCTACCAAACCTTGTTTAATTAAGGAAAATTAGCTTTACTTCTGTACTGAACTTAAGAAAATTTGTAGATGTTTAAACCTCATTTAGACACTGTTTAAAAACAGCAGGAACCCCAGTATTGGAAAATATGATGTAGTTATTCATTTAAAGCTATTTTGCCCAAAACTTAGGAAAAATCAGAAAGGCATTAGAAATTAATGAACAGTGATTAAAATTATTTTTCCTAGTTTGCTTATGTAACAGAGAACCTAGGAAAAATAGAGAGACCATTAGTCCAGATCAGTTTTAAATTAGAATGCTTTATTTAGCCTTGTTTGAACTGAAAATCAATTATTAAAATTTCAAAACTATACTCAATATGGATAATAAAAATCCAGTGGACTTATAACTACTAGAGCCCCACTACAAAAATGATGAACACCTCAGCCCAACCTTTTAAGTGAGGAAAATAAATATAAAATGATAATGAAGCATTTTCCAAATAAATCATAAACAACCCCTAATAGTGTGATAATGGGCAACCAAAAATTGACTAAGTCCATAATAAGATAAACCACCAGAGAAAAATACAAACCCATGAAAAAGGAGCAAACTCTCACCTATTGCTAATGTTTTATGAGAAAGGCCACTTAACTCAAATAATGCATACCACCCCTTCCCTTAAGCAAAAAGATACCAAACTTCAGAATGATTGCTCTTGCACAAAACAATAACTAAGAAAAATAAGAACTCTGTTGTTTGATATTTTTCAAATATGATGGTAGTAGAAAGCACCAATGTGGCTAGAAACTTGAGAAAACCATAAAAAAATAACTAAAAGGTATTAATGGCTAGAAATTTGTATCAAGTCATGTTATAACACCTAAAAGCCAACAAAAATAAGTTTTAGAGAATTACCCACTGTTAAATAATAGTTATAGTTCAAAGCACCCCTTCTGCCCTAGAATTTAATGATTTTGGCCAGAGAAAAGTATTCACTTTCTGATCCCCAAATTTTGAAACAAAGAAACATACCCCAGTGCCAAACCACTGTAATTTTTACAGAATTTTTGGAATTTTATAAAAGCAACTTGTAGTTCAAACCTACTCCCAAAACATTTAAGAGAATAAAAGAAAAGGAAAGAAAACATAAACCTCACTCTAATAAGCCTACCTTGAATACTTATTAACTCTCACTAAGACTTAGAAAGAATTCAGTGGAACCCCCTACCACTTGCCTTAGCTAAGTTTAACATAATTTACCAAGTATACCACCCAAAGGTCTTACATAAGTAAGGTTTAACTTTATCTAACTCAAGTAGATCATACATCGTCAAAAGTTGTAATTTCTAAAAGTACATATCATATCATGCATGTATCTTACGCATTGCATTCATTAGATTGTAATCTTGCCGACGGAGAGTACGTGCTCATCCCCGAGCAAGGACCTGTCCAAGAGGAGGATGCTTTGTCCATGAGACGGGAAAAAGAATTAAGGATTAATGTGTGGATACCTGAGTCAAGCTTTTGAACGTACTAAGCACATGCCGGGAAAAATGGTAACCGGTAAACCTAGTACCTGAGTGAAGCCGGGCGCGGACTTTATCCCTCATGCGACCTGAGACTGGGTCTCCCATGCTAGCTATGGTGGGTACAAGTGCGGTCACTACACGGCGGCAGCCGGGGTCAGTGGAGCATTGTATGCCAAGGCGGTGAGGCCTGGACGCGAACGGGGAATCGATGGGGACGGTTGACATGTGTGGGGACGGAGTGCCCTAACATGTCGTGTGTTTAGGTTTACCTTGCAAGGTTTAAAAACTCGATTCGAATCGTCTGCTTCTCGCAGCTAATGAGACTGCTTGACCCCTTGTACTGCATCGAGTAAGAAGTGAAACAAGGTTACATGAGATAACTTGTTGATTGAACTAAATGCTTGTTACCATGTATGCTTAGAAGAAGTAAACCTAGCTAAGTTAATTATGATATAATTTGAAAAGCTAAAAGTTGATTTTAGAAACAGCTAGTGCTTTTGGCAAACCAAACCCCTCAGCCAAACAGCTGCATAGTCTAGAGGTAGAGGAGTAGATTCCTCACACCGGGTAAGTCTAGCTGAGTATTAGTATACTCAGCCTTGCTTGTGGCATAATTTTTGCAGGTACCATTCAGGAAATGGTTGATGGTGTGACTTGGCCTACCACCCTGCCACCGGGTTGGACGGTCGAGTGGGATGTTGCTCCGACAGGAGAGGAGCACGAGGAGTAGTGGGCTAGGCCTTGCCCAATTCCTCGATACCGACGACATCGATTATCCGCTGCACTTTATTTTGTGAACTCTTATTTGCTACTCAAAAACTCCGATTTATGTAATAATTCAGCACTTAATTTGAGGTTTCCTGTTTTATTGTATTTCTTCTGTGACTCACCTTCGAGTGAGATTGTGGAATTTGATCCTGGTTAAGTGGCTCCATCAGACTAGATCTGAGGGACTAACAGGTTATTCCGATTTAAGTGTGTTATGGCCCCTGAGGCGTGACTTAGGCACTTAAGTTGGAATAATTCGTGTGGTTCCGCCACAAAGGGTGCTGCACCAGCCCGGATCTCGGACCGATCAACCCCCAAGAGCTCCCGGTTCTCGGCGTAGATGATGTTGAGGCTGCTACCTCCGTCCATGTGGACCTTGGAGAGCCTAACGTTGCCGATGATCGGGTCGACGACGAGCGGGTACCTTCCTGGGCTCAGCACGAAGTCAGGGTGGTCGCCTTGGTCGAAGGTGATGGGCTTGTCGGACCAGTCTAGGTAGACCGGCGCCGCTACCTTCACCGAGCAGACCTCCCGGCGCTCCTACTTGCGGTGCCGAGCCGAGGCGTTTGCCACCTGTCCGCCGTAGATCATGAAGCAGTTGTGGACCTCCGGGAACTCCTCTTCCTTGTCGCCCCCCTTGTTGTTGTTGCTTTGGTCTTTGCCACCTTCTACCGAGGGTCCGGCCTTGTTGAAGTAACGCTGGAGCATGTCGCACTCTTCAAGGGTGTGCTTGACGGGACCCCGGTGATAGGGGCACGACTCCTTGAGCATCTTGTCGAACGTGTTGGCTCCCTCGGGAGGCTTCCGAGGGTTCCTGTGCTCGGCAGCAGCGACGAGATCCATGTCGATGACGTTGCGCTTTGCCTGCGCCTTCTTCTTGGCCTTCTTCTTCGTGCCATGCTGGGCGGACGCCTCGGGGGTGTCTTCTTTCTACCCTCCCTGAGGCTGCTTGTCCTTCCGGAAGATGGCTTCGACCGCCTCCTGACCAGAGGCGAACTTGGTGGCGATGTCCATCAAGTCGCTCGCCTTGGTGGGAGTCTTGTGTCCTAGTTTACTCACCAGGTCCCGGCAAGTGGTGCCGGCGAGGAAAGCTCCAATGACATCCAAGTCGGTGATGTTGGGCAGCTCGGTGCGCTGCTTTGAAAACCGCCGGATGTACTCTCGCAGGGATTCCCCTGGCTGCTGGCAGCAGCTTCGGAGATCCCATGAGTTCCCAGGGCGTACGTACGTACCCTGGAAATTTCCAGCGAAAGCCTTGACTAGGTCATCCCAGTCAGAGATCTGCGCAGGATGCAGATGCTCTAGCTAGGCCCGAGCAGCGTCGAAGAGGAAAAGGGGAAGGTTGCAGATGATGAGGTTTTCGTCGTCCGCCCCTCCCAACTGGCATGCTAGCCGGTAGTCCGCAAGCCACAACTCTGGCCTTGTCTCCCCCGAGTACTTGGTGATGGTAGTCGGAGCTCGGAACCGGGTCGAGAACGACGCTCGTCGTATGGCCCGGCTGAAGACTCGCGGACCTGGTGGCTCGGGCGAGGGACTTTGATCCTCCTCGCTGTCGTAACGTCCCCTACGCCTGGGATGGTAGCCTCGGCGCACCTTTTCCTCGAGGCGGGCTCGACGGTCGCGGTGGCACTGATTGTCGCCGAGGCGATCCAGGGCTGCAGGCGTCCTGTCTTGTGTGCGCTCGGTGTGGACCGAGGCCTCCCGCATGTGTTGGGAGGGCACTGCGCGATGCTCCGAGGGGTCTCCTCGCCTCCGGGAGGTAGAGCTCTCGGCTTGTCGGACAGCGGCGTCTTCTACGAGGCCCTTGAGCTCGCCCTGGATACGTCGCGCTTCGATGGTGGATGGCTCCGGCATTGTCCGAAGCAACATTGCTGCTGCGGCTAGGCTCTGGCCGGCCCCGTTGAAGGCCAGGGGCGGCATTGCCTTGGCATCGTCAACAATGCGGCGCTGGACGTCCTGGGCCCGATGACGTGCTCCTCCAGCGAGTGCTTGGCCTGCCCACTCCTACTCGATGTTTTGCCGGAGCTGCACAAGTTGCCCCACTTCTTCGTCGAGCTTGGCCTGCATCTCGCGGAGTTGCTCAAGCTATGTGTCCTGACCCCCCGCAGGGACTTGGACCACAGCTAGGTCCCGCGGGATCTCAACGCGAGACGCAGGTGCAAGGGCACCGTCACTTCCTGGCATACCAAGGTGGTTTTCTCCGTCGTGATCCTCCTGATCGATGTGGTAGCACTCGTGAGTTGGGTCGCAACCCTTGTCGTCAAGGCTGTGACCATCATCAGAGCAGCCGGAGAGGCAGTGGTCACATGCGGACATGAAGTCGCGCATGGCATGGGGATCACGGATTCCGGAGAAATCCCAACTGACGTCGGGGTCATCCTCTTCCTCGGAACCCGTGGGTACGGAGGTTGAGACGGCCGTCAGTCGGTCCCAAGTTGACCACATATGGTACCCCGGAAGGTCAGGATATGCCCTAGCGAAAGCGCTCACCGAATCAGGGTCGCTTGGTGGATCGAAGCTGAATCTAAAGGGAACAGGATGAAAAACGGATGGTACCTCTTAGTTGATGGACAGTGGCGAAGTCGCATCGGGGACGGACTGCACCGTTATCTCAGGTACGAGACTAACGCCCAGCAAGTCCTTTGCGAGGGTGCTGGCGTCGTCAGTCCGCTTGGGGTTGGCACGTTGCTGGGAAGCGACGCCCATCGTTGTCTCAGGTGCGAGGACGACACCCGACATATCCCCCGTAGGGGTGCCGGCGTCGTCGACTCGCTCTGGTCCAACAGCCGACGAGGTGTCGCCTCCCGCCTGGCCACGGTTGCCCCATCTCCTCCTCCTCCTCTGGCGAGGAGGGTGGCGGGGTAAACCCGGGTGTTCCTCTTCTGCCGCGGGAGGAAGTCGTCGTCGAGTTCGCCTTCGCCGGGCGAGCCGATGACCATCGTTGTTGCCGTGCTGCGAGGGGAGGTGTACCATGTCGTAGCTGCCGTCGAGGGACATGAACTCAAGACTCCCAAAGCGGAGCACCGTCCCGGGCTAAAGAGGCTGCTGAAAGCTACCCATCTGGAACTCAACGGGAAAGTATTTGTTAACACACAGCGAGCCCCTACCTGGCACGCCAACTGTCGGTGTTTCGGACCCGAGGGACCCTCAACCGGACCGACTAGTGAATTTTAGTGCCGCGTGCCCCTGTCCAGATGGGTTGATGCAAGATGGAACACAAGCGAATGGATGAGGCTTATATTATCTTGCACCGGGGGGATGCTTGCAGTAGGGGTTACAAGCGTCGCGAGGGAGAGCGAGAGCGAGGGAGAGAGAGAAAGAGAGGGTTCGGCCTTGAGGTGAGCTGTTTGAGGCTACCTCTACCGCGCCCCTCCTACTCTGCCTGCCTCCGCTCATCTGCGTCGAGTGCCTGTGTGTTCGTCGCACGTTCATTTCTCCCCTCTCGTCTCCCTTCGTGTTATGTCTCCGCTGTTGCGTGTGTGTTGTCCCCCGTTGTCGACGTGTGTCAACGTGCCTTAGGAAGGCCCTAGACATCCCCTTTTATAGATACAAGGAGATGCCCAACTGTACAATGGGGTGTAGCTATGTGCTAATGTGGCTGGCGGAGAAGTGCCTTGAGTCCTGTAAAAGCACAGCTGGCGGTGCGGCATGGATCCTACTGACGTTTCCTTGCTTTCGTAGGGGGTTGAGAGCAATCCGACGTCATGGGCGCACGCGGGGAACCATCATTACTGTTACCGGAGTAACTTAGATGGGACACCGGTCTTGTTCCCTCGTAGCCTGAGGCGGCTAGCTAGGGATAGGGTCGTGATGTATCCCCTATAGCATAGTTGATTCCGAGGCCTGAGGTTGGGCGAGGCGGAGACTTCTCCTGAGGCCGAGGCCGAGGTCGGGCAAGGATGTGACTCCTCCTGAGGCCGAGGCTAGGGTCGGGCGAGGATGTGTCTCCTCCCGAGGCCAAGGCTAGGGCCAAGGCCCAGGGTCGGGTGAGGCGGAGACCTTCTCCCGAGGTCGAGGCCGAGGCCGAGGCTGAGGCCTGAGGTCGAGCGAGGCAGAGCTCCTTGTTGCGCCCGAGGCTGAACTCGGGGGAGGCCACGACTCACTGTTGCTAGTCTTGCCCTGGTGGCTGGCATAGTTGCCGGAGCGGGGTGAACAACGTTGTTTTCCTGCCAGAACGGTCAGTAAAGGGGCGAAGTGACTGCGGTCACTTTGACCTTGCCGACTGAGGCACGCATGTCAGGATAAGGTGTCAGGCGATCCCCGCATTAAATGCACATGCGATACGGTCGGTTGGTAAGGCGATTTGGGCGAGGTCGCTGCACGACAAAGTCTGCCCGTGCTGGGCTTCGAGCAAGCCGAGGGTGCGTCTGCTGACTGAGGGGACCCTCAGTCGAGGCGTGAATCCGTCCGGGACTACCGCCCTTGCTCGAGGCTGGGCTCGGATGAGGTCACGTCCCTTGATAGACGAGGCCTGTGCTTTATCAGTTTGTTCTAAAGATGTTTTCCAGCCGGATTAAGGAGCATTGGGGGTACCCCTAATTACGGTCCCCGACAGGTATGCATAGTGGTGATTAATAGTGTTTGTTGGGGGGCACCTTCGTAGAAGAAGGTCCTCAAGTAAAAAACACCTTCGGCAAGACAATATAGGCAGGCACGACATGAAGACACAACCCGAAGATAGTACGGACAGAAGCCGAAGCTATTACTAAAGGAGCTTCGGTTCAGCATTATGGTGAAGACAAAGGACGATGCCAACCTAAGGAGGAAAAGTCTATCTAGTCCTTAGCAGTTTCTATTATGTTTATAATTATGTGACAAGGACATAAATGTAATTTTGATCAGGCTACGTCCCATGCCTATAAATAGGTGAACAGTAACCCCGTACTGTTCACGCTAACTTGTAATAGCGCTCACGTCACTTTTGGATTTTTGCCTTCTATCAAGCCGAAGGTATAAAATGTATTTCAATATTTGTTCATAATCATATAATAAAAATGTTGATGATTCGATCATTCATGATCATTCATGTTCTTTTATGTCTCATATGTTCTTGTTTTTCACATATTGATATGATGAAGGTATGTCCTTCATGGCCTTCGTCCGAAGATCATTATATCCTAAGGGATACAGTGCTTCAAAGGACGAAGGTCTTTAATCATTAACATTTGTGTTGCCTTGTTCTTGATCCATAGCATTTGAAAACAAGTCCTCAACATTGGCGCCCACCTCTAGTGAACTCACTTCCACTGTTGAGACGATGGCTTCGTTCAACAACCAGGATGTAGCACCTTCGGTCACGAAGCTGGTGTTCCCAATTACAGGCGATTCAAGCTCAGAGCCAGCTAACAAGAAGCAGAAGAAGGAAGCACATAGAAGAGTGCAGCATGTTGGTGTGTGAAAGTCGCCAAGAGGGGGGTGAATAGACGGAATCTGAAAATTATAAACTTAAGCACACACTACAAGCCGGGGTTAGCATTAGAAATAAAAGTGAGTCCGAAAAGAGAGGGCGAAAACAAATCACAAGCAAATAAAGAGTGTGACACGGTGATTTGTTTTACCGAGGTTCGGTTCTTGCAAACCTACTCCCCGTTGAGGTGGTCACAAAGACTGGGTCTCTTTCAACCCTTTCCCTCTCTCAAACGACCACCTAGACCTAGTGAGCTTTTCTCCTTAATCAACGGGTCACTTAGACCCCTCACAAGGACCACCACAACTTGGTGTCTCTTGTGTTGATTACAAGTTGCTTGAGAACAAGAAAGAGGAAGAAGAAAAGCAATCCAAGCGCAAGAAGTCATATAAATACAAATATCTCTCTCTCTCTCACTAGTCACTAATTGTTTGGAGTGATCTTTGGACTTGGGAGAGGATTTGATCTCTTGTTTGTGTCTTGGAGTGAAGTCTAGAGCTCTTGTATTGAATGCAATGACTGAAATCTTGGATGCCTTGAAGTGTGGTGGTTGGGGGGTATTTATAGCCCCAACCACCAAAGTGGCCGTTGGGGATGGCTGCTGTCGACAGGCGCACCGGACAGTTCGGTGCCCCAGCCACGTCACCCAATCGTTAGGGTTCGACCGTTGGAGCTTCTGACAACTGGGCCATCGGACAGTCCGGTGGTGCACCGGACAGGTCATGTTCATTGTCCGGTGCCCCTTCTGGCGCCTGCTCTGACTCTCGGCGCGCAGTCCGCACTGTTCACTATTCATTGTTCACTTTTGCAGTCGACCGTTGGCGCGCTAGCCGTTGCTCCGCTGGCACACCGGACAGTCCGGTGCTACACCGGATAGTCCGGTGAATTATAGCGGAGATCATTTTCTAGAAACCCGAAGGTGGCAAGTTCGGAGTTGATCCACCCTGGTGCACTGGACACTGTCCGGTGGCATACCGAACAGTCCGGTGCGCCAGACCAGGGCAGCCTTCGGTTTTCTTTGCTCCTTTGTTTTGAACCCTTTCTTTTAACTTTGTATTGGTTTGTTGTGAACCTTTGGCACCTGTAGAACATATATTCTAGAGCAAACTAGTTAGTCCAATTATTTGTGTTGGGCAATTCAACCACCAAAATCATTTAGGAAAAGCTTTGACCCTATTTCCCTTTCAATCTCCCCCTTTTTGGTGATTGATGCCAACACAAACCAAAGTAAATACATAAGTGCAGAATTGAACTAGTTTGCATAAGGTAAGTGCAAAGATTGCTTGGAATGAAACAAATATATTATTCTTAATAGATATGCATGGATTGTTTTCTTCTTATTTAAAATTTTGGACCACGCTTGCACCACTAGTTTTGTTTTTGCAAATTCTTTGTAAAATTCTTTTTCAAAAACCTTTTGCAAATAGTCAAAGGTACATGAATAAGATTGAAAGAAGCATTTTCAAGATTTGAAATTTTCTCTCCCTGTTTCAAGTGCTTTTCCTTTGACTTAAACAAAACTCCACTCATTGAAATTCTCCTCTTAGTGTTCAAGAGGGTTTTAGATACTAATTTTGAAAGGGGTTATACCACTTGGAAATATATCAAAAAATCAAATACCAATTGAAAACTTCTTTAAAAAACTTTTGAAATCGGTGGTGGTGTGGTCCTTTTGCTTTGGGCTAATACTTTCTCCCCCTTTGGCATGAATCGCCAAAAACGGATACTTGTGAGTGAAATATGAGCCCTATTATGTTCTCCCTAATGGCAAACAAATAAATATGGGTGAAGATTATACCAATGGAGAGATGATGCAGAATACCGGCAAAGAGTAAATAACACCGATGGAGTTGAGTGGAAGCATCGTCTTTGCCGAATACTCCATTTCCCTTTCAATTCTATGACTAGGCATAAGAATACTCTTGAAAACACATTAGCCATAGACATAAAAAGAGACATGATCAAAGGTATATAAATGAGCTATGTGTGCAAAGTATCAATCAAAATTCCGAGAATCAAGAATGTTTAGCTCATTCCTAAGTTTGGTAAATGTTTTCTCATCTAGTGGCTTGGTAAAGATATCGGCTAATTGTTCTTTGGTGTTAATATAGGCTATCTCAATATCCCCCTTTGTTGGTGATCTCTCAAAAAGTGATACTGAATGGCTATGTGCTTAGTGTGGCTGTGTTCAACAGGATTATCCGCCATGCGGATTGCACTCTCATTATCACATAGGAGAGTTACTTTGCTAAATTTGTAGCCATAGTCCCTAAGGGTTTACCTCATCTAAAGCAATTGCGCGCAACAATGGCCTGCGACAATATACTCAGCTTCGGCGGCAGAAAGAGCTACGGAGTTTTGTTTCTTTGAAGCCCAAGACACCAGGGATCTCCCCAGAAACTAACAAGTCCCTGATGTGCTCTTCCTATCAATTTTACACCCTGCCCAATCAGCATCTGAATATCCTAATAAATCAAAAGAGGATCCCTTGGGGTACCAAAGACCAAACTTAGGAGTATAAACTAAATATCTCAAGATTCTCTTCACGGCACTAAGGTGAACTTCCTTAGGATCGGCTTGGAACCTTGCACACATGCATATGGAAAGCATAATATCCGGTCGAGATGCACATAAATAGAGTAAAGATCCTATCATCGACCGGCATACCTTTTGATCTACGGATTTACCTCCCGTGTCGAGGTCGAGATGCCCATTGGTTCCCATGGGTGTCTTGATGGGCTTGGCATCCTTCATTCCAAACTTGGTGAGTATATCTTGAATGTACTTCGTTTGGCTGATGAAGGTGCCCTCTTAGAGTTGCCTGACTTGAAATCCTAGAAAATACTTCAACTCCCCCATCATAGACAACTCGAATTTCTGTACCATGATCCTACTAAACTCTTCACAAGTAGATTTGTTAGTAGACCCAAATATGATATCATCTACATAAATTTGGCATACAAACAAATCTTTTGCAATAGTTTTAGTAAAGAGAGTAGGATCGGCTTTACCGACTTTGAAGCCATTAGTGATAAGAAAATCTCGAAGGCATTCATACCATGCTCTTGGGGCTTGCTTGAGCCCATAAAGCGCCTTTGAGAGTTTGTAAACATGGTTAGGGTACTCACTATCTCCAAAGCCAGGAGGTTGCTCAACATAGACCTCTTCCTTGATTGGTCCATTGAGAAGGCACTCTTCACGTCCATTTGATAAAGCTTAAAGCCATGGTAAGTAGCATAGGCAAGTAATATACGAATTGACTCAAGCCTAGCTACGGGTGCATAGGTTTCACCAAAATCCAAACCTTCGACTTGTGAATAACACTTGGCCACAAGTCGAGCTTTGTTCCTTGTCACCACACCATGCTCATCTTGCTTGTTGTGGAATACCCACTTGGTTCCTACAACATTTTGGTTAGGACGTGGAACTAAATGCCATACCTCATTCCTCGTGAAGTTGTTGAGCTCCTCTTGCATCGCCAGCACCCAATCCGAATCTTTAAGTGCATCCTCTACCCTGTGTGGCTCAATAGAGGAAACAAAAGAGTAATGTTCACAAAAACGAGCGACTCGAGATCGAGTGGTTACCCCCTTATGAATATCGCCGAGGATGGTGTTCATGGGGTGATCTCTTTGAATCGCTTGGTGGACTCTTGGGTGTGGCGGTCTTGGACCCTGTTCATCTTCCTTGTATTGATCATTGTCATCTCCCCCTTGATCATTGTCCTCCTCTTGAGGTGGCTTATCCTCTTGATCTTCATTTTCATCATCTTGAGCTTGCTCCTCATCTTGGGTTGGTGGAGATGCTTGTATGGAAGATGAAGGTTGATCTTGTGTTTGTGGAGGCTCTTCAGATTCCTTAGGACACACATCCCCAATGGACATGTTCCTTAGCACGACACACGGAGCCTCTTCATCATCTAGCTCATCAAGATCAACTTGCTCCACTTGGGAGCCGTTAGTCTCATCAAACACAATGTCACAAGAAACTTCAACTAGTCCAGTGGACTTGTTAAAGACTCTATATGCCCTTGTGTTTGAATCATAACCAAGTAAAAAACCTTCTACAACCTTAGGAACAAATTTAGATTTTCTACCTCTTTTAACAAGAATAAAACATTTGCTAACAAAGACTCAAAAATATGAAACTTTGGGCTTTTTACCGGTGAGGAGTTCATATGATGTCTTCTTAAGGATTCGGTGTAGATATAACCGGTTGATGGAGTAGCAGGCGGTGTTAATTGCCTCAGCCCAAAATCAATCCGGTGTCTTGTACTCATCAAGCATGGTCCTTGCCATGTCAAGTAGAGTTCTATTCTTCCTCTCCACTACACCATTTTGTTGTGGCATGTAGGGAGAAGAGAACTCATGCTTGATGCCCTCCTCCTCAAGAAAGCCTTCAATTTGAGAGTTCTTGAACTCCGTCCCATTGTCGCTTCTAATCTTTTTGATCCTTAAGGCGAACTCATTTTGAGCCCGTCTCAAGAATCCCTTTAAGGTCTCTTGGGTTTGAGATTTTTCCTGCAAAAAGAACACCCAAGTGAAGCGAGAATAATCATCCACAATAACTAGACAGTACTTACTACCGCTGATGCTTATGTAAGCTATCGGGCCGAATAGGTCCATGTGGAGTAGCTCAAGTGGTCTGTCGGTCGTCATGATGTTCTTGTGTGGATGATGAACACCAACTTGTTTCCCTGCTTGACATGCGCTACAAACCCTGTCTTTCTCAAAATGAACATTTGTTAGTCCCAAAATGTGCTCTCCCTTTAGAAGCTTATAAAGATTCTTCATCCCAACGTGAGCTAGTCGGCGATGCCAGAGCCAGCCCATATTAGTCTTAGCAATTAAGCAAGTGTCGAGTTCAGCTCTATTAAAATCAACTAAGTATAGCTGACCTTCTAACACTCCCTTAAATGCTACTGAATCATCACTTATTCTAAAGACAGTAACACCTATATCCGTAAAAAGACAATTGTAGCCCATTTTACATAATTGAGAAACTGAAAGCAAGTTGTAATCTAAAGAATCTACAAGAAAAACATTAGAAATAGAATGGTCAGGTGATATAGCAATTTTACCAAGTCCTTTGACCAAACCTTGATTCCATCCCCGAATGTGATAGCTCTTTGGGGATCTTGGTTTTTCTCATAGGAGGAGAACATCCTTTTCTCCCCAGTCATGTAGTTTGTGCACCCGCTATTAATGATCCAACTTGAGCCCCCGGATGCATAAACCTACAAAACAAATTTAGGCCTTGTTCTTAGGTACCCAAATGGTCTTGGGTCCTTTCACATTAGAAATAAGCACCTTGGGTACCCAAACACAAGTATTTGACCCCTTGTGTTTGCCCCCAACATATTTGGTAACTACTTTGCCTGATTTGTTAGTGAGCACATAAGAAGCATCAAAAGTCTTGAATGAAATATTAGGTTCATTTGATGCAATAGGAGATTTCTTTTTAGGCATCTTAACATGGGTAGAACGCCTAGAGCTAGAAGCCTCATTCTTATAGATAAAAGCATTGTGAAAAATAGAATGAGTCTTCTTAGCATGAATTCTCCTAATCTTATCCTCAGGATAACCAGCAGGATATAAAATATAGCCCTCGTTATCCTGTGGCATGGGAGCTTTGCCCTTAACAAAATTAGACAATCTTTTAGGGGCATTAATTTTGACATTGCCTCCCTGTTGGAAGCCAATGTCATCCTTAATGCCAGGGCGTCTCCCACTATAGAGCATGCTTCTAGCAAATTTAAATTTTTCATTTTCCATCTCATGCTCATTAATTTTAGCATTAAGTTGAGCTATGTGATCATTTTGTTGTTTAATTAAAGCTAGGTGATCATGGATAGCATCAACATTAATATCTCTACATCTAGTGCAAATGGAAATATGCTCAACAGTAAAAGTAGAGGGTTTGCAAACATTTAATTCATCTATCTTAGGTTTTAGCATGACATTCTCATCTCTAAGATAGGAAATAGAATCATTGCAAACATTTAAGTCTTTAGCCTTAGCAATTAATTTATCATTCTCAATCTTAAGGCTAGAAATTGCAACATTCAATTTGTCAATCTTAGCAATTAAATCATCATTTTTATTTCTAAGACTAACAATTGAATCATTACATGCATCTAATTTTTCAACCTTAGCAATTAAGTTGGCATTCTCGATTCTAAGGTTGGAAATTGTTTCATGGCAAATGCTAAGCTCACTAGTCAATTTTTCACATTTTTGTATCTCCTAAGCATAAGCATTTTTTCACCTTAACATGCTTCTTGTTTTCCTTAATAAGAAAATCCTGTTGGCTATCCAAGAGTTCATCCTTCTCATGAATAGCACCTATCAATTCATTCAATTTTTCCTTTTGTTGCATGTTAAGGTTGGTAAAAAGAGCAAGCAAGTTATCTTCATCATCACTAGAATTAGCCTCATCACTAGATGTTGTATATTTTGTAGAGGCTCTAGATTTTACCTTCTTTTTCTTGCCGTCCTTTGCCATGAGACACTTGTGGCCGACGTTGGGGAAGAGAAGGCCCTTGTTGATGGCGATGTTGGCGGCGTCCTCGTCATTGGAGGAGTCGGTGGAGCTCTCATCAGAGTCCCACTCCCGACACACGTGGGCATCGCTGCCCTTCTTCTTGTAGTACTTCTTCTTTTCCATTCTCCTTCCCTTCTTGTCGTCGCCCCTGTCACTATCACTAGATAATGGACATTTAGCAATGAAATGACCGGGCTTACCACACTTGTAGCAAACTTTCTTGGAACGGGGCTTGTAATCCTTCCCCCTCCTTTGCTTGAGGATTTGGCGAAAGCTTTTGATGATTAGCGCCATCTCCTCGTTGTCGAGCTTGGAGGCATCGATGGGGACCCTACTTGGTGTAGAATCCTTCTTTTCTTCTTCCGTCGCTTTGAATGCGAAGGGTTGCACCTCGGGTGTTGAGGTAGCGCCTCGCTTGATGATTTGTTTGGAGCCTTTGATCATCAATTCAAAGCTCACAAACTTTCCTATAACCTCCTCGGGAGACATTAGCTTGTATCTAGGATCACCACGAATTAATTGAATTTGTGTAGGGTTAAGGAAAACAAGTGATCTTAGAATAACCTTGACCATCTCATGGTCATCCCATTTTGTGCTCCCGAGGTTGCGCACTTGGTTCACCAAGGTCTTGAGCCGGTTGTACATGGCTTGTGGCTCCTCTCCTTGGTTGAGCATGAATCGATCGAGCTCCCCCTCGATCATTTCCCGCTTGGTGATCTTGGTCACCTCATCTCCTTCGTGCGCGGTATTGAGTACGTCCCAAATCTCTTTGGCGCTCTTCAACCCTTACACCTTATTATACTCCTCTTGACTTAGAGAGGCGAGGAGTATAGTAGTGGCTTAGGAGTTGAAGTGCCGGATTTAGGCAACCTCGTCCGAATCATAATCTTCATCCCCTACGGATGGTACCTGTACTCCAAACTTAACAATATCCCAAATACTAGTGTGGAGTGAGGTTAGGTGATGTCTCATTTTATCACTCCACATACAATAATCTTCACCGTCAAAAACCGGTGGTTTGCCTAATGGGACGGAAAGTAATGGAGTACGTTTAGAAATGCGAGGGTAGCGTAAGGGGATCTTACTAAACTTCTTGCGCTCAAGGCGCTTAGAAGTAATGGACGGCGCGTCGGAGCCGGATGTAGATGGCGACGAAGAGTCGGTCTCGTAGTAGACCACCTTCTTCATCTTCTTTTTCTTATCGCCGCTCCGATGCAACTTGGTGTGTGAAGGGGATCCCTTCCTCTTGTTGCCGGACGCTCCCGATGGAGTCTTCCCGTGGCTTGTGGCGGGCTTCTCGCCAGTCACGACCTCCTTCTTAGCGTGATCTCCCGACATCACTTTGAGCGGTTAAGCTCTAATGAAGTACCGGGCTCTGATACCAATTGAAAGTCGCCTATAGGGGGGTGAATAGGCGGAATCTGAAAATTATAAACTTAAGCACACACTACAAGCCAGGGTTAGAGTTAGAAATAAAAGCGAGTCCGAAAAGAGAGGGCGAAAACAAATCACAAGAAAATGAAGAGTGTGATACAGTGATTTGTTTTACCGAGGTTCAGCTCTTGCAAACCTACTCCCCGTTGAGGTGGTCACAAAGACCGAGTCTCTTTCAACCCTTTCCCTCTCTCAAACGGTCACCTAGACTGAGTGAGCTTTTCTCCTTAATCAACGGGTCACTTAGACCCCTCACAAGGACCACCACAACTTGGTTTCTCTTGCGTTGATTACAAGTTGCTTGAGAACAAGAAAGAGGAAGAAGAAAAGCGATCCATGCGCAAGAACTCAAATGAACAGAAATATCTCTCTCACTAGTCACTAATTGTTTGGAGTGATCTTTGGACTTGGGAGAGGATTTGATCTCTTGTTTGTGTCTTGGAGTGAAGTCTAGAGCTCTTGTATTGAATGCAACGACTGAAAACTTGGATGCCTTGAAGTGTGGTGGTTGGAGGGTATTTATAGCCCCAACTACCAAAGTGGCCATTGGGGATGGCTGCTGTCGACGGTCGCACCGGATAGTCTGGTGCGCCACCGAACACTATCCGGTGCCCCAGCCACGTCACCCAATCGTTAGGGTTCGACCGTTGGAGCTTCTGACAACTGGGCCACCGGACAGTCCGGTGGTGCACCAGACAGGTCCTATTCATTGTCCGGTGCCCCTTCTGGCGCCTGCTCTAACTTTGCGCGCGCAGTCCGCACTATTCACTGTTCACTTTTGCAGTCGACTGTTGGCGCGCTAGCCGTTGCTCCGCTGGCACACCGGACAGTCTGGTGCTACACCGGACAGTCCAGTGAATTATAGCGGAGAGCATTTTCCAGAAACCCGAAGGTGGCAAGTTCGGAGTTGATCCACCCTGGTGCACCGGACACTGTCCGGTGGCACACCGGACAGTCCGGTGCGCCAGACTAGGGCAGCCTTCGGTTTTCTTTGCTCCTTTAGTTTGAACCCTTTCTTTTAACTTTGTATTGGTTTGTTGTGAACCTTTGGCACCTGTAGAACATATATTCTAGAGCAAACAAGTTAGTCCAATTATTTGTGTTGGGCATTTCAACCACTAAAATCATTTAGGAAAATGTTTGACCCTATTTCCCTTTCAGTGTGCAAGGACCCTTCATCAGATCTAAGTGGTCCCACATCCCAATCACCTTCTCCCAGGAGGACCTTCAGCTTAAAGACTATAACCACAATGATGCCATGGTTATATCTTGTGTTATTAAGGGATTTCTGGTCCACAATGTTTTGGTTGACACAGGCAGTGCAGCAGACATCATATTTGCAAAGGCTTTTAGACAGATGCAAGAACCAGAGGACAAGATTCATGATGCTACACACCCTCTTTGTGGCTTCGGAGGAAGACAGATTATATCACTAGGCAAAATCACAATGTTAGTTACCTTCGGTTACGTCCATAACACAAGGTCTGAGCAGGTTATCTTCGACATTGTTGACATGGATTACCCATATAATGCAATCATTGGTCGAGGGACGCTTAATGCCTTCGAAGCCATACTTCATCCAGCATACTTATGCATGAAGATACCCTCGGAGCAAGGGCCCATTGTTGTCCATGGAAGTCAAGAAGCTGCCAGAAGGGCTGAAGGGAGTTGGATAGATTCAAAGGTGATCCATAATATAGATGAAGCTGAAGTTTGTGAACAATATAAGCACAAAAGAGAGAAGTCTGCTTTGGCAGATCAGCCGAAGCCTATGATCTTATGTGAAGATATAGCAGATCAAAGGGTATTGCTGGGATCTCAGCTATCTGATGACCAAGAGAAGACTCTGCTAAGATTTTTGTTCAACAACAAAGATGTCTTCGCTTGTACAGTCAATGATCTTTGTGGTGTCAATAGAGATGTCATTGAGCATTCACTTAATGTGGATCCTTCTTTTAGGCCAAGGAAGCAAAAACTTCGGAAGTTGTCTGAGGATAAAGCTGAAGGTGCTCGGAACAAAGTGAAGAGACTTTTTAGTGCTGGTGTTATCAGAGAAGTAACATATCCAGAATGGCTATCCAACACTGTTATGGTGAAGAAGGCTAATGGCAAATGGAGAATGTGTATCGATTTCACAGATCTCAACAAAGCATGTCCAAAGGATGAGTTCCCATTACCAAGAATAGATTCCCTTGTAGATGCAGCAGCTTCTTTGGAGCTCATGAGTTTATTGGACTGCTACTCAGGCTATCATCAAATTTGGATGAAGGAAGATGAACCAAAGACAAGCTTCATAACTCCCAGTGGTACTTATTGCTACCTTCGAATGCTTAAGGGGCTCAAGAATGCTGGAGGAAGCTTGAGCAGAATGACAGCCAAGGTCCTTCACTCCCAAATAGGCAGGAATGTGCTGACTTATGTTGATGACATCATAGTAAAAAGCACAGCAAGAGAATCATATTGCTGACTTGCAAGAGACATTTGCCAACTTCAGGCAAGCTGGTCTTAAGTTAAATCCAGAAAAGTGTGTTTTTGGGGTAAAGAAGGGCAAGTTCCTTGGCTGTCTGGTATCAACGAAGGGAATCGAAGCTAACCCAAATAAGATCGAAGCTATCCTTCGGATGGAGCCGCTAAATACAAAGAAGGGGGCTCAACGATTGGCAGGAAGACTAGCATCGCTAAATAGATTTATATCAAGATCAGCAGAAAGGAACCTACCATTCTTTGAAATACTAAAGTCAGTCGAAGTTTTCCAATGGGGTCCGGCTCAGCAAAAGGCATTCGAAGAATTAAAGCAATACTTGATAGACTTGACAACTCTAACTCCACCTTCGCCAGGGGCTCCATTACTCCTGTATGTGGCAGCATCTCACTCTGCAGTCAGTGCGGCACTTGTACAGGAGAAACAAGATGGCCAAGTCAAAAGGCAAGCGCCAGTATACTTCGTCTCTGAAGTTTTGAGTTTATCAAAAAGAAATTATACAGAATTGGAGAAGGTATTATATGCTGTCTTGATGGCCTCCAGGAAGTTTCGACATTATTTTCAAGCATATAATTGTTCCTTCATCACAACCTCTCAAGGACATTATGAGGAATAGAGAAGCTACTCGAAGAATTGGAAAATGGGCTGTGGAGCTAAATGAATTCACTATTGATTATGTACACAGATCCTCAATTCAGTCCCAGGCGTTAGCAGCTTTCATTGCTGATTGGACCCTAGGGGCTCAGGGAGAAGAAGTAATAAAAGACGTCGAAGCATGGACAGTCTTCTATGATGGTTCTTGGGGAACCTTCGGCGCAGGAGCAGCTGCTATTCTGGTAGCGCCCTCTAAAGTTAGAACATGCTACACGGCAAAGTTGGACTTCAGTTGTACAAATAATATTGCTGAATACAAAGCTCTTCTGTTGGGGCTTCGGAAGCTAAAGGCAATAGGAATAAGAAGGGCGATCCTTAAGACTGACTCCCAAGTCATTTCTGGTCATATAGACAAAAGTAGCAAGGCAAGAGATCCAAAACTTGAAAAATATTTGGATACAGTCCGAAGATTGGAGGCTTCCTTCAAAGGGTTTTCTGTAAAAAATATTCCAACAGGAGAAAATGAGCATGCAGATCTGCTAGCTAAGTCAGCGGCACTGTGGCAGAACCTTCAAGTTATTGGGCCCACATGCACCTGTCCTTGTCCCAAAGACCTCAGACAGCTATGCATGTGCACCAGATAACTTAACAGGATCTGTCCGATTGTCCCAAGGACATCGGATAAACCACGAACAACCAAGATCGCGGGATTAAGTAATACAAATCACACACACCAAGATTTTTGCAGCGGAAATACTATTACCAAATTTTACAAGTTACAAAAATTTTATATTATTTTCTCGGAGTGATTACAAAAGTATAAGTTTGAAATATATGCTAGCTCAAATGACCATCCTCAATAAGAAGTATAGAAGGGTTACTTAGACTTATAAGAAGGTCGAGCCCACCAGCACTTAACACCATCACAGTAGCACAAGGTTAGAACCTGAAAAACAACAGGGAATAAAACCCTGAGTATGGAATTACTCAGCAAGACTTACCCAACTAAAGAAAAGACTCTCAAGGGTATGCTGGCTAGAGGGATTCAAGGAAAGGTTTCTCAATGATCAAAGACTCTGTTTTGCAGAAAAACTTACTATGAGTGGATCCTTAAAAATCCATTTTTATTGTCAAGTTAAGTAAAATTACATGTAACTAGAGTTCTTTCTACCCTAGTTCAATCACTTGACCTGCACTAGCCAATTTCTTATCAACCCTTCATCTTCACTGGATTGCTACGTGTAAGTCAGTGGCCAAGTCTCCATAACCGCGGAGGTACGGCGATCCGAATCGATTATACTCAGCTGAGGATCTCCGATCACACGACATATGTAGCACTTAACCCTTGCATATGTCAACCGGCCACCGAGTTTCTTAAGACCAGATCAGGTTCACGCAAACCGAGAGCACAGATACACCACCGTCCAGCCTCTTGCCACGGAGGGTACACGCTACTCTCGCCACCGCTCCACGCCCATTTCGTGTTATCTTATTCTAGCCTTAGTCTGCCCGAGGCAAAGCTTACCCATGACGAGGCATGTGACCAGTTAAAGGGTCCTCGGTCAGCAGGCCTACATCGACAAGGTCCTTAATCGACTCAGACGGAGACACTACACCGAGACTCTCTTCTCGTGCAAGTCACCCGCCCGGTCTCAGCTTAATTATTTCCACCCAAAAGCTTGGTACCTGGCAGAGGTACATCTTTTCCGATGTTGGACCCATCATGGCCATGATGGATCCACCATCAAGTTTTGTTTTCAAAAACATCCCAACCACTTTTGCCACATCATCTTTTGTAAAAACAAAACATTTTGTTTTACTAAAGCAAGGCTAAGCATCCAAAAATCTTTTGTAAAACGGGTGATCAAGGAAGGTAATCAAATTCAAGGAAGGTAATGCAGGAATTGTTTTAGCAATCAACTCCTATCACCTAATGCATCAATCAAGTGAGAAAGATTTTAAAAACATCAAGGAAGGTGGCAAATGCACCGGGGCTTGCCTGAGTAACACTAGGTTAGTGGTGTTAAGTGACGTCCGCTTGACGAGTATTCTTCGACCGAGCACTTGCTTGATTTAACCATCTTCAGGTTGATTCATCAACTTCATCTTGCAGATTAGCCCGCGCTTGGGGTCGGCTTGGGTCGTCTTCCGCATCACGCGATTAATTAACGTACCTGAATGGAATGCATTATGCACATGAATGCATATCAACGAAAATATTACAAACCTAAATAGTGTTACGCGATAGCGGATTTAAACACCTAACGGCGAGGCGTTGAACTATTTTCTACGAAAATACTAGTTATCGATATACGACTACGCGCAATAATTACGCTTTTCTAGATTAAACGAACCTAACGCAAACATTATGTCGGGGACCATAATTAGGGGTACCCTCAAGGCTCCTAATTCTCAGCTGGTAACCCCCATCAGCATAAAGCTGCAAAGGCCTGATGGGTGCGAATAAGTCAGGGATCAGTCCATTCGAGGGACCCAATCACGCCTCGCCTGAGCCTAGCCTCGGACAAGGGCAGCCGACCCTAGAGGATCTCCGCCTCGCCCGAGGCCCCCCTCCAGCGGCGAACATATTTCCGGCTCGCCCGAGGCCCTGTCTTCGCCAAGAAGCAACCCTGACCAAATCGCTGCACCGACCGACCAAATCGCAGGAGCATTTAATGCAAAGGTGGCCTGACACCTTTATCCTGACGAGCGCCCCTCAGCCGACAGAGCCGAAGTGACCGCCGTCACTTCGCCGCTCCACTGACCGGTCTGACAGAAAGACAGCGCCGCCTACGCCGCCCCGACTGCGGTGCCACTTGACAGAGTGAGGCTGACAGGCAGTCAGGCCCGGCCGCAGGAACCATAGGAAGCTCCGCTTCGCCCGACCCAGGGCTCAGACTCGGGCTAAGCCCCAGAAGACGGCGAACTCCGCTCTGCCCGACCCAGGGCTCGGACTCGGGCTAAGCCCCGGAAGATGGCGAGCTCCGCTCCGCCCGACCCAGGGCTCGGACTCGGGCTAAGCCCCGGAAGACGGCGAACTCCGTTCCGCCCGACCCAGGGCTCGGACTTGGGCTCAGCCCCAGAAGACGACGAACTCCGCCTCGCCCGACCTAGGGGCTCGGAATCGACCTCGGCCACGGAAGACGGACTCGACCTCGACCTCGGAGGAGCCTCCACATCGCCCCAACCTAGGGCGCAGGCCGGCCACGTCAACAGGAGGCGCCATCATTACCCTACTCCGAGCTGACTCAGGCTACGGGGAACAAGACCGACGTCCCATCTGGCTCGCTCCGCCAGATAGGCAATGATGGCGCCCCGCACGCTCCCTGACGATGGCGGCTCTCGGCCCCCTTACGGAAGCAAGAGGACGTCAGCAAAGACTCGACGACCCCGACAGCTGTCCCTCCGCCAGGCTCCAGTGCTCCTCCGACGGCCACGACATCACACAAACCGGGCGCCTAAATCTCTCCTGCCGCCACGATGGCGTGTACTTAGGGCACTAGCTCTCCTCCGCTAGACACGTAGCACTCTGCTACAGCCCCCATTGTACACCTGGATCCTCTCCTTACACTTATAAAAGGAAGGACCAGGGCCCTCTTAGAGAGGGTTGGCCGCGCGGGGACGAGGACGAGACAGGCGCTCGCGTGAGGCCGCTCGCTCCCTCTCCCGTGTGGACGCTTGTAACCCCCTACTGCAAGCGCACCCGACCTGGGCACGGGACGAACACGAAGGCCGCGGGATTTCCACCTCTCTCTCGTCCATCTCCGACCACCTCGCTTTCCCCCCTTCGCGTTCCGCCTCGTGTCGACCCATCTGGGCTGGGGCACGCGACGACACTTCACTCGTCGGCTTAGGGACCCCCCGGTCTCGAAACGCCGACAGTTGGCGCGCCAGGTAGGGGCCTGCTGCGTGTTGATGAACAGCTTCCCGTCAAGCTCCAGATGGGTAGTCTCCAGCAACCTCTCCGGCCCGGGACGGTGCTCCTTTTCAGGAGCCTTGAGTTCATGTCCCTCGATGGCAGCTACGACATGATACTCTTTCCACCGCCGGGCGACAGCGACAATGGCGGCCAACAGTCCGCCCGCCGGCGGCGGGATCGACGACGTCTTCCCCGCGTGGTGGAAGAACAACCTTCGAGCTCGCCCCGTCCTCTTCCCCGCCAACGGAGGAGGAGGCGGGGCAACCAAGGCCAAGCAGGAGGCGGCGCCTCGTCGGCCGTCGAGCGAGTCGACAACGCCAGCACTCCAATGGGGGGCGCGCCGGGCATCGACCTCACGCTTGAGATGAAGACAAGCACTGTCTCCCCGTGACACACCAATCCCGAGCAAACGGACGACGCCAACATGCTCGCGAAAGGCTTGCTGGGTGTCGCCCTCGTACCTGAGACGATGGTGCAGTCAGTCCCCGACGTGACTTCATCGTCGCCCGTTGACCAAGAGGTACCGACCGATTCCCATCCCACGCCTTTCGGATTCAGCCTCGACTCGCCTAGCGGCTCCGCTTTGGCGAACGCCCTCGCAGAGGCGAATCCGAACCCTCTGGGGTTTCGTATGCGGTCACCTTAGGACCGGCTGACGGACGTCTCAACCCACGGGCCCTCTGGGTCCGAGGAAGACGACGAGCCCAGCTTCTGTTGGGATTTCTCTGGACTTGGCAACCCCAGTGCCATGCGAGGCTTCATGACCGCATGCGACTACTGCCTTTCCAACTGTTTCGACGGTAGCCGTAGCCTCGGTGACGAGGACTGCGGCCCGAGTCGCGAATGTTTCCACGTCGATCTAGGGGGTCCCTCCGAAGGCAACCATCTCGGCATGCTGAAGGACGGTGATCTCCCTAGGCCGGTGCCTCGCGTTGACATCCCGCGGGAGCTAGCTGTGGTCCCCGTTCCGGCGGGGGGTCACGACCCACAGCTCGAGCAAATCCGCGGGGTGTAGGCCAGGCTCGACGAGGGAGCAGGAGCGCTTGAGCCAATCCGTCGGGACGTCGGGCAGGCATGGGCGGGCCAACCTCCGGCCGGAGAAATGTGTCATCTACCCCAGGGCTTCCAGCACCGCATCACCGACGATGTCAGGGTCAGGCCGCCACCCGCATCCAGTGGGGTCAGCCAGAACCTGGCTGCAGCAGCAATGCTCCTCCACGCGATGCCGGAGCCATCAACCACCGAGGGGCGGCGAATCCAGGGAGAGCTCAAGGATCTCCTGGAAGGCGCCGCGGTCCGGCGGGCCGAGAGCTCCGCCTCCCGAAGGCAGGGGTACCCCTCGGAACATCATGCCGTGACTTCCCAATGCATGCGGGAAGCGTCGGTCTACACCGGGCGCATGCGCAATACAGCGCCTGCGGCCCCGGGTCGCCTCGGCAACGAGCACCATCACCGCGACCGTCGGGCCCACCTCGACGAGAGGGTGCGCCGAGGCTACCACCCTAGGCGTGGGGGACGCTACGACAGCGGGGAGGATCAGAGTCCCTCGCCCGAACCACCCGGTCCGCAGGCCTTCTGCCGGCCATACGACGGGCGCCGTTTCCGACCCGGTTCCGACCCTCGACTACTATCACAAAGTACTCGGGGGAGACGAGACCGGAACTGTGGCTCGCGGACTACCGTCTGGCCTGCCAACTGGGTGGAACAGACGATGACAACCTCATCATCCGCAACCTCCCCCTGTTCCTCTCCGACACCGCTCGCGCCTGGTTGGAGCACCTGCCTCCGGGGCAGATCTCCAACTGGGACGACCTAGTCCAAGCTTTCGTCGGCAATTTCCAGGGCACGTACGTGCGCCCCGGGAATTCCTGGGACCTCCGAAGCTGCCGACAGCAGCCGGGAGAGTCTCTCCGGGACTACATTCGGCGATTCTCGAAGCAGCGCACCGAGCTGCCCAACATCACCGACTCGGATGTCATCGGCGCGTTCCTCACCGGCACCACCTGTCGCGACCTGGTGAGCAAGCTAGGTCGCAAGACCCCCACCAGCGAGCGAGCTGATGGACATCGCCACCAAGTTCGCCTCCGGCCAGGAGGCGGTCGAGGCTATCTTCCGGAAGGACAAGCAACCCCAGGGCCGCCCATTGGAAGATGCCCCCGAGGCATCAACTCAGTGCGGCGCCAAGAAGAAGGGCAAGAAGAAGTCGCAAGCGAAACGCGACGCCGCCGACGCGGACCTTGTCGCCGCCGCCGAGTACAAGAACCCTCGGAAACCCCCCGGAGGTGCCAACCTCTTCGACAAGATGCTCAAGGAGTCGTGCCCCTACCACCAGGGGCCCGTCAAGCACACCCTTGAGGAGTGCGTCATGCTTCGGCACCACTTCCACAGGGCCGGGCCACCCGCGGAGGGTGGCAGGGCCCGCGACGACGACAAGAAGGAAGATCACCAGGCAGGAGAGTTCCCCGAGGTCCGCGACTGCTTCATGATCTACGGCGGGCAAGCGGCGAATGCCTCGGCTCGGCACCGCAAGCAAGAGCGCCGGGAGGTCTGTTTGGTGAAGGTGGCGGCGCCAGTCTACCTGGACTGGTCTGACAAGCCCATCACCTTCGACCAAGCCGACCACCCCGACCATGTGCCGAGCCCGGGAAATACCCGCTCGTTGTCGACCCCCGTCATCAGCGACGTCAGGCTCACCAAGGTCCTCATGGGCGGAGGCAGCAGCCTCAACATCATCTACGCCGAGACCCTCGGGCTTCTGCGTATCGATCTGTCCTCGGTCCGAGCGGGCGCTGCGCCTTTCCATGGGATCATCCCCGGGAAGCGCATCCAGCCTGTTGGGGACTTGTTCTCAAATGCTTCAGATTAAGAACAAGGCAACATAGAAGGTGTTAAATGATAAAGTCCTTCGTCCTCTGAAACATTATTTCCCTTCGGGATATAATGAATTTTGGACGAAGGTCCTGGCAAGCATACCTTCGTAAACACAAGAGATAATGATGAAGAATTCATACGGAATATGAAATTTAACATAAACATTATTATTAGATCATTTCTATTTTATTGATATAGAAAAATAGAAATGATTGCAGATTACAAATGTACCTTCGGCTTGAAGGACAGCAAAAGTACAAGCGTGACGCCAAAAGCAAATGTCCAGTCAGCGTGAACAGTACGGGAGTACTGTTCATCTATTTATAGGCGTGGGACGCAGCCCATGTAAAATTACATTCATGCCCATTACATTTGCTAATGACTTATGGGAATCTATTAAGGCCTAAGTAGTCTTTTCATCTTTAAGTCGGTTCCCCTTTCTGCTATCGCGACGAAGCTTTTCTGCGCATAGCTTCGGCTATGCACCATCCTTCGTACAGCTTGGTAATCAGCCCGTCCTTCATCTCAATTCCCCTTCGTCTAGCTTAGGCTTCGTCCTGACCGTACTCCATGTTCATAATCTGAGTCCGAAGATACCTGTTCATATATTTCACTTGGAAAACATTGTCAAATCATGTTTTTGAGGACCTTCGGAGGACGAAGGCCCCCAACAGTAGCCCCTCGCAATATTAATTTGTTAGTGATAAATTCAGATTGCGATATGGACGAAGGCCTTAAGCCGAAGGTCCGAAAAAACACCTTCCCTTTGCTAGAATAGCAACAGTCATTGACACGCGGGACCACACAGTTTCCGTCATATCGAGTGTATAAATAGGAGCCCGCCACATTTTATTTGGCACGCTCTCTTGCCATTTGTTCTCGCTCACTCAATTTTTAGCTCTTGCGCACCAAGATTTGCTTAGCTTTTTAAGTTTTTAAGCTTCGGCGTTGAAAACAGTTTTTTAGTGGTTCCAAAGATGTCTGAAGATAAGAAGGCTGCTCCCGAAATGAAGCTGAGTCTTTCTGAAGAGAAGAACCTGGGGTTTCTTATAGCAATGTCGAAGACCAACACAGAAAAAATCACCAAAGAGATTTTAGAAGGTTTGTCTGAAGATACTGATGACAGCGACAGTTATGACGTGGATAGTGGTGGTGAAGACTCCGAAGATCACCCCTGGCGACCAAGCCATTCAGTTTTTGGCAAATTAGGTATCAAAGAAAATCATCTTGTCAACATGAGGGGAAGATACTTCCGGGATTTATCCATTGTGAGGGTTGACGAAGGAGAGAAAACTTGCCCGACCCCTGAGGAAAATGAAGTCGTAGTGTTCCGAAGCTTTTTGAAAGCTGGACTACGGTTTCCCCTGAGCAGCTTTGTTGTAGAAGTACTGAAAATGTTTGAAATCTATCTTCATCAACTTACCCCCGAAGCAATTATAAGGCTGAATATCTTCGTGTGGGCCGTGAGAAGCCAAGGTCTGGAACCTGATGCGAAAAGTTTCTGCAACAAACACGAATTATATCATACGAGACAAAACCCTGGGGTAAGGAACAGTATCACAATAATTTTGGCTGCTACAGTTTCGTTTCTCGGTCTGGGTCAAGCTGTCCCGTACCAACCTTTCGGAAGAGATGGCCCGGCGACTGGATGACAGAATGGTTTTATGTGAAAAATGACCTGAAAGCACGGGAAGATATTAAAGGTATAATTATGCGCCCTATTTGGCAAAGCTTCGGCCTGCGAAAGCCGAAGGTTGAGATGAATGAAGCTGCCGAAGAATGCCAGAGAGCCTTCGGAGTTATTTGTTCTTTTATTGGAACGAGAGATTTGGTCCAAGAGCATATTGCCTTCAGAGTATGGCCGCTCGCGGAAAAATGGGAAATGCCGCAAGAGACCATAAAGGAGGCTGACGAAGGTGGACTTATCAGACTGAAGTATACTTTCAAGTTTGGAGATAAATTCGTTGAGCCAGATGATGACTGGCTGAAAAGCATTGAAAATTTAAGTGATGAACTACTTGGGGCTTACTCGAAGGCCGAAGATACTGCATTGTCAGCAGCCTTCGGAGGCCAAAAAAAGAAAAGACTGAACCGAGTGTTTGACGCAATCGGCTTCGTATACCCTGACTATCGTTATCCCATTCGAGGGCAGAAAAGAAAAGGCGCGACCTCTGCAAAAGAAGAAGCTGCAGCTGCTCCTAGTGAGCCAGCACCGAAAAGAAAAAGGATAAAGGTCCTCACACATCGGCCACGCTATATTGAACCAGCCTCGGTGCCTGAATTCACCGGAGAGACTTCTTTGGCCACCGAAGCTGAACAGCCAACCTTGCTGCCAGAAATCGCAGAAATAGCCGAAGCGCCAACAAGAACAGAATTGGAAGAACCAAAGATTTTGTTATCAGAAACCAAAGAGATGGCCGAAGCGCCATCAACAGAAAAAATGGAAGAAACAAAAGGATCAGCTGAGGGATCAAAAATATCAGAAGTTTTAAGTCCTTCAGCAAATGTTGACACAACAAAAATCAAAAAGGGGCCAGCGGTGACTCCGAAAAGAAAAAGAATGGTCAACGTGCTAGATGTTCTAGAAACAATTAAGTCCTCAAGCAGAACTCCGAAGAAGACTGTTGAAACCTCCGAAGCGAAAACTGAGATTTTTGATACTAAAGCTCCAGAGCAAGAAACTGAAGCTGAAGCTGGTCCTTCGGAGCCCACGAAGGTAAAATCCCTGGAAACCGAGGAAGAAAAAGTGACAGAGCCAATTCTTGTTGAAGAAATCAGTGCTGCTACCCCCGAAGCATCCTCCATAGTCCCTGATTATATTGTTCGACATGCTTCGGGGAAAAAGTTGTCTGAAAAAGAAAAGCAAGAGGCCCAGTTTTACGCCCAAAAACTAAAATATCCAAAGGGGGCGTTGATACTCAACGGCAGCGGAGAAGAAGATTTCTTGTACTGTCTCCCTGACAGCAAGGAGATTTCTGTCTGCCGGGAGATGAGCAAGAGCTTCGGATTCCCAACACTAGAAGACGGACTCTCGGTGCTGTCGAAAGACGAGTTGGCCGACAGCTTGGCGTATAATAGTTTAAAGGTACAAAATTTGAGACCTTCGCATTGTTTCTCGAAAACAAAAAATTTTCATTTGCTTAGATTTATTAACACACACACACTCTTCTTTGCAGGGCCTTATACTTAGCAATGCCCTCAGGGCCCAAAAAGATGCCGAAGATGAAGGATGTGTGATGGCCCTGAGCAATCTTCGTTCCGAAGTAATTGAACTACGGAAGGAAGGTCTCGAAAAAGACAAAATATTGCATTCATTGATAAGCAGAATAAAAGAAGACGAAGCTACTTTTAAAGGTCAAGCTGAAGCTCAGAAACGTGAAATTGAAGATCTTCGAAAACAACTAGCCAGAGCTAGAGAAGAACGCATACTTGAAGAAACAAAGCGAGAACTTAGCGACCAATGGGCAAATCATTTAGAAGGAACTGTTGAAGAGCTTCGTGCGTCCAAAAAGAGATGCTATAACAAATCTATTGAATGCGTTAAGAAAATGAAAACTAGCTTCGCCAGCGTTGGCGCATTTTCGAGTGAGGAAAACTTTACGAGAGGCAACCCCGAAGGCCCCATTGAATGGATTAGCCATGAAGCTGAGGCCTTCGAAGAAATTTTAAATAGCCGCGGAGATATATGTGCTTTTTCGGGTGCCAGGGGAATTGCCACCATTTTGGAGAAAAAGGGCTGTGAGCATGTAAAGATTTTAGCGCAATCCGAAGCTACCTTGCCCTTCGAAGATACAAAGGATCCTTCAGCCGAAGCTAGCATGGTTGGAGGAAAATTTTTTACCGATGTCTGGGACAATGGTGGCCGAGAAATGGCCCGAGAAATTATCCAAAAAAGCGAAAAGGGCATCCACGATGCTAGAAAAGTAGCAGAGGCTGCTGAGAAGAGCGTGGGGCCCGAAGGGCAAATAGGTATTAACTAGTGGTTTTTATTGTGTTGTAATTTTTAATTTTAAACTTCGTTCGCAATTTGTAATAGCAATGTAGCTGTATCCTGTCCTCCCTCAGATCCTACTAAAGCGTCTCCGGGTCCTCCCCCGAAAGATGACGATGAAATTAAAAAGATGGCTGAAGCTATCATGGATCAAGTTGTCAATCAACTCCTGAACGAAGCTGCTGAAGTAGTACTTAGGGAAGACTAGGTGTTATTGTGAAAACATTTGAAATGTAATATGTGTGGTATCTTGTAACCCTGAATGTAATATATTTGCTTTTTATGGTTCAATTCTTTACGATGCATGAAACTTTACATACATACCGTTTTTGAGCCTTCGGCGAAAAAACACCTTCCCTTCTTTTCATGCTTCGTGAAGAAAAAAACTTTTATGCACCACAACAATGTCCATAGTGCTCTGATGAAGAATATCCAAGCTTCGTGAAAACATTCTCCGAAGCTATACTCCGAAGATCAATATTGTATCTCCTTGTGACTTAGCACGATTTTCACTTTTTCAAAGCATTCTTCCGAAGATCAATATTGTGTCCCCTTCTTGTGCCATATGCAACATGATGTATGATGCTTATGCTATGCGAAATGATGTGATGATGTTATGTTATGCAGAATGATATTTGTCCCGAAGATACACACACATCCCCGTAATAAAACACAATCTTTTTATATCAGTGCTGACTTTTCGCTGTAAGCCTCCCTTAGGAGCTTCTTCGCCTTTTACTTCAGCGGTATCAGCGTTTATTTTTCGCTGTAAGCTCTGCATTCCCTTAGGAACGACTTTGGAGCTTCTTCGCCTTTTACTTTCAGCGGAATCAGCGTTGACTTTTCGCTGTAAGCTCTGCATTCCCTTAGGAACGACTTTGGAGCTTCTTCGCCTTTTACTTTCGGCGGTATCAGCGTTGACTTTTCGCTGTATGCTCTGCATTCCCTTTAGAACGACTTTGGAGCAGAAAACTTACACTGCGCTCCCTTTGGAACGGCTTTTTGTGACTTCAGCAAACTTACTCTGCGTTCCTTAGAACGACTTTTTGTTGCTTCGAAGGATTTTTGATAATTCGAAGGTCCTCCTTGTTATCGCAAATCTTTAAGCTTCAGCAACTTAAGCCTGTGGAGAAAATACATTTTCCTTGTGGCAAACAACGAAACTATTACATGAAAACTAAAAAATGTCCTTTATTACATAGAAAATAAAACTGAATGAAAAAGACTGCTATCAAGGTAGGATATTTGTCAATAGATGTGCTTCGACTCTGGCACAGTGCTATTGACTGTGCGAGCTTCGGACTGTTCCCTGAAGTCCCTTTGGTGTGGAGCATATTGGCTCCCTTCTGGCTGTTGGCCTTGTTGCAGCGGTGGTGGAGGCGGAGGCTGTTGCCAAGAAGCTTGAGGTTGACTCGCCGAAGCAACAGAAACTGCAGGGTTGTTGCCTACGTATTCTAGGATGTAAGGCGGATGGTACGAAGCAGTATGCATGACCTGCTTCGGCTGAGCTTGTTGTGCTGCAGCTTCGGCTATCTCCTTTTGCTTCTGGATGGTAACATGGCACATCCTGGTGGTATGGCCCTTGTTTTCACCACAGAACAAGCAAAATATTCTCCTTGGTTGATCTCCAAATCTTCCGCCGAAGCCCCTGGCGCCTCTGCCTCTTGGAGCTGGTGGCCGGAAGAAGCTTTGCTGTTGCCCTGAAGCCTGTGAGGAGCACTGCGGCCTGTGCTGCTGACTCCCCTTATCATCATTTTGAGTAGAATTGTGAATTGACCTGACGTGCCTCGGATAGAATCTTCCTCCGAAGCCCCTGGTCATTTCAGAAAACCTGAAAGCCTCCTCCCTTCTTTGGCGAAAATCATTGTCGGCACGAATATACTCGTCCATCTTCTGAAGCAGCTTCTCCAAAGTTTGAGGAGGCTTCCTAGCAAAGTACTGAGCTGAAGGTCCAGGCCGAAGTCCCTTGATCATGGCCTCAATGACAATTTCGTTGGGCACCGTTGGTGCCTGCGCCCTCAAACGCAAGAACCTTCTGACATACGCCTGAAGGTATTCTTCGTGATCCTGAGTGCACTGGAACAGGGCCTGAGCAGTGACTGGCTTCGTCTGAAACCCTTGGAAGCTGGTTAACAACATGTCCTTTAGTTTTTGCCATGAAGTGATCGTTCCTGGTCGAAGGGAGGAATACCAGGTTTGAGCAACACTCCTGACAGCCATAACAAAAGACTTTGCCATGACTGCAGCATTGCCGCCATACGAAGATACTGTTGCTTCGTAGCTCATCAAAAACTGCTTCGGGTCTGAATGGCCGTCGAATATGGGAAGCTGAGGCGGCTTGTAGGACGGAGGCCAAGGTGTAGCCTGCAGCTCAACGGACAGAGGAGAAGCATCATCAAAAGCAAAATTTCCATGGTGGAAATTCTCATACCAGTCATCTTCGTTGAAGAAGCCCTCCTGATGAAGGTCTTTGTGCTGCGGCCTTCGGTTCTGCTGATCCTGAGTAAAATGACGAACTTCTTTAGAGGCTTCGTCTATCTGCCTTTGCAGTTCAGCTAGCCTGGCCATCTTTTCCTTCTTCCTCTGCACCTGTTGATGAAGCATCTCCATGTCTCTGATCTCTTGGTCTAGCTCATCCTCTTGCGGTGTCGGGCTGACAGCCTTCCTCTTCTGGCTTCGGGCCTCCCGAAGAGAGAGAGTCTCCTGATTGGGGTCCAGCGGTTGCAGAGCTGCAGCCCCAGTTGCTGAAGCTTTCTTCGGCGCCATAGCGAAGGTTTATGATCGCCGAAGGTGTTAAAAAACTCAAAGGGTGGTAGTGAGTTCACCGGAGGTGGGCGCCAATGTTGGGGACTTGTTCTCAAATGCTTCGGATTAAGAACAAGGCAACATAGAAGGTGTTAAATGATAAAGTCCTTCGTCCTCTGAAACATTATTTCCCTTCGGGATATAATGAATTTCGGACGAAGGTCCTGGCAAGCATACCTTCGTAAACACAAGAGATAATGATGAAGAATTCATACGGAATATGAAATTTAACATAAACATTATTATTAGATCATTTCTATTTTATTGATATAGAAAAATAGAAATGATTGCAGATTACAAATGTACCTTCGGCTTGAAGGACAGCAAAAGTACAAGCGTGACCCAAAAGCAAATGTCCAGTCAGCGTGAACAGTACGGGAGTACTGTTCATCTATTTATAGGCGTGGGACGCAGCCCATGTAAAATTATATTCATGCCCATTACATTTGCTAATGACTTATGGGAATCTATTAAGGCCTAAGTAGTCTTTTCATCTTTAAGTCGGTTCCCCTTTCTGCTATCGCGACGAAGCTTTTCTGCGCATAGCTTCGGCTATGCACCATCCTTCGTACAGCTTGGTAATTAGCCCGTCCTTCATCTCAATTCCCCTTCGTCTAGCTTAGGCTTCGTCCTGACCGTACTCCATGTTCATAATCTGAGTCCGAAGATACCTGTTCATATATTTCACTTGGAAAACATTGTCAAATCATGTTTTTGAGGACCTTCGGAGGACGAAGGCCCCCAACACAGCCCCTCGGACAACTCGATCTTCCCGTCTACTTCGGAACACCCTCCAACTTCCGAAGGGAGACCCTGACGTTCGAGGTGGTCGGGTTCCGAGGAACCTACCACGCGGTATTGGGGAGGCCATGCTACGCGAAGTTCATGGTCGTCCCCAACTACACCTACCTCAAGCTCAAGATGTCGGGCCCCAACGAGGTCATCACCGTCGGCCCCACGTACAAACACGCGTTCGAATGCGGCGTGGAGTGCGTGGAGTACGCCGAGGCCCTCACCGAGTCCGAGGCCCTCATCGCCGACCTGGAGAGCCTCTCTAAGGAGGTGCCAGACGTGAAGCACCATGCCGGCAACTTCGAGCCGGCGGAGACGGTTAAGTCCGTCCCCCTCGACCCCAGCAGCGACGCCTCCAAGCAAGTCCGGATCGGCCCCGGGCTCGATCCCAAATAGGAAGCAGTGCTCGTCGACTTTCTCCGCGCGAACACCGACGTCTTCAGTGGAGTCCCTCGGACATGCCCGGCATACCGAGGGATGTCGCCGAGCACTCGCTGGATATCCGAGCTGGAGCCCGACCCGTCAAGCAGCCTCTGCGCCGATTCGACGAGGAGAAGCGCAGAGCCATAGGCGAGGAGATCCACAAGCTAATGGCGGCAGGGTTCATCAGAGAGGTATTCCATCCCGAATGGCTTGCCAACCCTGTGCTTGTGAGAAAGAAGGGGGGAAATGGCGGATGTGTGTAGACTACACTGGTCTGAACAAAGCATGTCCGAAGGTTCCCTACCCTCTGCCTCGCATCGATCAAATCGTGGATTCCACTGCTGGGTGCGAAACCCTGTCTTTCCTCGATGCCTACTCAGGGTATCACCAAATCAAGATGAAAGAGTCCGACCAGCTCGCGACCTCTTTCATCACACCCTTCAGCGTGTACTGCTATGTCACCATGCCGTTCGGCTTGAGGAATGCGGGCGCGACGTACCAGCGGTGCATGAACCATGTGTCCAGCGAACACATTGGCCGCACGGTCGAGGTCTACGTCGATGACATCGTAGTCAAGACGAGGAAAGCCTCCGACCTCCTTTCCGACCTTGAAGTGACATTCCGATGTCTCAAGGTGAAAGGCGTCAAGCTCAATCCCGAAAAGTGTGTCTTCGGGGTGCCCCGAGGCATGCTCTTGGGGTCCATCGTCTCCGAGCGGGGCATCAAAGCCAACCCGAAGAAGATCGCAACCATCACCAGCATGGGGCCCATCAAGGACTTGAAAGGCGTACAGAGGGTCATGGGATGTCTCGCGGCTCTGAGCCGCTTCATCTCACGCCTCGGCGAAAGAGGTCTACCTCTGTACCGCCTCTTAAGGAAGGCCGAGTGCTTCACTTGGACCCCTGAGGCCGAGGAAGCCCTCGGGAACCTGAAGGCGCTCCTCACGAAGGCGCCTATCTTGGTGCCCCCAGCTGCCGGAGAAGCCCTCTTGGTCTACGTCGCCGCGACCACTCAGGTGGTTAGCGTCGCGATTGTGGTCGAGAGGCAAGAAGAGGGGCATGCATTGCCCGTTCAGAGGTCAGTCTACTTCGTCAGCGAGGTACTGTCTGAAACCAAGATCCGCTACCCACAAGTTCAGAAGCTGTTGTACACGGTAATCCTAACGCGGCGGAAGTTGCGACACTACTTCGAGTCTCATCCGGTAACCGTGGTGTCATCCTTCCCCCTGGGGGAGATCATCCATTGCCGAGAGGCCTCGGGTAGGATTGCAAAGTGGGCGGTGGAAATCATGGGCGAAACAATCTCGTTCGCCCCTCGGAAGGCCATCAAATCCTAGGTCTTGGCGGACTTCGTGGCTGAATGGGTTGATACCCAGCTACCAACAGCTCCGATCCAACCAGAGCTCTGGACCATGTTCTTCGATGGGTCACTGATGAAGACAGGAGCCGACGCAGGCCTACTCTTCATCTCGCCCCTCGGGAAGCACCTACGCTACGTGCTACGCCTTTACTTCCCGGCGTCCAACAATGTAGCTGGGTACGAGGCTCTGGTCAACGGGTTGCGGATTGCCGTCGAGCTAGGGGTCCGACGCCTCGACGCTCGCGGTGACTCGCAGCTCGTCATCGACCAAGTCATGAAGAACTCCCACTGCCGCGACCCGAAGATGGAGGCCTACTGCGATGAGGTTCGGCGCCTGGAAGACAAGTTCTACGGGCTCGAGCTCAACCACATCGCTCGGCGCTACAACGAGACTGCGGACGAGCTGGCTAAAATAGCCTCGGGGCGAACAACGGTTCCCCCGGACGTCTTCTCCCGAGATCTGCATCAACCCTCCGTCAAGATCGACAACACGCCCGAGCCTGAGGCACCCTCGGCCCAGCCCGAGGTACCCTCGGCACAGTCCGAGGCACCCTCGGCTTGGCCCGAGGCACCCTCGGTTCGGCCCGAGGTGCCCTCGGCCCCCGAGGGCAAGACGCTGCACGTCGAGGGGGAGCAAAGCGGGGTCACGCCCGATCAAAACTGGCAGACCCCGTACCTGCAATATCTCCACCGAGGAGAGCTACCCCTCGACCGAGCCGAAGCTCGGCGGTTGGCGCGGCGCGCCAAGTCGTTCGTCTTGCTGGGAGAAGGGAAGGAGCTCTACCACCGCAGCCCTTCAGGCATCCTCCAGCGATGTATCTCCACCACCGAAGGTCAGGAACTCCTCCGAGAAATACACTCGGGGGCTTGCGGCCACCACGCAGCACCTCGAGCCCTCGTCGGAAATGCTTTCCGACAAGGTTTCTACTGGCCAACGGCGGTGGCCGACGCCACTAGAATCGTCCGCGCCTGCGAAGGGTGTCAGTTCTACGCAAGGCAGACCCACCTGCCCGCTCAGGCTCTACAGACGATACCCATCACATGGCCTTTTGCTGTGTGGAGTCTGGACCTCGTCGGTCCCTTGCAGAAGGCACCCAGGGGCTACACGCACCTGTTGGTCGCCATCGACAAATTTTCCAAGTGGATCGAGGTCTGACCCCTAAACAGCATCAGGTCCGAGCAGGCGGTGGCATTCTTCACCAACATCATCCATCGTTTCGGGGTCCCGAACTCCATCATCACCGACAACGGCACCCAGTTCACCGGCAGAAAGTTCCTGGACTTCTGCGAGGATCACCACATCCGGGTGGACTGGGCCGCCGTGGCTCATCCCATGACGAATGGGCAAGTAGAGCGTGCCAACGGCATGATTCTACAAGGACTCAAGCCTCGGATTTACAACGACCTCAACAAGTTCGGCAAGCGATGGATGAAGGAACTCCCCTCGGTGGTCTGGAGCCTGAGGACGACACCGAGCCGAGCCACGGGCTTCACGCCGTTCTTTCTAGTCTATGGGGCCGAGGCCATCTTGCCCACAGACCTGGAATACGGTTCCCCGAGGACGAGGGCCTATGCCGACCAAAGCAACCAAGCTAGTCGAGAAGACTCGCTGGACCAGCTGAAAGAGGCTCGGGACAAGGCCTTACTACACTCGGCGCGGTACCAGCAGTCCATGCGACGCCACCATGCCCGAGGGGTCCGGTCCCGAGACCTCCAGGTGGGCGACCTGGTGCTTCGGCTGCGACAAGACACCCGAGGTCGACACAAGCTCACGCCCCCCTGGGAGGGGCCGTTCGTCATCGCCAAAGTTCTGAAGCCCGGAACGTACAAGCTGGCCAACAGTCAAGGCGAGGTCTACAGCAATGCTTGGAACATCAAACAGCTACGTCGCTTCTACCCTTAAGATGTTTTCAAGTTCTTCATATACCCCGCTCCCACGCAAAGTTTAGTCATCAAGGAAGGATCAGCCTTGCCTCGGCAAAGCCCGACCCTCCCTCGGGGGCTAAAAGGGGGGAACCCCCTCTGCGTCGAAATTTTCCTCGAAAAAAGATCTTTCCTGCCAGAATGTCTTTCGTGCTTTTTCGACTACTTCGAAAGTGGATCCTAAAAACGACGGAGTACACGAAAGCAGTCAAGGCTGACCGAGCCGAGGGACTCCTACGCCTCCGGGATACGGATACCTCACTCATCACCTTCTGCCATAAGTAACTCACGTTCGGATAAGTGATTCCACGGACCGAACAAGTCTTCACGTTCGGAAGCTCTTCTGCCGGAGCGATTCTTCGAGCCTTCTCGACTGCGTCGGTGACAGAACCCCATGGACGGGTAAGAGTGCGCGTACGCGGCAAGGCCGACCGAGCCGAGGGACTCCTACGCCTCCGGGATATGGATACCTCACTCATCACCTTCCGTGAGAAGCAACTCTCGCTCGCACAGACAGTTCTGTTACCGACAAAAAAGTCCAAATACTCGAAACAAGAGGAAAGGAGACGCGGCTTTACAATACGGCGAGGGTGTGTTTCAGCCTCGGCGGCCGCAGAAAACACACGCTACAAGATAATCCGATCCTGCAGGCTCGGATCTTGACGGCTAAAGGGAGCAGCAGCGCCCTCGACGTCGACAACACCTTCAGCGAGGTCTGACCTAGCCTCGGACGGCGACGCGGTCCAAGGGTCTCCGCTCTGAAGGACAATGTCATCACCAAGCCTGGGCCATCGCCGCTAGGGTCTTCTCCAAGAATCCGGCCCGAGCAGGCGGCTCGGCCGGTCACCCCGGGGCCTTGGCCAGCTGTCCCCCAAGGACATCAGCCCGGCCCGAGGCCTCGGCAGATCAATTCCGGCGTCGGTCCCGCCAACGGACGACCCGGCCAGGCTCCGGCCGACCAGGTTTTCTTTTTTTGAGCCAACTCTGCCTTTGTTCGCGCTGACACCGCTACCCCTGGCCTCGGCTCTTCGAAGAGCGGCCGAGGGGTTCCCCTAACTAAGCAAGGGAAGCCTCGGACAACAAGGCTGACCGAGCCGAGGGACTCCTACGCCTCCGGGATACGGATACCTCACTCGTCACCTTTACACGGGGCGACTCACGCTTGGTGAAGCGGTTCAGACAACCAACAGGCGAGTCTTAGTGCTCGAAAGTGAGGAAACAACACGGCTCCATGCCGAAATTACATACATGTTCAGGCCTCGACAGCCACAATGAACAAAAACACTGGCATTCGAAGTGCCATTACAAACGGAACTCCGGTTCCACCTCCGCAGGTACGAACGACGCCACTCGATGGGGGAGGGGCCTGCGGAGCAATAGAAGACCGACGGGCGGCTCGCCGTCGTCCGCTCCGGCAGCAACGACAACGACCTCCGCTCCAGGTGGCCGAACTGCAGCAGCAAGGGCCTCAGGGCGGATGCTGCTGCAATCTTGCCCTTGCCCACGCCAACGCTCGAGGGGCGAGGACAAGTACAAAGAACTGGAGGCCCGAGGCGCGGATGGCGGCGGTGATCCCGTCGGCAACGGGGACTTCTCGAGCCGCCTCCACCTCGGCACCGACGATAGGGGCCGTCAGCCCTCCGGCAGATCCCCACTCAGATCCTCCCGGGCGAGTGGGGCACCGACCTCCGCGTGGAGGCACCGTACCGGTGCAAAGGCAGGACCGCCCCAGAACACGAACGCCGCCCTGGCAGCGCGCGATATCTTGGGCGGTCCTCCCGTGCACACGGCGCGGCAGCCGCCTTCTGGCAGGAGGGGGCACCGGGAGCTAAGCCGACGAGCCCGACGCGCTGAGGCTGACGGCGCCCGCCGTCGACCAGCCCCGCGTTGTCGAAGTCCGCCCCGCCCGCAGGGCCAGTGAGCGCCCTCTCCCTCGAACGCCGAAGGAGAGGCCGACCCACGAACCCGCGCGGGAGGTAGAGCTCCGGCTCAGCCCGGCCTCCACCCCAGCGGGGATGATGAACATCCTTGAAGCTGAGGGTGGGACCAAGATCGCAGCTTGGCTTGCCTCTCCCCATCCAGGGGCTGGAGGTCACTGTCTTGGGTGACCGCCGGCGGAGGGGTGCAGCCGGGCTGCCGGATGAAAATCCTTGAAGCCGAACGACGGCTGAAAGGTACCAACTCCCGCGGAGTTGCGTTCCTCCAACGACGTAGCGGAAAGACGGCGGATATCCCCCATCCGGGGGCTTGGAAGGTGGAAAGACACGATGCATAAGGGAGCGCGAAGACACGGTCGCCTTCCAGGAGGGTCACCCTCCTTTTAAAGGCGACTCTCCCTACTTGCGTCCCCAGCCGTCGTGGGCTGAGTCTTCTCCAACACGCTCCAAGGTCCTCCCCTACGGCGCGGGGGCTGGGTCCCACACGTCACGCAAGCCGGCCCAGAGCAGAAGAAGCCAAACTGCCATGCGCGGTGCGTGCAACCGCCCAGCGGTTACAAGCGGCTCTTCACTTTTGCCCAGACCAGCGGGCGAAAGGGCGGGCAGCCATGCAGGCGGCATGCAACCGCGCCAAGTGGGCGCACTTCTCCGACTCCCAACATGCCCAGCATGGAGGCCCAGGCTCACGCGTCATGCAACCGGCACGCCGAATGCTTCGGGCATGCAACTGCACCGCCACTTGCGCCACCACCGCGTCTCCTCGACTGCGGAACCAATACCACGACTCGAGGCGACCCAGCGCACGACCCAGCGGCGCCAGCCCGGCGCGACGGTCAATGCGGCCAAAAATGGGTCGGCAGTAATGGTGGTGGCAGGCGGGCAGGAGCAGCGGTCACGTCGTCAGCCAAGCTTACGTCCCATCCGGGGGCAGCGAGAGAACCCTCTCCCACGGCGTGAAGACAACGCACCCGTGTTCCGTTCCTCGAACGGCTCGCGCACGCGCAACGGCCGCCCCGCGAACCACTCGCCCCGTCGCATTAACTCCGCGGCGGGACAGGCGGCGCCCCTGGCAGGAGAAGCGAGCGACGCTTCGCCTTCGCCATAATGACCGCGTCAAAAAAGGTACGTCGCGTCGTTCGATTTCGTATCCTTTTCCTTTTTTCCTCTTTCTCTCTCTTGCAACAGGGACCGGGAAAGGGGGATACCCCGAAAAGGATCCTTCCCCGTGAAGGAACCAGGCTCCGAGCCTCCCTACTGATCAGAGGTTCGAAGGCTGGCCCCTCGGAAGGGTTCAACAGCCGCCTCAGAGCACGTGGGCTCCACACCCACTACTGGTCAGAGGTTCGAAGGCCGGCCCCTCGGAAGGGTTCAACGGCCGCCTCAGGCTACTCGGGCTCCGCGCCCACTACTGATCAGGGGTTCGAAGGCTGGCCCCCGAAGGGTTCACAGCCGCCTCAGACACAGAGCGAGGGATGACCATGGGTACGTTCGATACATAACCAAGGCTCGGGCTGCGCTCCCGAGGTACCCTAGGACATTTCCGAGACCAACGAGAACGATCTTGTAACGGAATCCCATCAGAGGGAGGCATCGAGCCCTCGGACCCCGTCGCTAGGGGACCGGGTCCGGCAGATCACCCGCAGGTACTTTTGGGCGCGCCTCCGGGCCTCTAGCCGACCCCTAACGAATGGGGCACGGACGTCTGCTCGGATCACCCGCCTGCAGCTCACCGGAGACACCATGTTCGGTGCCCACCGAGGGCAACATGGCGCTCTCCCCCCCTCCTCCTTGCGGAAAGGCGACACAGGGGCGTATGTAAAAAAGTCGAGTCTGTCCCTGATCGCCCTCTCGCCCTGTGCAGAGGCTCGAGGGCTGCTCTCGCAAACCCGGCTCCGGCCAAACCGTTGACAGCGTCAACATACCAGCCCGAGAACTTAGGACCCGACCGTACACCCGGGCTACGACCAGCTCGCATGAAGGAATGACCAGACTAGCCAAAGCATTGCGCGAGGCGTTAAGACCTCGGAGGAGTCAAACCACTCCTCCGAGGCCTCGGGGGCTACACCCGGCGGGTGCGCTCGCGCGCACCCACCGGAACAAAACGCAACCGAGAAAGGCTCGTCCCCTTGCAAAAAAGTGCGACGAAAGCCTCCAAGCGAGTGCTAACACTCCCTTCGAGGCTCGGGGGCTACTATCGGGGACCATAATTAGGGGTACCCTCAAGGCTCCTAATTCTCAGCTGGTAACCCCCATCAGCATAAAGCTGCAAAGGCCTGATGGGTGCGAATAAGTCAGGGATCAGTCCATTCGAGGGACCCGATCACGCCTCGCCCGAGCCTAGCCTCGGACAAGGGCAGCCGACCCCGGAGGATCTCCGCCTCGCCCGAGGCCCCCCTCCAGCGACGAACATATTTCCGGCTCGCCCGAGGCCCTGTCTTCGCCAAGAAGCAACCCTGACCAAATCGCCGCACTGATCGACCAAATCGCAGGAGCATTTAATGCAAAGGTGGCCTGACACCTTTATCCTGACGAGCGCCCCTCAGCCGACAGAGCCGAAGTGACCGCCGTCACTTCGCCGCTCCACTGACCGGTCTGACAGAAAGACAGCGCTGCCTGCGCCGCCCCGACTGCGGTGCCACTTGACAGAGCGAGGCTGACAGGCAGTCAGGCCCGGCCGCAGGCACCATAGGAAGCTCCGCTTCGCCCGACCCAGGGCTCGGACTCGGGCTAAGCCCCGGAAGACGGCGAACTCCGCTCCGCCCGACCCAGGGCTCGGACTCGGGCTAAGCCACGGAAGACGGTGAGCTCCGCTCCGCCCGACCCAGGTGAGAGCACCTAGAGGGGGGGTGAATAGGTGATCCACAAGAGATCAAGCACAGAGGTGACACAGTGGTTTATCCCGTGGTTCGGCCAAGACCAACGCTTGCCTACTCCACGTTGTGGCGTCCCAACGGACGAGGGTTGCAATCAACCCCTCTCAAGCGGTCCAAAGACCCACTTGAATACCACGGTGTTTTGTTTTGCCTTTCACTATCCCGTTTGCAAGGAATCTCCACAAATTGGAGTCTCTTGCCCTTACAAGTATATGATCACAAATGAAGCACAGAGTAAGGGAGGGAAGCAACACACACAAATCCACAGCGAAACGCGCACACACACGGCCAAGAATCGAGCTTGAGTGACTATCTCAAAGTTCTCACTAGAACGGAGCTCGAATCTCTTAGAATCACAAATGAAAGCGCAAAGACTAAGTGTGGATGATCAAGAATGCTCAAAGGTTGCTTGTATATCTCCTCCATGCGCCTAGGGACCCCTTTTATAGCCCCAAGGCAGCTAGGAGCCGTTGAGAGCAAATCCGGAAGGCCATCCTTGCCTTCTGTCGTCGGGGGCACCGGACAGTCCGGTGCACACCGGACAGTGTCCGGTGCCCGATTTGTTTCCTTAAACAGCGAAGCCGACCGTTGCAGACCGTTGGCAGATCTGGAGCCGTTGGCGCACCGGACATGTCCGGTGCACACCGGACAGTCTGGTGCCGTCTTCCGACCGTTGGCTCGGCCACGTGTCCCGCGCAGATTGCGCGGCCGACCGTTGGCCCGGCCGACCGTTGGCTCACCGGACAGTCCGGTGCACACCGGACAGTCCGGTGAATTTTAGCCGTACGCCGTCGGCGAATTCCCGAGAGCAGCCACTTCGCGCGGAGTCAGCCTGGTGCACCGGACACTGTCCGGTGCACACCGGACAGTCCGGTGCTCCAGACCGAGCTGGGTCTTGGCTGCACACAGCCAAGTCTTTTTCCCTCTTTTCTTTTCTTCTTCTTTCTGTTTCTAACACTTAGACAAGTATATTAGTATACAAAACCAATGTACTAAGGCTTAGAAACATACCTTTACTTCATGATTTGCACCTTGTTCATCCAGGGACATAAATTCACAATTAAGCACATGTGTTGGCACTTAATCACCAAAATACTTAGAAATGGCCCAAGGGCACATTTCCCTTTCAATCTCCCCCTTTTTGGTGATTTATGCCAACACAACATAAAGCAACTAGAACAAGTGCAAACTTACTTCAAATAAAACTCAAATTTATTTTGAATCAATTTTGGCATATATGGATCATCCTTTGCCACCACTTGGTTTGTTTTTGCAAATCAAACTCAAATCTCTATCTCTAAGTTAAACACACATGTTGAAGCATAAAGAGAGTCATTCCAAAAGAGATTGATCAAAGATTTCAAAAAAAACTCCCCCGTTTTCCCATAATCAATACTTCTCCCCAACTTTTGACAAACCAAAAACTCTATTTTACTATTTTCAAAATCTCTCAAGTGGTAGCTGATCCATTTATTGCTTTGGCCCTTTATTTTCTCCCCCTTTGGCATCAAGCACCAAAACGGGATAAATCTTGGCCCTATAACCCCATTGCCTCACCAAAATCTTCAATTAAGAGCAAGAGTTCATGAGATGGACTTGGAATAAGTTACCCTCTCATCGGAGTGCAGTGGAAGTCTTTCATGGTCCAAGTCCACCTTTTCCCTTGGAGACTAAATCAAGCAAACTCAAGCATATGGTGAGTCTCAAAGGGTCAAGTTGTAACACATCTCCCCCTAAACATGTGCATCACTTTGCAACGGACTTGTGAGGTCCAGGGAGTGTTTGTACAACTTGAGCACCATCATAAGCAACAAAATGCAGAATGGACATGATCAAAGGCATAAATACATGTATGCTACAATTCAATCCAGGTTCCGCGAATCTAAGACATTTAGCTCACTACGCAACCTGCAAAAGGTCTTCTCATCTAAAGGCTTGGTAAAGATATCGGCTAGCTGGTTCTCGGTGCTAACATAAAACACTTCGATATCTCCCTTTTGCTGGTGGTCTCTCAAAAAGTGATGCCGGATGTCAATGTGCTTTGTGCGGCTGTGCTCAACAGGATTTTCCGCTATTCGGATAGCACTCTCATTATCACATAGGAGTGGGACTTTGCTCAGATTGTAGCCAAAGTCCCTGAGGGTTTGCCTCATCCAAAGTAGTTGCGCACAACACTGTCCTGCGGCAACGTACTCGGCCTCAGCGGTGGATAGGGCAACGGAGGTTTGTTTCTTAGAGTTCCATGACACCAGGGACCTTCCTAAGAATTGGCACGTCCCCGATGTACTCTTCCTATCGACCTTACATCCAGCATAGTCGGAATCTGAGTACCCAATCAAGTCAAAGTTAGATCCCTTTGGATACCAGATTCCGAAGCAAGGCGTAGCGACTAAATATCTAAGAATTCGCTTCACCGCCACCAAGTGACACTCCTTAGGATCGGATTGAAATCTAGCACACATGCATACGCTAAGCATAATATCTGGTCTACTAGCACATAAATAAAGTAAAGACCCTATCATTGACCGGTATGCTTTTTGATCAACGGACTTACCTCCTTTGTTGAGGTCGGTGTGTCCGTCGGTTCCCATCGGTGTCTTTGCGGGCTTGGCGTCCTTCATCCCAAACCTCTTTAGCAGATCTTGCGTGTACTTCGTTTGAGAGATGAAGGTGCCGTCCTTGAGTTGCTTCACTTGGAACCCAAGGAAGTAGTTCAACTCGCCCATCATCGACATCTCGAATTTCTGCGTCATCATCCTGCTAAACTCTTCACAAGACTTTTGGTTAGTAGAACCAAATATTATGTCATCGACATAAATTTGGCACACAAACAAATCACCATCACAAGTCTTAGTGAAAAGAGTTGGATCGGCTTTCCCAACCTTGAAAGCATTAGCAATTAAGAAATCTCTAAGGCATTCATACCATGCTCTTGGGGCTTGTTTAAGTCCATAGAGAGCCTTAGAGAGCTTACACACGTGGTCGGGGTACCGTTCATCCTCGAAGCCAGGGGGTTGCTCCACGTACACCTCCTCCTTTATTGGCCCGTTGAGGAAAGCGCTCTTCACATCCATTTGGTACAACCTGAAAGAATGGTGAGCGGCATATGCTAGCAAGATACGAATGGACTCTAGCCTAGCCACAGGAGCAAAAGTCTCCTCAAAGTCCAAACCTGCGACTTGGGCATAACCTTTTGCCACAAGTCAAGCCTTGTTCCTTGTCACCACTCCGTGCTCGTCTTGTTTGTTGCGGAACACCCACTTGGTTCCCACAACATTTTGCTTGGGACGAGGCACCAGCGTCCAAACTTCATTGCGCATGAAGTTGTTAAGTTCCTCCTGCATGGCCAACACCCAATCCGGATCTAGCAAGGCCTCCTCTACCCTGAAAGGCTCAATAGAGGAGACAAAAGAATAATGTTCACAAAAATTAACTAGTCGAGACCGAGTAGTTACTCCCTTGCTTATGTCACCCAGAATTTGGTCGACGGGATGATCCCTTTGAATCATCGCTCGAACTTGGGTTGGAGGTGCCGGTTGTGCTTCTTCCTCCATCATATGATCATCTTGTGCTCCCCCTTGATCACACGGCTCCTGTTGATGAACCTGTTCATCATCTTGTGTTGGGGGATGCACCGTTGTTGAGGAAGAAGGTTGATCTCGTTCATCTTGTTCCTGTGGCCGAACATCTCCAATCGCCATGGTTCGTATAGCGGACGTCGGAACATCTTCTTCATCTACATCATCACAATCAACAACTTGCTCTCTTGGAGAGCCATTAGTCTCATCAAATACAACGTCGCTAGAGACTTCAACCAAACCCGATGATTTGTTGAAGACCCTATACGCCTTTGTATTTGAATCATAACCTAATAAAAACCCTTCTACAGCTTTGGGAGCAAACTTAGAATTTCTACCCTTCTTCACTAGAATGTAGCATTTGCTCCCAAATACACGAAAGTAAGATACATTGGGTTTGTTACCGGTTAGTAGCTCGTACGAAGTCTTCTTGAGGAGGCGATGAAGATAGACCCTGTTGATGGCGTGGCAAGCTGTGTTCACAGCTTCCGACCAAAAGCATTCGGGGGTCTTGAACTCACCAAGCATCGTCCTCGCCATATCGATTAGCGTCCTGTTCTTCCTCTCTACCACACCATTTTGCTGAGGTGTGTAGGGAGCGGAGAACTCGTGCTTGATCCCTTCCTCCTCAAGAAACTCCTCCACTTGAAGGTTCTTGAACTCGGACCCGTTGTCGCTCCTTATCTTCTTCACCTTGAGCTCAAACTCATTTTGAGCTCTCCTGAGGAAGCGCTTGAGGGTCCCTTGGGTTTCAGACTTATCCTGCAAAAAGAACACCCAAGTGAAGCGGGAAAAGTCATCAACAATAACTAAACCATACTTACTCCCTCCTATGCTTAGATAGGCGACGGGTCCGAAGAGGTCCATATGCAGCAGCTCCAGAGGTCTTGACGTGGTCATCACATTCTTGCTGTGATGCGCTCCTCCCACTTGTTTACCTGCTTGACAAGCTGCACAAGGTCTATCTTTTTCGAAATAAACATTGGTTAGACCTATCACATGTTCTCCCTTTAGAAGCTTGTGGAGGTTCTTCATCCCCACATGTGCTAAGCGGCGATGCCACAGCCAGCCCATGCAAGTCTTAGCCATTAAGCATGCATCTAGACCGGCCTCATCTTTTGTAAAATCAACTAAGTAAAGCTTGCCGTCTAGTACACCCTTAAAAGCTAGTGAACCATCACATCTTCTAAAGACAGACACATCTACGTTTGTAAATAAGCAGTTGTACCCCATATTGCATAATTGACTAACAGATAGCAAATTGTAATCAAGAGACTCTACTAAAAACACATTAGAGATTGAGTGCTCATTAGAGATTGCAATTTTACCTATCCCTTTTACCTTGCCTTGATTCCCGTCACCGAATATAATTGAATCTTGGGAATCCTTATTTTTGACGTAGGAGGTGAACATCTTCTTCTCCCCCGTCATATGGTTTGTGCATCCGCTGTCGATAATCCAGCTTGAACCCCCGGATGCATAAACCTGCAAGGCAAATTTAGGCTTGGGTCTTAGGTACCCAACTCATGTTGGATCCTGCAAGGTTAGCACAAATGTCCTTAGGGACCCAAATGCAAGTTTTATCTCCCTTGCATCTTGCCCCTAACTTCCTAGCAATTACCTTCTTACCCTTTCTACAAATAGCAAAGGGAGCATTGCAAGCATAATAAATGGTAGAAGGTTTGTTCACAACTTTTCTAGGTACATGAGCAAAATTTCTCCTAGGCATATGCACAACATTTCTCCTACGCATATCTCTATCATGCTTATAAGAAGAACTAGAAGCAAACATGGCATGAGAATCATAAACATGTGAATCAAAATCATTATAAGCATTTCTAGCATGTCTCCTATCATGGTACAAGAAAGCATGGTTCTTTTTAGCACTACTAGCCATAGGGGCCTTCCCTTTCTCCTTAACGAAGATGGGAGCCTTATGGCTGGTTAAGTTCTTGGCCTCTTTCTTGAAGCCAAGACCATCCTTAATTGAGGGGTGTCTACCAACCGTGTAGGCATCCCTTGCATATTTTATTTTGTCAACTTCACTCTTGCTAGTCTTAAGTTGGGCATTAAGATTAGCCACTTCATCATTTAGTTTTGAAATTGAAACTAAGTGTTCACTACAAGCGTTAACATCAAAATCCTTACACCTAGTGCAAATCATAACATATTCTACACAAGACTTAGATTTATTTGCTACTTCTAATTTAGCATTTAAATCATTGTTAACACTTTGTAAAGTAGCAATGGTTTCATGACAAGAAGATAATTCACTAGAAAGCACTTCATTTCTTTTAATTTCTAGAGCAAGAGAATTTTGTGCACTAACAAATTTATCATGCTCCTCATATAAAAGATCCTCTTGTTTTTCTAATAATCTATTCTTATCATTCAAAGCATCAATCAACTCATTAATTTTATCTATCTTAGATCTATCTAAGCCCTTGAACAAGCATGAATAATCTATGTCATCATCATCACTAGACTCATTATCACTAGAAGAGGCATAAGTGAAGTCTTGAGTACTCACCTTCTTCTCCCTTGCCATAAGGCATGTGAGACGCTCGTTGGGGAAGAGGGAAGACTTGTTGAAGGCGGTGGCAGCGAGTCCTTCATTGTCGGAGTCTGAGGAGGAGCAATCCGAATCCCACTCCTTTCCTAGATGTGCCTCGCCCTTTGCCTTCTTGTATGCCTTCTTCTTCTCCCTCTTGTTCCCCTTTTCCTGGTCACTTTCATTATCGGGATAGTTAGCAATGAAATGACCAAGCTTACCGCATTTGAAGCATGAACGCTTCCCCTTTGTCTTGGTCTTGCTTGGCTGCCCCTTGCGACCATTTAGCGCCGTCTTGAATCTCTTGATGATGAGAGCCATTTCTTCATCATTGAGTCCGGCCGCCTCAATCTGTGCCACCTTGCTAGGTAGCGCCTCCTTGCTTCGTGTTGCCTTGAGAGCAAGGGGTTGCGGCTCGTTGGTCGGACCATTCAAGGCGTCATCCACATACCTCGCCTCCTTGATCATCATTCGCCCGCTAACGAATTTCCCAAGAACTTCTTCGGGCGACATCTTGGTGTACCTGGGATTTTCACGTATATTGTTCACCAAATGAGGATCAAGAACGGTAAATGACCTTAGCATTAGGCGGACGACGTCGTGGTCCGTCCATCGTGTGCTTCCGTAGCTCCTTATCTTGTTGATAAGGGTCTTGAGCCGGTTGTATGTTTGCGTCGGCTCCTCGCCCCTTATCATTGCGAACCGTCCAAGCTCACCCTCCACCAACTCCATCTTGGTGAGCAAGGTGACGTCGTTCCCCTCATGAGAAATCTTGAGGGTGTCCCAGATTTGCTTGGCGTTATCCAAGCCGCTCACTTTATGGTATTCATCCCTGCACAAGGAAGCTAGAAGAACAGTAGTAGCTTGTGCATTCTTATGAATTTGTTCATTAATGAACATGGGACTATCCGAACTATCAAAGTGCATTCCACTCTCTACAATCTCCCATATACTAGGATGGAGAGAGAATAGGTGACTACGCATTTTGTGGCTCCAAAATCCGTAGTCCTCTCCATCAAAGTGTGGGGGCTTGCCGAGTGGAATGGAGAGCAAATGTGAATGTGAACTTTGCGGAATACGAGAGTAATCAAAAGAAAAGTTCGAATTAACCGGTTTCCTTCTCTCGTAGTCGTTGTGGTCCTCGTCCTTTTGGGAAGAAGTAGATTCATCGCTGTCGTCGTAGTAGACGATCTCCTTGATGCGCCTTGTCTTCTTCTTCTTCCCTTCCTTCCGTCTATGGCCCGAGCCGGAGTCGGTAGGCTTGTCGTCCTTCGGCTCGTTGACGAAGGTCTCCTTTTCTTTGTCGTTGATCACTATACCCTTCCCCTTAGGATCCATCTCTTCGGGCGGTTAGTCCCTTTGTGAAGAGAACGGCTCCGATACCAATTGAGAGCACCTAGAGGGGGGGTGAATAGGTGATCCACAAGAGATCAAGCACAGAGGTGACACAGTGGTTTATCCCGTGGTTCGGCCAAGACCAACGCTTGCCTACTCCACGTTGTGGCGTCCCAACGGACGAGGGTTGCAATCAACCCCTCTCAAGCGGTCCAAAGACCCACTTGAATACCACGGTGTTTTGTTTTGCCTTTCACTATCCCGTTTGCAAGGAATCTCCACAAATTGGAGTCTCTTGCCCTTACAAGTATATGATCACAAATGAAGCACAGAGTAAGGGAGGGAAGCAACACACACAAATCCACAGCGAAACGCGCACACACACGGCCAAGAATCGAGCTTGAGTGACTATCTCAAAGTTCTCACTAGAACGGAGCTCGAATCTCTTAGAATCACAAATGAAAGCGCAAAGACTAAGTGTGGATGATCAAGAATGCTCAAAGGTTGCTTGTATATCTCCTCCATGCGCCTAGGGACCCCTTTTATAGCCCCAAGGCAGCTAGGAGCCGTTGAGAGCAAATCCGGAAGGCCATCCTTGCCTTCTGTCGTTGGGGGCACCGGACAGTCCGGTGCACACCGGACAGTGTCCGGTGCCCGATTTGTTTCCTTAAACAGCGAAGCCGACCGTTGCAGACCGTTGGCAGATCTGGAGCCGTTGGCGCACCGGACATGTCCGGTGCACACCGGACAGTCCGGTGCCGTCTTCCGACCGTTGGCTCGGCCACGTGTCCCGCGCAGATTGCGCGGCCGACCGTTGGCCCGGCCGACCGTTGGCTCACCGGACAGTCCGGTGCACACCGGACAGTCCGGTGAATTTTAGCCGTACGCCGTCGGCGAATTCCCGAGAGCAGCCACTTCGCGCGGAGTCAGCCTGGTGCACCAGACACTGTCCGGTGCACACCGGACAGTCCGGTGCTCCAGACCGAGCTGGGTCTTGGCTGCACACAGCCAAGTCTTTTTCCCTCTTTTCTTTTCTTCTTCTTTCTGTTTCTAACACTTAGACAAGTATATTAGTATACAAAACCAATGTACTAAGGCTTAGAAACATACCTTTACTTCATGATTTGCACCTTGTTCATCCAGGGACATAAATTCACAATTAAGCACATGTGTTGGCACTTAATCACCAAAATACTTAGAAATGGCCCAAGGGCACATTTCCCTTTCACCAGGGCTCGGACTCGGGCTAAGCCCCGGAAGACGGCGAACTCCGTTCCGCCCGACCCAGGGCTCGGACTTGGGCTCAGCCCCAGAAGACGACAAACTCCGCCTCGCCCGACCCAGGGGCTCGGACTCGACCTCGGCCACGGAAGACGGACTCAACCTCGACCTCGGAGGAGCCTCCACATCGCCCCAACCTAGGGCGCAGGCCGACCACGTCAACAGGAGGCGCCATCATTACCCTACTCCGAGCTGACTCAGGCTACGGGGAACAAGACCGGCGTCCCATCTGGCTCGCTCCGCCAGATAGGCAATGATGGCGCCCCGCACGCTCCCTGACGATGGCGGCTCTCGGGCCCCTTACGGAAGCAAGAGGACGTCAGCAAGGACTCGACGACCCCGACAGTTGTCCCTCCGCCAGGCTCCAGTGCTCCTCCGACGGCCACGACATCACACAAACCGGGCGCCTAAATCTCTCCGGCCGCCACGATGGCGTGTACTTAGGGCACTAGCTCTCCTCCGCTAGACATGTAGCACTCTGCTACACCCCCCATTGTACACCTGGATCCTCTCCTTACGCCTATAAAAGGAAGGACCAGGGCCCTCTTAGAGAGGGTTGGCCGCGCAGGGACGAGGACGAGACAGGCGCTCGCGTGAGGCCGCTCGCTCCCTCTCCCGTGTGGACGCTTGTAACCCCCTACTGCAAGCGCACCCGACATGGGCGCGGGACGAACACGAAGGCCGCGGGATTTCCACCTCTCTCTCGTCCATCTCCGACCACCTCGCTTTCCCCCCTTCGCGTTCCGCCTCGCGTCGACCCATCTGGGCTGGGGCACGCGGCGACACTTCACTCATCGGCTTAGGGACCCCCCGGTCTCGAAACGTCGACACATTACGAACAATACATTAAACATAATCAGCTTAAACACAACTCATTAGCTAATTGGTTAAATGCTAAATTCATTTCCCCGCTTAATAAATTATACCACCTTGTTTCCCAAGAACCTATTTAATTTTATCAAACAATTATAATTCGTCAGTAGTAATACTAACAATATTATTGTCTAGACATTTAAAATACTAAATTTAACCTGCGCGTCACCGAAATACTATATTCTACAAAATAGAACTAGTTCGAATATATTCGGCAACTAAACTTCTCGAAGCACACCTCGCCTTACTGGTATTTCTAACTTAATCATATATGCATACGAAGCGTCTTATTTTACGATCATAAAACCGATAGTAAAAATAGCGAATCGGCTCACCACATCACAACTCGATTTGGTAGTTGCCTGAACGACGGCGGCCTTCAGCTGAAGTCCTTAATCGAACACCTGACGAGCGTGATCGACGAGCTAAGGCTGAGGCGAAGCTTGACGACGAGATCGTGTTTGAAGCGAGCTGGTGAGGTGGGGATCGAGCAGCACGGATGGGTCGGGCTGGGACCAGAGGTCGGCAAACACCATGGAGGTTTGGAGATCAGATCTAACAGCTGTGTTGTACCATGGCGAATAGAAAATTGGCAATCGGCTCAGAGACGATGAAACAACGACGAACTAGCGAGCTGAGCCACGACGAGCGGAGTCGACAACAAGACCGGGGCTGCACAGATCCGGAGCTGCTGCTCGTACGACGTGACGATGAACGACGACAATCGGCGAGTTCAATGACGCGAACTCGCAAATCTTTCCGCTGCACACAAAACGCCGGTACGGCACCACGGTAGACCCCAAAACACTAATAGTGAAGACCAGAGAACAAGCAGACTGGGCGCAAGGAGAACGCGCGCTAGAGCAGCGACACGGGTAGAGGGAAGGCGAGCTGAAGCAGGGACGCGGCAGCACGGGGCTAGACATGGGCTACAGGAAGACGAGCAGCACGGCTGCACGCGGAGCGCGCACAAGGAAGCAGGGCCAACCGGCCATGGCAGATCGAGAGCGAGAGATCGAGGTGAGCGACTCCGACCACACACACGAGCAATCCCGGGACACACAGAGAGAGAAAGAGAGAGAGGGAGAGAGAGACCACGCCGCAGGGAGGAGCGCGGCGGCCAGCGCCATGGCGAGCAGGCACGTAGCGCTGGGCGCGCAAGCCGAGCCGGGGAGCTTCGCGAGCTGGAGGAACGTGCAGCCATGGCAGGGGGAGCACGGATTACATGGGAGCGCAGAGGGGTTCGACGAGCAGACTGGCGATGGAGGGAGGGCTGGGCGAGCTCGGCTACGGCTGGGGAAATACCGAGCAGAGGACGGCAGCGCGCGTAGAAGAAAGCTCCACAGCCGAGAAGATAAAGACGCTGAAAAAATCTGTGAACAGATGAAGACTCCAGACTTCCGTCGGCTACGAGATAACACGGAAGCTGTTGAGCGGTAGAAAAAAATCAAGAAAGAGAGAGACACGTGAGGGAGTTGTTCGACGGCTGCTGATTTTTTTTTTCAATTTAGAGAAGGGAGATAGAGTTCTGGGCACGTGGGGTAGTAAAAAAAATCTATCCACATGAGCGGCAATATATTTTTTTTAATTAATTTCTTTTTTTAGAGAATCACAGATATTTTGGATCACAATTTTTAGTAATGTATACTGTATTGACACGCTATATGGCTACACATTTCATTCTAATGATTTAGCAAACTAAATTATTCGAGTTCGGCTCTAATTACCTTTATCTGTTTTGATCGAATTATTACCAAATATTCCTGATTATTAATCTCGCGCACGATTTTTCTCAGACATCGCGCGATACAGATTATTTTGCCCCGAACATTTTAGTCATCAAGTTCAAACTAATTTGCTCGGGATAAAATCATCCGAGTGAGTCGGGCTTCCGAATTTCATATTCGCGCGAGCGATGAGTTTTAATTAATCATCGGACGCACCGATTTTCGGAACGATGTTGTTCCGATCATCACGAAAATTTTGGAAGAGCCCAAATAAATAGAACTAAAAATGATGTCGCAGTCACGATAAACGGAACAGATGCGATATTAAAATCGCGATAAGCGAGGATGATTAAAATTTAAAATCCGTTTTGTCCACTGATATTACGTGCTCAAATCTGTACTCGTTGTCGAGCAGAATATAAACACCTGGGGTGTTACAGCCCTCCCCCCTTAAAAGAATCTCGTCCCGAGATTCGGAGCGAAAGACTTCTAAGGGTAGAGAAGCATGTAAACCATATCCATATCAGCGATAACCCTAAGACAGTCCGGAGCGAAGGCGAGTGTCTCAGAATATGATTTCTCTAGTGAACATATCATGTATCGCCCTAGGCTAATTTAAAAATGTCCATTCGTAGAGGCGATATCTGCCAGCAGAACACATAAGGTTCCATGTGTGCAGTTTGCTTTTTTCTGATGACACTGTACTATCTGAGTCTATTGAGCGAGCGGCAAATACGCGATTTTACCCAAACAGAACCAGATGCACCATCTTGGGTAAAACCTACAGAAAGAGGTTTACCAACAAGTGGTTACAGGAAATTCATAGCACAGGGGACGGGTGTGGATGTCGAATACTGTCGTGGTTAACATGTGGCTAACCCGAGAATTCAAGTCCACGAAAGATGGTATAGATTCTAGAGAATCATCAGTGAAGGGATCTATAGATACGGACTTTACGACCAGTCCATTTTATCAAGCACTAGGCATGGCTCGACTTGATCACATATGCTGGGAAAACACACGTGAGGCGATCGAGGCATAACTAGACCGATAATTAGGTGGTTACTAGTCAACTTAATCTCGATTCTTATAACTGCTTTCTTCAGGGTGGGTTAAACCAGAGTGAGTTTAGACAACTCGATAAAACGTCTAAACTCAACCTTTGTTCACTAGGCAGTTACAAGTTAGTCAAAACCAACTTGTTGAACCACTTTTGACATTGGGCATGTCCTCTCAGTACCATCGGTAAGCCAACGGTCGAGAGTTCACTCACATTAACAGTTGAGCATGTAGTTGGGTAGAAATCCATTTGGTCAGGTTGTTCACCCGTTTCTTCATGCAAGATGAACAGACTTGGTTAGGGAATATATGGATTAAATAAGGGAGCGAATGAACAAACTCCTGCATCTCAACAGCAGGGGAAATCCAATCTCCATTCTGAGAGCTAATTAGCTGTCTCTTGACACTAAAAAGCTCCAAGGCTTCACCTTTACACAAAGGACGTAAAGGGAACGGGTATGAGTAGTCACTACCAAGATCAAAGGAAATAAGACCACACATGAAAGTGGTATGCCCTTTTGATCCGGCAAGATGATAGATGTTACTTGATAACTTGACAAACAACATAAAAATTGTTTTAAGGAAGAAGTCCACGGAAGATAACATATCAGTGTAGTTCCACAATGGATCATGACTAGAGACTTCAATACCAGCATGCGCCAAGCAGCAGAATCCTGTGTGCACATTCACAGGAGGCTCTCAGTTTCGCCGTGGTACCATAAGTCATTAATCGAGACGTCATTATCGAACTGGCACCAATAATGAATCTCACATGGTGAGAATAATTTACGCAAAGATCACATATCAATATAGTCTAATAATGGATTATGACTACTAACGGTGATACCAGCGGATGCCAAGTAGCGCAACCATGTGTGTGCATCCACAGGAGGCCCTCGGTTTCATCGCGGTGCCATCGGTTTTAGTCATAACACCATTGCCAGACGTAACCAATAAGAAATCTCGCGTGACACCAATGGATTGAACAAAGGTGACAATATACAAAGAAATACTCCACCTGTAAAAATGGTTACAAGTAGAGACCAAATAGATCATGGCCCGATGAAACGAACAAGGTATAACATAAACTTGTTGGAAGGAGTACGATGGGAAGCTGTTAATTCGGCCCCAAGCATATTTCTATGCCCATCGTAGAGATCACAAGGTCAAGGATTAAGTTGATATGCCTTCGATAAACATAAGGAGACCAAGGCATCAACTGAACAAAGGAATGGTTCTAGAAGGAAACATGACTTGAGATCCTTGTTTTAAGCTTAGGTACATTTTATGTCCAATAAGGAAATTGTCTACGCATTTATTTGTATGGGCTTTGTCATGGAGTAATAATGGAGAATTCAAATTTGGGCATGGTTCACTAAATAAAAATATGGCCTAGTTTTGGGTTTAGGCAATCAAGTCTCTAACCTTCTATCGACACATTAAGCACAAGAGCACATATAAAGCACCCTAAGAGGTCACCTAAAGAATGGAGGACACCTATTTCATCGAAGTTCATAATCCAGCATTACACCATATTATCTACAATCAATGGTTTCTGGAATAAAGATGAGAAAAGCATTTTGGATGTATAGGTGACAAACATGATGCAACAATCAGGATGCATGATCGTCCTACACGTCCTCATTGATTTTGCCAACATACTGTGGCAATAGCGTTCTATATCGGTGGCATACTTACGACTATCACGGTATTTTGCTAGGCATTAGCTACAAATACGTTTTCGAGGTTAATGTACCTGCAGAAAATTTCATCACAGCCCATTTTCCCAATGATGCAGTTCACACATGACAGTTTATCACAGTTTATACTCCATATATTGCTATATGGAGGCCAGCTCATCATTAAGCGTCGAGCCACACATAGGCGCCGTTGCCACACTTTAACCATAGGGCAACTCATTATGGTAACTCACCTTCTTACCTGAGTGTCGATCCATTCAGAACTGAATGGCCTCAAAAATAACAATACACATGTATGCAATACCCACCCGGTTATGGGTTTTCAACTAAGCCACCTGATAGTCCTTAATTTAGGCTTAACAGAGGATGCCGCTAGCATTATAGTTTTTTCAAAACTATTTTTCAAAGCCAACCAATGTTTTTAGTTGAAAATAGGTTTTTCAAAACCAAAACTTTTGTTTTGAAAATACATATGTGACCGTATATACTTAATCCAGCTCCGATACCAGCCTGTGGCAGAACCTCCAAGTTATTGGGCCCACATGCACCTGTCCTTGTCCCAAAGACCTCAGACAGCTATGCATGTGCACCAGATAACTTAACAGGATCTGTCCGATTGTCCCAAGGACATCGAATAAACCACGAACAACCAAGATCACGGGATTAAGTAATACAAATCACACACACCAAGATTTTTGCAGCGGAAATACTATTACCAAATTTTACAAGTTACAAAAATTTTATATTATTTTCTCGGAGTGATTACAAAAGTATAAGTTTGAAATATATGCTAGCTCAAATGACCATCCTCAATAAGAAGTATAGAAGGGTTACTTAGACTTATAAGAAGGCCGAGCCCACTGGCACTTAACACCATCACAGCAGCACAAGGTTAGAACCTGAAAAACAACAGGGAATAAAACCCTGAGTACGGAATTACTCAGCAAGACTTACCCGACTAAAGAAAAGACTCTCAAGGGTATGCTGGCTAGAGGGATTCAAGGAAAGGTTTCTCAATGATCAAGGACTCTGTTTTGCAGAAAAGCTTACTATGAGTGGATCCTTAAAAATCCATTTTTATTGTCAAGTTAAGTAAAATTACCTGTAACTAGAGTTCTTTCTACCCTAGTTCAATCACTTGACCTACACTAGCCAATTTCTTATCAACCCTTCATCTTCACTGGATTGCTACGTGTAAGTCAGTGGCCAAGTCTCCATAACCGCAGAGGTACGGCGATTCGAATCGATTATACTCAGCTGAGGATCTCCGATCACACGACATATGTAGCACTTAACCCTTGCATATGTCAACCCGCCACCGAGTTTCTTAAGACCAGATCAGGTTCACGCAAACTGAGAGCACAGATAGACTACCGTCCAGCCTCTTGCCACGGAGGGTACACGCTACTCTCGCCACCGCTCCACGTCCATTTCGTGTTATCTTATTCTGGCCTTAGTCTGCCCGAGGCAAAGCTTACCCATGACGAGGCATGTGACCAGTTAAAGGGTCCTCGGTCAGCAGGCCTACATCGACAAGGTCCTTAATCGACTCAGACGGAGACACTACACCGAGACTCTCTTCTCGTGCAAGTCACCCGCCCGGTCTCAGCTTAATTATTTCCACCCAAAAGCTTGGTACCTGGCAGAGGTACATCTTTTCCGATGTTGGACCCATCATGGCCATGATGGATCCACCATCAAGTTTTGTTTTCAAAAACATCCCAACCACTTTTGCCACATCATCTTTTGTAAAAACAAAACATTTTGTTTTACTAAAGCAAGGCTAAGCATCCAAAAATCTTTTGTAAAACGGGTGATCAAGGAAGGTAATCAAATTCAAGGAAGGTAATGCAGGAATTGTTTTAGCAATCAACTCCTATCACCTAATGCATCAATCAAGTGAGAAAGATTTTAAAAACGTCAAGGAAGGTGGCAAATGCACCAGGGCTTGCCTAAGTAACACTAGGTTAGTGGTGTTAGGTGACGTCCGCTTGACGAGTATTCTTTGACCGAGCACTTGCTTGATTTAACCATCTTCAGGTTGATTCATCAACTTCATCTTGCGGATTAGCACGCGCTTGGGGTCGGCTTGGGTCGTCTTCCGCATCACGCGATTAATTAACTTACCTGAATGGAATGCATTATGCACATGAATGCATATCAACGAAAATATTACAAACCTAAATAGTGTTACGCGATAGCGGATTTAAACACCTAACGGCAAGGCGTTGAACTATTTTCTACGAAAATACTAGTTATCGATATACGACTACGCGCAATAATTACGCTTTTCTAGATTAAACGAACCTAACGCAAACATTACGAACAATACATTAAACATAATCAGCTTAAACACAACTCATTAGCTAATTGGTTAAATGCTAAATTCATTTCCCCGCTTAATAAATTATACCACCTTGTTTCCCAAGAACCTATTTAATTTTATCAAACAATTATAATTCGTCAGTAGTAATACTAACAGTATTATTGTCTAGACATTTAAAATACTAAATTTAACCTGCGCGTCACCGAAATACTATATTCTACAAAATAGAACTAGTTCGAATATATTCGGTAACTAAACTTCTCGAAGCACACCTCTCCTTACTGGTATTTCTAACTTAATCATATATGCATACGAAGCGTCTTATTTCACGATCATAAAACCGATAGTAAAAATAGCGAATCGGCTCACCACATCGCAACTCGATTTGGTAGTTGCCTGAACGACGACGGCCTTCAGCTGAAGTCCTTAATCGAACACCTGGCGAGCGTGATCGACGAGCTAAGGCTGAGGCGAAGCTTGACGACGAGATCATGTTTGAAGCGAGCTGGTGAGGTGGGGATCGAGCAGCACGGATAGGTCGGGCTAGAACCAGAGGTCGGCAAACGCCATGGAGGTTTGGAGATCGGATCTAACAGCTGTGTTGTACCATAGCGAATAGAAAATTGGCAATCGGCTCAGAGACGACGAAACAACGACGAACTAGCAAGCTGAGCCACGACGAGCGGAGTCGACAACAAGACCGGGGCTGCACAGATCCGGGGCTGCTGCTCGTACGACGTGACGACGAACGACGATAATCGGTGAGGTCGATGACGCGAACTCGCAAAGCTTTCCCGCTGCACACAAAACGCCGGTACGGCACCACGGCAGACCCCAAAACACTAACAGTGAAGACCAGAGAACAAGCAGACTGGGCGCAAGGAGAAGTGAAGACCAGAGAACAAGCAGACTGGGCGCAAGGAGAACGCGCGCTAGAGCAGCGACACGGGCAGAGGGAAGGCGAGCTGAAGCAGGGACGCGGCAGCACGGGGCTAGACATGGGCTACAGGAAGACGAGCAGCACGGCGGCACGCGGAGCGCGCACAAGGAAGCAGGGCCAACCAGCCATGGCAGATCGAGAGCGAGAGATCGAGGTGAGCGACTCCGACCACACACACGAGCAAACCCGGGACACACAGAGAGAGAAAGAGAGAGAGGGAGAGAGAGACCACGCCGCAGGGAGGAGCGCGGCGGCCAGCGCCATGGCGAGCAGGCACGTAGCGCTGGGCGCGCAAGCCGAGCCGGGGAGCTCCGCGAGCTGGAGGAACGTGCAGCCATGGCAGGGGGAGCACGGATTACATGGGAGCGCAGAGGGGTTCGACGAGCAGACTGGCGATGGAGGGAGGGCTGGGCGAGCTCGGCTACGGCTGGGGAAATACCGAGCAGAGGACGGCAGCGCGCGTAGAAGAAAGCTCCACAGTCGAGAAGATAAAGACGCTGAAAAAAATCTGCGAACAGATGAAGACTCCAGACTTCCGTCGGCTACGAGATAACACGGAAGCTGTTGAGCGGTAGAAAAAAATCAAGAAAGAGAGAGACACGTGAGGGAGTTGTTCGACGGCTGCTGATTTTTTTTCAATTTAGAGAAGGGAGATAGAGTTCTGAGGAAGAAGGGCACGTGGGGTAGTAAAAAAAAATCTATCCACATGAGCGGCAATATTTTTTTTAATTAATTTCTTTTTTTAGAGAATCACAGATATTTTGGATCACAATTTTTAGTAATGTATACTGTATTGACACGCTACATGGCTACACATTTTCATTCTAATGATTTAGCAAACTAAATTATTCGAGTTCGGCTCTAATTACCTTTATCTGTTTTGATCGAATTATTACCAAATATTCCTGATTATTAATCTCGCGCACGATTTTTCTCAGACATCGCGCGATACAGATTATTTTGCCTCGAACATTTTAGTCATCAAGTTCAAACTAATTTGCTCGGAATAAAATCATCCGAGTGAGTCGGGCTTCCGAATTTCATATTCGCGTGAGCGATGAATTTTAATTAATCATCGGACGCACCGATTTTCGGAACGATGTTGTTCCGATCATCACGAAAATTTTGGAAGAGCCCAAATAAATAGAAGTAAAAATGATGTCGCAGTCGCGATAAACGGAACAGATGCGATATTAAAATCGCGATAAGCGAGGATGATTAAAATTTAAAATCCGTTTTGTCCACTGATATTACTTGCTCAAATCTGTACTCGTTGTCGAGCAGAATATAAACACCTGGGGTGTTACAGGCACAAGGGCTCCCTCTACCTTCGAAAGTATTTTTTTGAGACAATAAAAGCACCTTCAGTTGAACTTCTGGAGAGAGCAGTGCTTGCAATATCACCTGTACATAGTGAAGATTGGAGGACTGAAATCATATCTTTCCTCCAAGGTAACTGTCTTTCGGATGATGAAGTTTATAATAAAAGAATGGAAGCAAGGACAAGACCATATGTCATAATAGAAGGGGAGTTATACAAACATGGAGTCTGCTCTCCACTTCTCAAGTGTTTATCTAGAACCGAAGGTATAGAGCTGATGAAGGAAATACATGCAGGTTTGTGTGGATCTCACATTGGGTCTAGACCTTTGCTAGGGAAAGTTTTTAGACAAGGATTTTATTGGCCGAAGGCAGCTTCAGATGCAGCAGATCTGATTCAAAAGTGTGAAAATTGTCAAAAATGTGCAAGAGACCAGAAACAACCTTCGTCGCTAACCCAGTTAATATAGCCAACCTGGACATTGCAAAGATGGGGTCTGGATCTTTTAGGTCCACTCCCACTAGAACAAGGCAACTTGAAGTATGTTGTAGTGGCAGTAGAATATTTTTCTAAGTGGATTGAAGTGAAGCCCTTGGCTACAATAACTTCGGTCACGGTCCAAAAATTCTTCTGGCAGAATATTGTTTGTCGCTTCGGTGTACCAAAGGCAATAACTGTGGACAATGGAACACAATTCGATGTTGAAACATTCAAAGATTTCTATGACCGAATTGGTATGAAGATTCATTTTGCATCAGTCAGGCATCCAGAATCAAATGGGCTAGTAGAAAGAGCAAATGACATTATAATGATGGGAATAATGAAGCTAATCTTCAACCATCCCAGAGGAAAATGGCCAGATGAGTTGATTAAAGTGGTATGGAGCCACAACACAACTTCGTCAAGGTCAACAGGATTTACACCTTTCAAGCTCTTATTTAGTGACGAAGCAATAACTCTAGAAGAAGCAAAAATAGGGTCAATAAGAACAACAGCTTCGGCAGAAGACGAAGCTGATTATCAAATAACAAAAGATACTATAGAAGGGACCAGACTTCAGGCTATAGAGCACATCAATAAATATCAGGCTGAAACAATAAGGTGGCATGATAGAAAAGTTTGATTGAAGAACATCATGCTAGGACATCTGGTGCTTCAAAGAGTGGCCAACCAAGATATAGTGGGCAAGTTGCAACTGAAGTGGGAGGGTCCTTTTCTGGTAATATCTTCGTCAAGACCTGGTTCTTATAGATTGAAGGATATGGACGACAACGACATACCTAGATCTTGGAATTCGGACGAGCTTCGGCGATACTATGTGTAATTTGATGTAATCTTTTTTTTATTTTTTCTACGGTACCCTTTTCCTTTCAAGAGGGGAGAAAGGTTTTCATTGGGGCCATAGCTTGTAATTTTTTTCATTATTATTTAGCCCTACGAGGGCCAAATCCCCCAAAAATGTAATATGTAAAATTTGAGCCCGCACCATCGAGTGCAAAAAGAAAAACAGGGAGAAGCTCAAAAGACGTCCCCAAGGGGATGCAGAGCATGACGAAGCTGTAAAAAGTCGTTCTTAAGGGAGCACAGTGTAAGTTTTCTGCTCAAAAGTCGTTCCTAAGGGAATGCAGAGCCAAAAATCTGACAAAGCTGCAAAAGTCGCTCCTAAGGGAGCGCAGAGTAAGTTTTCTGCTCAAAAGTCGTTCCAAAGGGAATGCAAAGCCAAATACCACCGAAATAGAAGGTGAAGAAGTTCAAAAGTCATTCCTAAGGGGATGCAGAACTTAAATGCCATCGAAATAGAAGGTGAAGAAGCTCAAAAGTCATTCCTAAGGGGATGCAGAGCTTAAAAGACTCAAAAGTCGTTCCCAAGGGGATGCAGAGTCTGGGTGTGGATTCGTGTGCGTGTTCAGAACATTCATGTGCACATTACATTACATCATTCATTGCATTCATACACATTCATGTAGACATTCGTAGGATCATCATCATCATGAAGCACAAACAGAAATACTCTAGCTTTAACAACAATGCTTCGATGAGCACGAAGAAGCAAGGACACGCTTCGTTGTGTACGAAAAGAAGGGAAGGTGTTTTTCGCCTTTGGCTCAAAAGATACAAGTTTCGTCCACAGCAAACCAATTTATACATGGGTGGAAAGATAAAAATATATTACAAGGTATGAACAAAGTATACAAGGTATTGTTCAATTATCGATTACAATTTCTTTACAAAGATAATACAAATGATTTTCAGTTCTATACAGGCAGGCCTAAGAAACAGCTTCAGCAGCCTTCGGACTTTGCTTCGGAGTATCAATCTTCGGCACCATCCTGTAGACAAACAGGCAGTATAAGGTAAAAGGTAATTACAAGAGATGGCAAATAACAGGTATAAATTTCATACCGACTTAAGCAAGCTTCGGGCCTCGTCACCAGCCAAGTCTCGCCCACCCTTCGCCCAAATCTGAGTTATAAATCTATTTCCAATGCTCTGGACCTTGTTGGGAATATCAATTAAATCTTGAGGAGACAGACTGAAAGTTGGTCTATTTACTGTTTTTCTGGGCATGCAACCAGCCTTCATAAATGCCACAGCTGTGCCGCAAAAAGCTAGCAGGGCACAGAAGTCACCGTGCCCGGCTATCACTTCATCAAGCGCCTCAACTTCGTTTTAAATATATTCGAAGGTGCTTGGCATGTCTTCTGCCGAAGGGGTAAACTCTTCGGAGCTGGCTCCAACAGAGCCAAAGATCTTTTTTAATCTTTGCACGCAGCGGTTGCCAAAGCTTAAACAAATGTTTTGAAGCTCTTTCAAGGATTGTTGTAGCTTTGAATTTTTGACAGCTTCTGCTTCGTATTTCCTTTGCATATCTTTTCTCTCTTGTTCGAAGCTCTCTGGTTTTTGGACAAGTTCTTTGCTTAATCTAGCATTTTCGGTTTGAGTTTCTGCAACTGAACCCTCCATTGCCTAAAGCAGGAAATTTTTCTTCTCAAGAGAAGCTTCGTACTCTTTAATTTTCTTTTCCAAGCCCTTAATTATGATTTTGTTCTTTTTGTCTTCGAGGTCTTGCTGCATCCTCAGTGCCTTGCTTAGCAACATACTCTGTAGAGATAAACCTTCATCAGGAAATTTTGCTTCATCATAAAAATAAAAAGAAATTTTGCTTCATCTTAAAAAAGGAATTTTACCTTGAAGTTCGAATAAAACAAACTGTCGATGATGTGTTGTCGCTGGTAGCCGCTAATGTTAGCTTCGAGCTTCGGGAAACCAACACTCTTCGATAGAGTGCCAATTATCTTTGCCCCGGTCCGGTCGTGAATGCATCCTAAGGCCCCTTCATCAATCCCACCAAAGAGCATGGCTCCTGGCTAGTAGCCACAGGATATACCAACGGAGTGCGGAAGATAGTTCTTGCTATGAGTTTCTCAATCAATGTGGATAACTTTGGAAGCTAACTCAACAATATGAGCAAGAGAACTTTAGAGAGAGAGAAGAGGGAAGAATCAAATCAAGTGGTGAATATTAACACAAATAAACACAGTGATTTGTTTCCCGATGTTCGGTTCCAATGAACCTACTCCCTGTTGAGGAGGCCACGAAGGCTAGGTATTTTTCAACCCTCTCCCTCTCTCAAACGATCACTCAGATTGTTTGAGTGCTTCTTCTTAATGTCAAGGATCACTAAGATCCCGCAAGGACCACCACACACTTAGGTGTCTCTTGCTAACTTTACAGTTCACTAGAGGGTTTAGAAGGAGATGAAGAAAGCACGATTACGAAAACCAAGCAACAAGAGCAACAAATAAAACACGGATCACACTCTCTCAAGTCACTAAGCACTAATGATCACTTGTATTAATTGTGGGACTTGGAGAGATTGGAAGCTTTGAATGTGTCTTGGAATGGATTGCTAGCTCTTGTATTGAATGTGACTGAGTGGAGTGCTTGGATGAAGTGAATGGAGATGGTTGGTGTTGTGCTTATAGCCTCCAACCATTTCCTAGTCATTGCTCCAATTCTGTCGACCGTGGACGGTCCGCGCCTCTGGTCCGGACGGTCCGCCCCTGCACATCAACGGCTGAAATCGCAATGATTAGCAGTAATGGCTATATCAACGGCTATAGTGTATTTAATGCGTCGTCAGATATAGCAGCCATGGACGGTCCGCCCGTGCACCCCGGACGGTCCGCGAGGACGCTAAAAATGCATTTTACCAAAACCGTCACCTTCGGTTTTTTCTGGTTTTTCAATGATCGGACGATCTGCGTCTGAGACCGGACGGTCCGCGCTTGGTCTCGGACGGTGCTCGCTTCTCCTTTGGACAGTCCGTAGTGTAAATAATGTTTTTGTAGTGTTCCTGTCCGAGGCTCACCCTGGTGTCCTGGACGATCCGCCGCAAGGGCCCAGACGGTCCACGCATAGGTGTTTTTCCAAAAAACTTCTCCTGTCCGGAATTATCTACGGTATTCCGGACAGTCGACTTAGAATAGTTGTAGATGAACTTATGCACCTGAGAAATGATCAACTAGGTAAACTAGTTAGTCCATAAGGTTTGTGTAAAGCCTAAAATATGTATAAAAAATAATAAGATAAATAAATAAGTATACTTATATGTCAGTGTTCTGGGGATTATTTGATTTCCTTTTCTTTGTGCATACTCAATTAATGACATTAAATTATCCAACTAACAAATATATGAATAAAGAAATAAGCATCTCATGCTCAAGCTTTTGTATTTTAGGATTGGTATTCAAATTTGTGAGACAAATTTAAGTTTGAAAAGTTAGGATATGAAAATTAAGGAGAAAAGGGAAGAGAAGAAAAAGGAATGAACGTTATAAAAGAAAAACAAAGATATATATATATAAATAATCATAATTCCTTAGGTCACTATTTTTAATTGTGCACTTGATTTGGGGTAATGCCCACAAACAAATTTGAACTCAACTTCAAAACTGAAATTCAAATAGAAAGTAAAAAGAACAAAAAAAAGAAATGGGGCTTAATCGGGCCTGGGGGCGCCAAATTGGCTCACCTGGCCTTCCTCCCGCGCAGCCCACCTATCCAGCTTCTCTTCCCTGCACGCCGCGCCTGAACCCTAGCCGCCAGCCAGTCCGCGCTCCCTGGCACATTTGTGTCGCTGTCGGCCGGGGTCCGCTCGACAGTGCTGCCGCGAGGGTCACCCATGTCTGCTACTCGTGTGTTTAGCCGCTGCCGCGTGGGACCTTTGCATCAAGGCGTTCTTCTCCAGAGGCGCGGCTGGAGAACTCCGAGCTCGCGGCCAACTAACTCCGCCCAACAGAACACCAAGTGTCGCGTGTTCCTTGTAACCACCTCCGTAACAAGCGTTGATCAATCCTCAACGCTCTGGACTCGTTCCTCGCCCTATAAGACGATCGTAACCCTCCCCTGAGCCATCCTCCATCAACCCTCGAGCACCGCTGTCGCCATAGGAGATCGGAGAAAAGCGCTGGTGGGTCTCGTCCTTTCCGACGGTCCAACCTTGGGCATTGGGTCAGGTAGGTGCGCGAGATCCAGGGTGGCTGATTCGTTGACTGCGTTGGTGCGTGGACGGTTTGGCTTGCAGCAATCGCTCGTTGGTGCACGGAATCCGCCACAGATCGTAGGTCACCATGGGTAGGGCTCCATGCACCATAGCCACCGGTAGGTTGCTCTCAGTTGTGTTCTCCTTACCCTGTGCATCGTGTATATTCCTCGAATCGAAATTTTGCGCACAAAAATAGATGGTCGGTTGGTCCGGCCATGGCCACCGCCGTGGCTTGCCCTGTGCCGCCGCCGTCCCTGGCTGGAGGTGGGGGGAGGCACGTCGACCGCTATTCTGGAATTCGACGGAGTAGATTGGAAGATGTGGATACCTGTTCGTGATTTGGTCTCGACCGTTTATCCGCGATCGGACGGTTTGGATCAAATTCCATCTATGTTAAGCCGGGACCCTTGGATCGTGATCCAGCGGCCAATAGCACGTACCAATTCTGCGTGGGCCAGATCTAATCTGAGCCACCCACTTAGGATCGGATGGCGGTCATGGGAAGATACCCCTTCACGACAGCAACTTTTTAAAAGAGCCCCTACTCATTTTCAGATTCAACCCGCAGTAAACTGTGGTGGAGGACTGAGTCTTTGGAAAAACTATGGATTAGCCCCTGCATTTTCCAGAATTTGATGCGCGGTCTAGAGCGTTGGAAAAATTAGAAAAGTAATTAGAAAATGATTTTTAATGAGAAAATAAATGCTAGAAACTTGTATAATTCATAAAAAAATTCATATTAAGTCCAAATTAGTCCATTCCAGTTCCTATAATTTTGTAATATTATTGTTTATCATCTAGTGCCACTGTTCTGACATGAAAGCCCCATTAGAATTATTCTTTTAATTAATCTTGTATTAAATACATAAAACCTTTAGAAATTTGTAACTTTCTCATTTTAATTCTGAATTGAACTGTTCTAGTTGCGTTAGCCTCATAGAAATATTTACTACACATTAGCAACATTAATTATATGATATCATGTACTTCTATAATTAAGTAACTAATTGTATTAATCTGTGTTTATTGGATTAGTTTTTCTAATATTAATATAGTATTTTGATCTTAAGGTTATAATTTGAGTAAAAGATGATCTTTAATCAAGTAAGGACTTAGATTAAAATTGAGTTAATTATTCATAAGAATATTCTCTCATATGGTGTATACAAATCAATTTATAATATAGTTTAATATTTGAATCACATAGATCTTCCATAAATCACAACTTCTTAACCATAACTCTAATTTTGGTCATTCTCAAACCCACGATCTCGTAGCAACGAGTAGAATATTATATAGTTTGTTCTTATATTTGGTATGATGTTAATTTTGTTTATACAATGTTTGTTTGTATTACTACGACTAGCGCAAGGTCACAAAAGTCATCTGAAGATCATCCAGGTACCTGGAATCTCAAGTCTCAGGCAAGTTGTGCCCTTGATCACTTCTTTTTACTCAGTCATGTTCTAATTAATCATAATGATCTGCATAGGTTAATTTTGATGGGACCCAATAGGTGACCCTAGTTTGACTATCTTTATACCTTGTTCTACCACTGAATTTTTGGGTAGTACCTGTTATTGCTTTATGTGGTTTTGGGTATAGAGATACACATTACTATTCATGATTATACCTTTATTATTAGTTGTTGTTTACGGTTCATGTTAAGATCATTATGTTAATTGGAACATGAAGCGACCACCCAGAAAAATAATGCTACCACAAGGGAGGAATGGGACCCCTTGGCTGATTAATTAGGAAAGCTAGTGGATGACTACCTTACCCGAAAGGGGCAAGGGCAGTAGGGGAGTGATCAGTGTAGGGAGGTCCTTGGGTTGATTTTGCTGCGATGGCGGTCAGACGAGGGATTTCTGCATTGGAGCTTTCTATAAACCGTAGCGGGTTTTCTGAAGCTAGTGGAACTTTGTAAAGGCCTCGTAGTGTTACCCTGCCTCCCCTCCTCGGTAGAGGTGTATAGGAAGTCGCGATCCCTTGGCAGATGGGTAACATGACTTGTGGGTAAAGATGCGCAACCTCTGCAGAGTGTAAAACTAGTATATCAGCCGTGCTCACGGTCATGAGCAGCTCGGACCCTCACATGATTAATTTATAGAACTAAATTCAATTTGTCATATGCATTGCATTGCAGGTGATGTTGTTACTTTTGTTCTACTATTTAATTGGGTTGATATTTACTTATACTTAGTAACTGCTAATAAAATTTTGACCAACTTTAAAAGCAATGCTCAGCTCTAACTATCCTCTTTGGTAAGCCTTACACTTCACGTGGGCTCACACCTTTGGCGAGTTCATGCACATTATTTCCCACAACTTGTTGAGCTATGATCGTATATGAGCTCACTCTTGCTGTCTCACACCCCCCACAGGTCAAGAACAGGTACCACAGGATGAGGCGTATGGAGGATACGGCGATGTGTTCGTGAGAGGTCTAGGTCATCGTCTCCCAGTCAACTTTGGGTTGCTGGACCGTTGTCTCCTTATAATGTAATTATTTATTTATTTTGTACAGAACTCCTGTTATGTAGTAGAGATGTGACATTCGATCCTGTGTCATGATTCATCATATGTGTGAGACTTGGTCCCAGCACACCTGGTGATTATGTTCACGCCCAGGTCTTGGTGCCCCGAAACCCGGGTGTGACAGTTTGTGGTGGTCGTCAAACACCAAAATTGATTATAGTAAATGTTAAGGCCATTTCCCTTTCATCAGCTCGACGTCAAGAATGCCTTCCTCTATGGAACTTTGTCAAAGATGGTGTATTCCACTCAGTTGGTAGTTTTGTGGACCTGGCTCACCCCGATATGGTCTGCAAGCTCAATCGATCCCTCTATGGCCTCAATCAGGCGCCACGTGCTTGGTACAGTCGTTTTGCCACCTTCTTGCTCTCGTAGGGTTTCATCGAGGCCAAGGTGGACACCTCCCTATTCGTCTTCCATCACGGTCCGGACGTAGCATACTTCCTTCTAAACGTTGACGACATCGTTCTCAAGGTCTCCTCCCTCGAGCTCCTATGGTGCATCATCTCCTTCCGCTAGCAAAAGTTCACGGTGAAGGACCTAAGAGAGTTGCACCACTTCCTAGGGGTCACCTTGGAATGTTGTCACCATGGCCTGTTTCTCCACCAGCATTAGTACATGTCGATATCCTCGAGAGCACTTGCATGGCTGACTACAAGCCCTGTATGACTCTAATGGACACTCAGGGCAAGGCCTCCTCCGACGACGACCTCGGTGGTTGATCCCACTAGCTATCGGAGTCTTGTCGGGGCCTTGCAGTACATTGTCTTCACTCGGCCCGATGTCACCTACACCATTCAGCTGGTGTGCCTCCATATGCACGACACCTGGGAACATATATCACAACTATGAAGCGGTACCTTCAGGGCACCATCGATTTCAGCCTCCTTCTCCGATGCTATGCGACCACCGACCTCATCGTCTACATTGATGCCGACTGGGTAGGCTGTCCTAACACGCATCGATCAACTTTGGGCTACGCCGTGTTCCTCGACAACAGCCTTGTCTCCTGGCCCTCAAAGAGGCATCCGGTCGTCTCCTGCTCCAACGCCGTGGCCAGGTACCGCGCCATGGCTAACAACATGGTTGAGGCGGTGTGGCTCCGTTAGATGATTCAGAAGCTTCACAGTGTGCTGACGAGGAGCACTCTTCTCTACTGTGACAACGTCAGCGTCGTACCTCTCTACCAACCCTGTCCAGCACCAGCGCACAAAGCATGTTGAGACGGACCTTCATTTCGTCCACGAGTGTGTCGCCATTGTAGATGTGCGAGTTCTTCATGTCCCGACTACCTCTTAGTTCGTCAACGTCTTCGCCAGGGCCTCCCTACGACAATGTTCGAGGAGTTTCGGTCCAATATCAACATCTGTTGTGCCTAGAGTTTCGACTACGTGGAGGTGTTAGAATGTATTATGTGTCCTGTTTAGGAGTTCTATTTAGGCAATTAGGCCCATATTGTAATGGGCTTGGCACACCTAACTCTATTATTAATACAATTTCTAACTTTAGTTAGGTTTCACTCTATCCATCACTAATGAATACCTTGCACAATTGCTCCAACATGGATTAGCTGGAAGTGCTGCTCTCATATTTTTAAAAACTTGGCATATCCCTGTTCCTCTTATCTTTACGTATTTATATTCTCTTATCTTTACGTATGTATACTTGTGTGATTACTTGGGTGTCTTTACGTTACTAGAATTGTTATATTAGAGTAGAATTAGACTTTACATGCAAATTTTCGTGCATAGGATAGAGACCACTATTCGATACACAGGATGAAACAGACTAAGTCAGATTTTAATTTATATAAAACCTTTTAGTCCAATTCCCTCCCTTAGATTAGTCCAATTCCTGTCCATTAGCATTCCTAAGGAGCGCCATGGAGCACGACAAGCACTGAGGCGAGGCACGACCAACACGTCGAGCAAGTCATCGACGTTGAGCTGCACGGCGAGCAAGACGTCGAGCTGCATGGCGAGCAGGTCGTCAACGTTGAGCTTCACGGTGAGCAGGAAGTCAAGCTGCATGACGAGCATGAAAAGGGCGAAAAAAGAGAAAATGATCCCGCCATGCATGCAAAAACGATGGAAAAATTTGTGCAACGCAGGAGTCAGGTCGAACTCAGACTGCATGGATGAAAAATGACTTTGGTAACCAGTTAAGACAAGTAGGACAACTTGTTATCATCGACGACATATACCAAGGACTGACCTATACAGTTCTGTAACGCCAACACATTGATTTCCGTTCTTGTATAGGTGACTAATGTGAGCTCGCTTACAGCAGTAGCAAAAACTAGGCAACAGAAGACAAACAGGCACAACTGCTACATCTTCATAGTCCGTTGCCAATTGCCATAGACATCATCAACATTCAGTATTACAACCAGCCAGGAAATGTATACTTATCCTGTAATTTATTCTTCTCGTACTGCTGTACACATGGATTTTCTAGCTAACTGGCTGTCATGGAGTATTACACGAAATCGCTGAGCCAAGAAATTAGCCAACTGATCCCTCGAGTTTCAGGTTCATGAGTGCGTCCACCTCCTGTGCGAATTCATAGGGAAGGTGCTCGAAAACAGATCTGCAGAATCCACCAATCATGGCGGCAACTGCCTTTTCATGATCTACCCCTCTTTGCTGGAAATAAAATAGCTGATCCTCTCCAATTTTGGAAGTGCTTGCCTCATGCTCAACCCGGCCACTAGTGCACCCCACCTGTGATCAACAAAAAATTGTCACATTGATAGGATAGGGCAGAAGGTGATGAAATTCAAGGACTAAAGACACTAGAGGATGTCAGGTTCTGAGTGTTTGGTTCATTAGAATGCTAGAGGGAAAACACAGCTAGTTTGCTAGTGTGTTTGCCATCAAATTACATAAATTACTCATGTATCGCAGCTTCATAGGATATAAGAGAGAACACAGGTATCTTGTTCCATGATTCTATCTCCGCAATGATTGAACTTTCCTTAGCACTAAACTTCAAAGTTCAAACCATGTGTCTTAGTTGAGCTTGCATTTTCCAAAAACCACGAGTATTTTTATCACTTGTTTTAAGTGATACCAGAGAGATACTATAACTAAAATCTGACACTGAATCAACTGAATTGAGATTTGGCCATCAAATCTTAAAGTACATGCCTTTGATACTACGAACTCATGGTCATATATTCCACTGCTAAATGAGTACTAACTGAAAACCATATACTTCATGATTATCATCAAGTATCTCAAATCCTAACGATAGCTAAAATTTCTTCTTGTTTCCACACAATCAGTATTCATGAACCACCCAGCTGTATTACTTGCCGCAGAGGCGCAAACCATACTACAACAGCATACAAATACAATCCCTGATTTTCCAGTCATATCAAAGTTTGCAATCTACCTAAAAGAAAGAATCTGGAAGTATGAAGAGAATGTATGATTAAAGCTACAAACATCAAAATGTAGATATCCTGATTACAGAGCATTACACATCAATTTTCCAATTAAATTTAAGATCAAAGCAATGTTTTTGTTTCTCCGTCAACAAATGCAAACATTTCTGGATTACTGCAAAATTTATAAGGCTAGATCAACAGTTTGCTAGTAGGTAAATGGCCATCTTAGAAGAGGGAGCATTAACATGGTAAATATGTGTCACCATAATCCTTGTAGAAATACAATTAAAATTCAATTTAGTTCATGCTAAGGTAACTATACAGTACCCTTGACTTACATCAAATCATCAAAATAAAAACGATCCTAACTGACAATTTTAAGCTGAGTCTATATGCTTCATGATATATGCATGGAAGGTAATTATTCACACATAGAGTAACAGACCACTAAAAGGTTGTCATATCAGTATGTGACACTGCAATTGAACCTTACATGTCAAACCATGCAAAAGGGAAGAGTCAATTACCTGAATGGTGGGATAGGTGTTCGCAGCAGCATTATCCCCGATCAACAATGAGTCACACTGTGAAGAATTATAAGCATTCTCTGCACTAGAGTTCATCAGGACCAAGCCACGGTAGCAATTCCTTGACTTCCCTGCAGAGATGCCCTTGGATATAATCCGGCTGCGTGAATTTTTCCCCTTGTGGATCATTTTCGTCCCTGTGTCTGCTTGCTGGCAATCCTTTGTAAGCGCAACCGAGTAGAACTCTCCAACGCTGTCATCCCCGACGAGCTCAACGCTTGGGTACTTCCATGTAATAGCAGATCCTGTCTCAACCTGTGTCCATGAGATCTTCGAACCCCGCCCTTTGCACCTTCCCCTCTTTGTCACAAAGTTATAAATGCCTCCTCTCCCCTCCTCATCACCGGAGTACCAATTCTGCACCGTGGAGTACTTAATCTCTGCCCCATCCTCACACACAAGCTCCACAACCGCAGCATGGAGCTGATTTGAGTCATATGCTGGTGCAGTGCAGCCTTCCAAATAGCTAACAGTGCTTCTCTCGTCGGCTACAATCAGTGTCCTCTCAAACTGGCCTGTCTCCTTGTCGTTGATCCTGAAGTAAGTCGAGATTTCCATGGGGCAGACCGTGTCCTTGGGCACGTAGCAGAAGGATCCGTCGCTGAACACCGCTGAATTGAGGGCGGCATAGTAGTTGTCGCCCGGCGGTACGATGCTGCCGAGGTAGCGCCTGACAAGGTCTGGGTACTCACGGATGGCCTCGGAGATGGAGCAGAAGATGACGCCCTTGGCCATGAGCGCCTCGCGGTGGGTGGTGGCGATGGAAGTGGAGTCGATGACGGCGTCGACAGCGACGTTGGCGAGGCGCTTCTGCTCGCTGAGCGGGATGCCGAGGCGGTCGAAGGTATTGAGCAGCTCCGGGTCGACCTCGTCGAGGCTATTGAGCTTGGGCTTGGTTTTGGGCGCGGAGTAGTAGCAGATAGACTGCAGGTCCACGGGCGCGTACTCGTTGTCGCTCCAGGTGGGCTCGACCATGGTGAGGAAGCGGCGGTAGGCGGCGAGGCGGAAGTCCAGCATCCACGCTGGCTCCGCCTTGAGCTCCGAGATGCGGCGGACGGTGGCCTCCGACAGCCCCTTGGGGATGGAGAAGGACTCGAAGTCGGACACAAACCCGTATTTGTACTCCCTCTTCAGAAGCTTCTGCAGCGCGTCCGCCTCATCCTCCGCCGCTGCGGCCTGGGACGACAACGGAGACGGCTTCTGCGGGCCCGTTTGTACGGCCACCACCGAGAGGCGGCCGCGCCGGCGCACGTTAGCGCGGCGTACGGAGCCATAGGACGCGTGTCCTGCCCCGAGCTTGGAGGTGAGGGCGCACGGTGAGAAGAGCGTGGTTGAGGCGGAGGCGGCCATGGTCCGGCGAGCGCGGCGGAGCGAAAGCGATTTGGGGATGGGGGTTGGGGAGAGAGGCCGAGACCGAGACCGGGGGAACCGGCCAGCCGGGGGTTGTTTGAGGGGATCCCTTGTTTGAGTGGGTGGAGCCGTGGGAGTGGTCCACGATGCGCGCACGCGTGTGGCGGCCGAGAGGCAGAGCACGGCTCTGGATGTCTGGAACTCTGGATGTGGTTCGCCACGCGTGGCTGTGGCGGTTTTCAGATAATCTCCGAGGGCTCGCCGGTATTTAGGGAGTGTATGAACGTCTTTGATATAGCTCCGCGTCACTTGATCTTAGTGCATATACAGTATAGAGACACTAAAACGGTTCTCTAAGTACAACAACTAAAAGACTCTATTATATAATAGAATATTTATAAATGTAGTCTATTAGTAAATACAGAAGTAAATGTGTTTGTACAACATTGGATCTGTTGAGGACCTTCCTCTTCCAAAGGCTTTCAAAAACACAATTAACTATTTGCTTTCAGTATGAGTTATTACAGAGAGTTTCGTCTTTAGGATAAAAGTCTTTTCCCTCATGATGAAAGTGTAAAGATGAAGACATGATCCAAGGATGATGAGAATAAACGTCGAAGCTATGGCCAGACTAACAGCTTCGGTTTATAGTGGTGATGAAGATTAATGATGATGCTGACCGAAGGGAAAAAGACTACCTAGTCCTTGATGATTTATGTTACAATCATAAGTAATTGTCAGGGGCATAAATGTACTTTTACCCGGGCCGCGTCCCGTGTCTATAAATAGATGAACATTAGCACCGTACTGGACACGCTGAATTGTAATCGCTCTCACGTCAACACCTTCGAACAAAGCCGAAGGTATCAATGTAATACATATTCTGTTAATACTCATACATGCTTTACGGAATGTGAATATGAATGGATCGATAAGTTACATCTTCCATTGTTATCTCTTTGTATTCTGATTTATCCATAACATGTTGAAGGCATGTCCTTCAAAACCTTCATCCGATGATCATTGAATCCGAGAGGAAGCCATGCTTCGGAGGACGAATATTTTTTTTATCTTTAACAATTGTTGTCGGCGTTTCGAGACCGGGGGGTCCCCGAGCCGACGAGTGAGAGTGCCGCGTGCCCCAGCCCAGATGGGTCGAGCGCGTGGGCGAGCGCGAAGGGGGGAAAGAGAGCGAGAGGTCGGTGGCCGGAGCCGGGTCGTGACGAGGGAGACGGAGATTCCCGCGGCCTTTCGTGTTCGCCCCGCGCCCAGGTCGGGTGCGCTTGCAGTAGGGGGTTACAAGCGTCCGCGCGGGTGAAGGGAGCGAGCGGCCCCAAGAGAGCGCCTGCCCCTGCCCTTCGTCCCCGCGAGGCCAACCTTCTCTAAGAAGGCCCTGGTCCTTCCTTTTATAAGCGTAAGGAGAGGATCCAGGTGTACAAAAATGGGGGTGTAGCAAGGTGCTACGTGTCTAGCGGGGGAGAGCTAGTGCCCTAAGTACATGCCAAGGTGGCAGCCGGAGAGATCTTGGCACCCTGTTAGTGTGGCGTCGTGGCTGTCGGAGAAGCAGTGGAGCTTGATGGAGGGACAGCTGTTGGAACAGCTGTGCTCTTGCTGACGTCCTCCTGCTTTCGTAAGAGAGCTGGGAGCCGCCGTCGTCATGGTCCAGCGGGGCGCCATCATTGCCTATCTGGCGGAGCTGGCCAGATGGGACGCCGGTCTTGTTCTCTGCGACCTAAGTCGGCTCAGGGCAGGGTGATGATGACGCTTCCTGTTGACGTGGCGGTCTTGTGTCCTAGGTCGGGCGACGTGGAGGCTCCTCCGAAGTCGAGGTCGAGTCCGTCCTGCATGGCCGAGGCCGAACCTGAGCTCCTGGGTCGGGCGAGGCGGAGGCCGTTCGGCAGAGGCCAGGGCGGAGTCCGAGCCCTGGGTCGGGCGAGGCGGAGTTCGTCGTCTTCCGGGGCCTTAGCCCGAGTCCGAGCCCTGGGTCGGGCGAAGCGGTGTTCATCGTCTTCCGGGGCCTTAGCCCGAGTCCGAGCCCTGGGTCGGGCGGAGCGGAGTTCGCCGTCTTCCGGGGCCTTAGCCCGAGTCCGAGCCCTGGGTCGGGCGGAGCGGAGTTCGCCGTCTTCCGGGGCCTTAGCCCGAGTCCGAGCCCTGGGTCGGGCGGAGCGGAGTTTCCTCTGGCGCTTTTGGTCAAGCCTGGCTGCCCGTCAGTCTTACTCTTTGCGTTAAAGGCCCCAGTGACTTGGTCGGTCGGCGCGGTGATTTAGTCAGGGTTACTTCTTATCGAAGGCAAGGCCTCGGGCGAGCCGGAGACGCGTCTGCCGTGAAAGAGGAGGCCTCAGGCGAGACGGAGTCATCTTAGGGTCGGCTGCCCTTGCCCGAGGCTAGGCTCGGGCGTGGCGTGATCGAGTCGCTCGTATGGACTGATCCCTGACTTAATCAAACCCATCAGGCCTCTGCAGCTTTATGCTGATGGGGGTTACCAGCTGAGAATTAGGCGTCTTGAGGGTACCCCTAATTATGGTCCCCGACAGTAGCCCCCGAGCCTCGAAGGGAGTGTTAACACTCGCTTGGAGGCTTTCCGTCGCACTTTTTTGCAAGGGGACCAGCCTTTCTCGGTTGTACTTTGTTCCGGTGGGTGCGCGCGAGCGCACCCGCCGGGTGTAGCCCCCGAGGCCTCGGAGGAGTGGTTTCACTCCTTCGAGGTCTTAATGCCTTGCGTAATGCTTCGGCTGGTCTGGCGGTTCCCTCATGCGAACAGGCCGTAGCCCAGATGCTCTGTCGGGGCCCAAGTTCTCGGGCTGGTATGTTGACGCTGTCAACGGTTCGGCCGGAGCCGGGTTTGCGAGAGCAGCCCCCGAGCCTCCGCACAGAGCGAGAGGACGATCAGGGACAGACTCGGCTTTTTTATATACGCCCCTACGTCGCCTTTTCGCAAGGAGGAGGGGGGGAGAGCGCCATGTTACCCTCGATGGGCACCGAACATGGTGTCTCCGGTGAGCTGCAATCGGGTAATCCGAGTGGACGTCCGTGCCCCGTTCGTTGGGGGTCGGCTAGGGGCCCGGAGGCACGCCCAAAAGTACCTGCGGGTGATCTGCCGGACCCAGTCCCCTGGCGACGGGGTCCGAGGGCTCGTTGCCTCCCTCCGATGGGATTCCGTTACAGAGTCGTTCCCGCTGGTCTCGGAAATGTCCTAGGGTACCTCGGGAGCGCAGCCCGAGCCTTGGTTATGTATCGAATGTACCCCTGGTCATCCCTCGCTCGGCGTCTGAGGCGACTGTGAACCCTTCGGAGGGCCAGCCTTCGAACCCCTGATCAGTAATGGGCGCGGAGCCCGAGTAGCCTGAGGCGGTCGTGGAACCTTTCGGGGGGCCGACCTTCGAACCTCTGACCAGTAGTGGGTGTCGGGCCCACGCGATCTGAGGCGGTTGTTGAACCCTTCGGGGGGCCAGCCTTCGAACCCCTGATCAGTAAGGAGGCTCGGAGCCTAGTTCCTTCACGGGGAAGGATCCCTTTGGGGGTATCCCCCTTCCCGGTCCCTGTTGCAAGAGATAGAGAAAGGGGAAAAAGGGAAAAAGGATACGAAATTGAACGACGTGGCGTACCTTTTTCGGTGTGGTCGTTTTGGTGAAGGCGAAACGTCGTCAGCTGCTCTCGCCAGTAGCGCCGCCCGTCGAGCCGTGGAGTTAATGCGCCGGGGCGAGTAGTTGGCGAGGCTGCCGTTGCGCGTGCGCGAGCCGTTCGAGGAGCGGGTCACGGGCGTGTCGTCTTCACACCGCGAGAGAGGGGGTTCTCTTGCTGCCTCCGGATGGGACGTGAGCCTGGCTGATGGCGTGATCGCTGCTCTTGCGCGCCTGCCACTATCATTACTGCCGGCCCACTTTTGACCGTGCTTGACCGCTGCGTCAGGCTGGCGCAGCTGGGCCGCGTGTTGGGCCGCCTCGGGTCGTGGTATTGGTTCCGCAACCGAGGAGGTGCGGTGGTGGCGCAAGTGGCATAGCGGCTTACATGCAGCATCCGGCGCGCCGGTTGCGCGATGCGTGGGCTTGAGCCTCCGCGCTGGCCTGTCAGGAGTCGGAGAGGCGCGTCCACTTGGCGCGGCTGCATGCCGCCCGCATGGCTGCCCACCCCCTTCGCCCGTTGGTCTGGGCAAAGGTAGAGGGTCACTTGTATCCGCTGGGCGGTTGTGCGCGTCGCGCGCGGCGGTTCAGCTTCTTCTGCTTGGAGCCGGTCTGCATGACAGGCGGGTCCCAGCCCCTGCGCCGCAGGGGAGGACTTTGGAGGCGTGTTGGAGAAGACTCAGCCCGTGACGGTTGGGGGCGCAAGCACGGAGAGTTGCCTTTAAAAGGAGGGCGACCCCTTTCGTAAGGCGACCATGTCTTCTTTCTCCCCTATGCATTGTGTCTCTCCATCTTCCAAGCCCCCGGATGGGGGGAACCGCCGTCTTTGTGCCTCATCGTCGGGGGACACCACTCCGTGGGAGCGGTTACCTTTCGGCCATCGTTCGGCTTCAAGGATTTTCATCATGCAGCCCGGTCGCACCCCTCCACCGGCGGTCACCCAGGATGGTAACCTCCGGCTTGATGGTGGGGGAAAGCGAGCCGGGCTGCGGCCTCCGCCCCTTCCTCAGCCTCAAGGATTTTCATCACCAGGGCTGAGGAGGGGCGTGTGCCGAGTCGGGGTTGGCCCCTGCGCGGGTGGTGGCCCGCTCCTTCCCTCAGTGATCGGGGGGAAGGGCGGGAGTCGTCCGTGGCGCCAACAGCTGCAGCGTGCCCGGCTCTCTGAGCCGAGCAGTCTCGGAGCCATCCCCGGTGCCGCCTCCCACCACGGCAGCTGGAAGAGGTTCTTCCGCCGGCGCGACAGCCGAGGTTGGCCACGGACCGACCTCCGACTCTACGGCCTTCTGCCCGTCCTTGCCTCTCGAGTTTGGGCAAGGGCGGGGGCCTCCTAGCAGCAGCATCCACCCTGAGGCCATCATTGCTGCTGTTCGGCCCCCCGGGGCAGAAGTCTTCATCGTCGCCGCTGCCGGGGCGGGCGGCGACATGCCGTTCGTCGGTCTTCTGCTGCCCCGCAGGCCCACTCCCATCGAGTGGGGTTGTTCGTACCTGCGGGAGGGGGGAACCGGAGTTTCGTTTGTAATGGCGCTTCGAGCGCCGGGTTTTTTGTTCATTTCGGCTTTCGGGGCCTGAACATGTTTGTAACTCCGGCGCAGAGCCGTGTTTTTTTCCTTATTTCCGAGCACTAAGACTCGTCTGCTGATTGTCTGAACCGCTTCACCAAGCATGAGTCGCCCCGTGTCAAGGTGACGAGTGAGGTATCCGTATCCCGGAGGCGTAGGAGTCCCTCGGCTCGGTCGGACCTGTTGTCCGAGGCTCCTCTAGCTTAGTTAAAGAGACCCCTCGGCTGCTCTTCGACGAGCCGAGGCCGGGGGGTAGCGATATCAGCATGAGCAGAGGCGGAGTTGGCTCGAGGAATAAAACCTGGTTGGCCGGAGCCTAGCCAGGTCGTCCGTCGGCTGGATCGATGTCGGAGTTGATCAGCCGAGGCTTCGGACCGGGCTGTCGCCCTCGGGAGGTGGTCGGCCGAGGCCTCGGAGGTGGCCGGCCGAGCCGCCCGCTCGGGTCGAATCCGAAAAAGTCCCTGACGGCGATCGCTCGGGCGTGGTGATGACGTCGTCCTTCGGAGCGGAGGCCCTCGGACCGCGTCGCCGTCCGAGGCTAGGTCGGGCCTCGCCGAAGATGCCGTCGATGCCGAGGGCGTCGCCGCCCCCCTCCAGCGTCAAGACCCGAGCCTGCAGGGTCAAATCGTCTTGTAGCGTGGGCCTTGTGCGGCCGTCGAGGCCAGAACACACACCCTTGCTGCGTTATAAAGCTGCGTCTCTTTTCCTCTTGTTTCGAGTATCTGGACTTTTTGTCGGTAGCAGGGATGTTAGTGCGAGCGAGAGTTGCTTCACGCGGGAGGTGACGAGTGAGGTATCCGTATCCCAGAGGCGTGGGAGTCCCTCGGCTCGGTCGGCCTCGCCGCTTACGCGTACTTTCACCCGTCCATGAGGCCCTGTCACCGACTCGGTCGAGAAGGCTCGAAGAATCGCTTCGACAGAAGGGCTTCCGAACGTAAAGATTTGTTCGATCCGCGGATTCACCTTATCCGAACGCGAGTTACTTATCGCAGAAGGTGATGAGTGAGGTATCCGTATCACGGAGGCGTGGGAGTCCCTCGGCTCGGTCAGCCTTGACTGCTTATGTGTACCCCGTCGTTTCCAGGATCCACTTTTCGAAGTAGTCAAAAAGCACGAAAGATATTCTGGTAAAAGAGATTTTCTGTTCGAGGAAAATTTCGACGCAGAGGGGGTTTCCCCCCTTTTAGCCCCCGAGGGAGGGTCGGGCTTTGCCGAGGCGAGGCCGACCCTTCCTTGTTGACTAAACTTTGCGTGGGTGTGAGGTATATGAACAACTTGGAAACATCTTAAGGGTAGAAGCGACGTAGCTGTTGGATGTTCCAAGCGTTGCCGTAGACCTCGCCTTGACTGTTGGCCAGCTTGTACGTTCCGGGCTTCAGAACTTTGGCGATGATGAACGGCCCCTCCCAGGGGGGCGTGAGCTTGTGCCTCCCTCGGGCGTCTTGCCGCAGTCGAAGCACCAGGTCGCCCACCTGGAGGTCTCGGGGTCGGACCCCTCGGGCGTGGTAGCGTCGCAGGGACTGCTGGTACCGCGCCGAGTGTAGTAAGGCCCTGTCCCGAGCCTCGTCCAGCTGGTCCAGCGAGTCTTTTCGGCTAGCTTGGTTGCTTTCTTCGTTGTAGGCCCTCGTCCTCGGGGAGCCGTATTCCAGGTCGGTGGGCAAGACGGCCTCGGCCCCGTAGACCAGGAAGAACGGCGTGAAACCTGTGGCTCGGCTTGGCGTCGTCCTCAGGCTCCAGACCACCGAGGGGAGTTCCTTCATCCACCGCTTGCCGAACTTGTTGAGGTCGTTGTAAATCCGAGGCTTGAGCCCTTGTAGGATCATGCCATTGGCGCGCTCTACTTGCCCATTCGACATGGGATGAGCTACGGCGGCCCAGTCCACCCGGATGTTGTGATCCTCGTAAAAATCCAAGAATTTTTTGCCGGTGAACTGGGTGCCATTGTCGGTGATGATGGAGTTCGGGACTCCGAAGCGATGGATGATGTTGGTGAAGAATGCCACCGCCTGCTCGGATCTGATGCTGTTCAGGGGTCGGACCTCGATCCACTTGGAGAATTTGTCGACAGCGACCAGCAGGTGCGTGTAGCCGCCAGGCGCCTTCTGCAGAGGGCCGACGAGGTCCAAACCCCACACAGCGAAGGGCCAGGTGATGGGTATCGTCTGCAGAGCCTGAGCGGGCAGGTGGGTCTGCTTCGCATAGAATTGGCACCCTTCGCAGGCGCGGACAATTCTAGTGGCGTCAGCCACCGCCGTCGGCCAATAGAAGCCTTGGCGGAAAGCGTTCCCGACGAGGGTTCGAGGTGCTGCATGGTGGCCGCAAGCCCCCGAGTGTATTTCCTGCAGGAGTTCCTGACCTTCGGCGATGGAGATGCATCGCTGGAGGATGCCCGAGGGGCTTCGGTGGTAGAGCTCCTTCTCATCGCCCAGCAAGACGAACGACTTGGCGCGTCGCGCTACCCGCCGAGCCTCGGCTCGGTCGAGGGGCAGTTCTCCGTGGCGGAGATATTGCAGGTACGGGGTTTGCCAATCTTGATCTGGCATGACCCCGCTCTGCTCCTCCTCGATGCGCAGTGCTTCGCCCTCGGGGGCCGAGGGCTCCTCGGGTTGAATTGAGGATGGCTCGGGCTGGGCCGAGGTCACCTCGGACGGGGCCGAGGGCACCTCGGGCTCGGGCGCGTCGCCTATCTTGACGGAGGGTTGGTGCAGATCCCGGGAGAAGACGTCCGGGGGAACCGTCGTTCGCCCCGAGGCTATCTTCGCCAGCTCGTCCGCAGTCTCGTTGTAGCGCCGGGCGATGTGGTTAAGCTCGAGCCCGTAGAACTTGTCTTCCAGGCGTCGAACCTCCTCACAGTAGGCCTCCATCTTCGGGTCGCGGCAGTGGGAGTTCTTCATGACTTGGTCGATGACGAGCTGCGAGTCGCCACGTGCATCGAGGCGTCGGACCCCTAGCTCGATGGCGATTCGCAATCCGTTGACCAGAGCCTCGTACTCAGCCACATTGTTGGACGCCTGAAAATGGAGGCGGAGCACGTAGCGCAGGTGCTTCCCGAGGGGCGAGACGAAGAGCAGGCCCGCGCCGGCTCCCGTCTTCATCAGCGACCCGTCGAAAAACATGGTCCAGAGCTCTGGTTGGATCGGAGCCGTTGGCAACTGGGTGTCGACCCATTCGGCTACGAAATCCGCCAGTACCTGGGACTTGATGGCCTTCCGAGGGGCGAACGAGATTGCCTCGCCCATGATTTCCACCGCCCACTTTGCGATCCGTCCCGAGGCTTCTCGGCACTGGATGATCTCCCCCAGGGGGAAGGATGACACCACAGTCACCGGATGAGACTCGAAATAATGTCGCAGCTTTCGCCTCGTCAGGATCACCGCATACAGCAGCTTCTGGACTTGTGGGTAGCGGGTCTTGGTCTCGGACAGTACCTCGCTGACGAAGTAAACTGGCCTCTGAATGGGCAAAGCATGCCCCTCTTCCTGCCTTTCGACCACGATCACGGCGCTGACCACCTGAGTGGTAGCGGCGACGTAGACCAGGAGGGCTTCTCCATCAGCTGGGGGTACCAAGATGGGTGCCTGGGTGAGGAGCGCCTTTAGGTTCCCGAGAGCTTCCTCGGCCTCGGGAGTCCAAGTGAAGCACTCGGCTTTCCTTAAGAGACGGTACAGGGGCAGGCCTCTTTCGCCGAGGCGCGAGATGAAACGGCTCAAGGCCGCGAGACATCCCATGACCCTCTGTACGCCTTTTAAGTCCTTGATGGGCCCCATGTTTGTGATGGCTGCGATCTTCTCCGGGTTGGCTTCGATGCCCCGCTTGGAGACGATGAATCCCAAGAGCATGCCTCGGGGCATCCCGAAGACGCACTTCTCGGGATTGAGCTTGACGCCCTTCGCCTTGAGACACCGGAATGTCAGTTCGAGGTCGGAGAGAAGGTCGGAGGCTTTCCTCGTCTTGACTACGATGTCATCGACGTAGGCCTCGACCATGCGACCGATGTGTTCGCCGAACACATGGTTCATGCACCGCTGGTACGTTGCACCCGCGTTCCTCAAACCGAATGGCATGGTGACATAACAGTACATGCCGAAGGGCGTGATGAAAGAAGTCGCGAGCTGGTCGGACTCTTTCATCTTGATCTGATGATACCCTGAGTAGGCATCGAGGAAAGACAAGGTTTCGCACCCTGCAGTGGAGTCCACGATCTGATCGATGCGAGGTAGAGGGTAGGGGACCTTCGAACATGCTTTGTTGAGACCAGTGTAGTCTACACACATCCGCCATTTCCCCCCTTTCTTCCTCACAAGTACAGGGTTGGCAAGCCATTCGGGATGGAATACCTCTTTGATGAACCCTGCCGCCATCAGCTTGTGGATCTCCTCGCCTATCACCCTACGCCTCTCCTCGTCGAATCGGCGCAGAGGCTGTCTGACCGGCCGGGCCCCGGCCCGAATATCCAGCGAGTGCTCGGCGACATCCCTCGGTATGCCGGGCATGTCCGAGGGACTCCACGCAAAGACGTCGGCGTTTGCGCGGAGAAAGTCGACGAGCACTGCTTCCTATTTGGGGTCGAGCCCGGAACCTATCCGGATCTGCTTGGATGTGTCGCCACTGGGGTCGAGAGGGACGGCCTTGACCGTCTCCGCTGGCTCGAAGTTGCCGGCGTGTCGCTTCACGTCTGGCACCTCTCGGGTGAGGCTTTCCAGGTCGGCGATGAGGGCCTCGGACTCGGCGAGGGCCTCGGCGTACTCCACGCACTCCACATCGCATTCGAACGCGTGTTTGTACGTGGGGCCGACGGTGATGACCCCGTTGGGGCCCGACATCTTGAGCTTCAGGTAGGTGTAGTTGGGGATGGCCATGAACTTTGCGTAGCATGGCCTTCCCAGCACTGCGTGGTAGGTTCCTCGGAACCCGACCACCTCGAACGTCAAAGTCTCCCTTCGGAAGTTGGAGGGTGTTCCGAAGCAGACAGGAAGGTCGATCTGTCCGAGGGGCTGGACGCGCTTCCCAGGAACGATCCCGTGGAAGGGCGTAGCGCCTGCTCGGACGGACGACAGGTCGACGCGCAGGAGCCTGAGGGTCTCGGCGTAGATGATATTGAGGCAGCTGTCCCCATCCATCAGGACCTTGGTGAGCCTGACGTCGCTGATGACGGGGTCGACGACGAGCGGGTACTTCCCTGGGCTCGGCACGTGGTCGGGGTGGTCGTCCCGGTCGAAGGTGATGGGCTTGTCGGACCAGTCTAGGTAGACTGGTGCCGCCACCTTCACCGAGCAGACCTCCCGACGCTCTTGCTTACGATGCCGAGCCGAGGCGTTCGCCGCATGCCCTCCGTAGATCATGAAGCAGTCGCGGACCTCGGGGAACTCTCCCGCTTGGCGATCTTCCCTCTTGTCGTCGTCGCGGGCCCTGCCACCCTCCGCGGGTGGCCCGGCCCGGTGGAAGTGGCGCCGAAGCATGACGCACTCTTCGAGGGTGTGCTTGACGGGCCCCTGATGGTAGGGGCACGTCTCCTTGAGTGCCTTGTCGAAGAGGTTAGCACCTCCGGGGGGCTTCCGAGGGTTCTTATGCTCGGTGGCGGCGACAAGGTCTGCGTCGGGAGCGTCGCGTTTCGCTTGCGACTTCCTCCTGCCTTTCTTCTTGGCGCCGCGCGGAGCAGACGCCTCGGGAGCATCTTCCGACGGGCGGCCCTGGGGCTGCTTGTCTTTTCGGAAGATGGCCTCGACCGCCTCCTGACCGGAGGCGAACTTGGTGGCGATGTCCATCAGCTCGCTCGCCCTGGTGGGGGTCTTGCGACCTAACTTGCTCACCAGGTCACGGCAGGTGGTGCCGGCAAGGAACGCGCCGATGACATCGGAGTCGGTGATGTTGGGCAGCTCGGTGCGCTGCTTCGAGAATCGCCGGATGTAGTCCCGAAGAGATTCTCCCGGCAGTTGCCGACAGCTTCGGAGGTCCCAGGAATTCCCGGGGCGCACGTACGTGCCTTGGAAGTTGCCGGCGAAAGCTTGGACCAAATCCTCCCAGTTGGAAATCTGCCCGGGAGGCAGGTGCTCCAACCAAGCGCGAGCAGTGTCGGAGAGGAACAGGGGGAGGTTGCGGATGATGAGGTTATCGTCGTCCGTTCCACCCAGTTGACAGGCCAGGCGATAGTCCGCGAGCCATAATTCCGGCCTCGTTTCCCCCGAGTACTTTGTGATAGTAGTCGGGGGTCGGAATCGGGGCGGAAACGGCGCCCGCCGAATGGCTCGGCTGAAGACCTGCGGACCGGGTGGTTCGGGCGAGGGACTCCGATCCTCCCCGCTGTCGTAGCGTCCCCCACGCCTGGGGTGATAGCCTCGGCGCACCCTTTCGTCGAGGCGTGCCCGACGGTCGCGATGAGGGTGCTCGTCGCCGAGGTGGCCCGGGGCCGCAGGCGCGGTGTTGCGCGTGCGCCCGGTGTAAACCGAGGCTTCCCGCATGAGTCGGGAAGTCGCGGCACGAGGTTCCGAGGGGTACCCCTGCCTTCGGGAGGCGGAGCTCTCGGCCCGCCGGGCCGCAGCGCCTTCCAGGAGATGCTTGAGCTCTCCCTGGATTTGCCGACCCTCGGTGGTTGATGACTCCGGCATCGCGCGGAGGAGCATCGCCGCGGCTGCCAGGTCCTGACCGGTTCCGCCGGATGCGGGTGGCGGCCTGTCCCTGGCCTCGTTGGCGATGCGGTGCTGGAGACCCTGGGGCAGGTGACGTATTTCTCCGGCCGGGGGTTGGCTTGCCCATACCTGCCCGACGTCCCGGCGGATTGCCTCGAGCGCTCCTGCTCCCTCGTCGAGCCCGGCCTGCGCCCCGCGGACTTGCTCGAGCTGTGGGTCGTGACCCCCCGCCGGAACGGGGACCACAGCTAGCTCCCACGGGATGTCGGCGCAAGGCGCTGGCCTAGGGGGATCACCATCCTCCGGCATGCCGAGACAGCTGCCTCCGGAGGGATCCCCTAGCCCGACGTGGAAACATTCGCGGCTCGGGCCGCAGTCCTTGTCGTCAAGGCTGCGGCTGCCGTCGGAACAGTCGGAGAGGCAGTAGTTGCATGCGGTCATGAAGTCCCGCATGGCACTGGGGTTGCCAGATCCGGAGAAATCCCAGCAGATGCTGGGGTCGTCATCTTCCTCGGACCCAGAGGGTCCATAGGTCGAGACGCCCGTCAATCGGTCCCAGGGCGACCGCACACGAAACCCCAGAGGGGTTGCACTCGCCTCAACGTGAGTGTCCGCCAAAGCGAGGTCGCCAGGCGGGTTGAGGTCGAGTCGAAATGACGAAAGATGGGAAGCAGTCGGTACCTTTTTGTCGACGAGGAGCGACGAAGTCACGTCGGGGGCTGACCGCGCCGTCGTCTTGGGTACGAGGGCGACGTCCTGCAGGCCCTTCGTGAGCGCGCTGGCGTCGTCCACCTGCTCGGAGTCGACGTGTTGCGGGGGGATGGCGCTCGCCTTTGCCTTGAACGCGAGGGTGACGCTTAGCGTGTCCTCCGTTGGGGCACTGGGGATGTCGATTTGCTCGACAGCCGTCGGAGCGCTGCCTCCCGCTCGGCCCTGGTTGCCCCGCCTCCTCCTCCTGCGATGGCGAGGGAGAGGATGGGGCGAGCTCGAAAGTTGTCCTTCCCCCACGCGGGAAAGACATCGTCGATTCCGCCGCCGGCGGGCGGGCTGTCGATCGCCATTGTCGCTGCCGCACGGCGGTGGAAGGAGTACCATGTCGTAGCCGCTGTCGAGAGACATGAACTCGAGGCTCCCAAAACGGAGCACCGTCCCGGGTTGGAGAGGTCGTTGGAGACTGCCCATCTGGAGCTTGACGGGAAACTGCTCGTCAACACGCAGCGTGCCCCTACCTGGCGCGCCAACTGTCGGCGTTTCGAGACCGGGGGGTCCCCGAGCCGACGAGTGAGAGTGCCGCGTGCCCCAGCCTAGATGGGTCGAGCGCGTGGGCGAGCGCGAAGGGGGGAAAGAGAGCGAGAGGTCGGTGGCCGGAGCCGGGTCGTGACGAGGGAGACGGAGATTCCCGCGGCCTTTCGTGTTCGCCCCGCGCCCAGGTCGGGTGCGCTTGCAGTAGGGGGTTACAAGCGTCCGCGCGGGTGAAGGGAGCGAGCGGCCCCAAGAGAGCGCCTGCCCCTGCCCTTCGTCCCCGCGAGGCCAACCTTCTCTAAGAAGGCCCTGGTCCTTCCTTTTATAAGCGTAAGGAGAGGATCCAGGTGTACAAAAATGGGGGTGTAGCAAGGTGCTACGTGTCTAGCGGGGGAGAGCTAGTGCCCTAAGTACATGCCAAGGTGGCAGCCGGAGAGATCTTGGCACCCTGTTAGTGTGGCGTCGTGGCTGTCGGAGAAGCAGTGGAGCTTGATGGAGGGACAGCTGTTGGAACAGCTGTGCTCTTGCTGACGTCCTCCTGCTTTCGTAAGAGAGCTGGGAGCCGCCGTCGTCATGGTCCAGCGGGGCGCCATCATTGCCTATCTGGCGGAGCTGGCCAGATGGGACGCCGGTCTTGTTCTCTGCGACCTAAGTCGGCTCAGGGCAGGGTGATGATGACGCTTCCTATTGACGTGGCGGTCTTGTGTCCTAGGTCGGGCGACGTGGAGGCTCCTCCGAAGTCGAGGTCGAGTCCGTCCTGCATGGCCGAGGCCGAACCTGAGCTCCTGGGTCGGGCGAGGCGGAGGCCGTTCGGCAGAGGCTAGGGCGGAGTCCGAGCCCTGGGTCGGGCGAGGCGGAGTTCGTCGTCTTCCGGGGCCTTAGCCCGAGTCCGAGCCCTGGGTCGGGCGAAGCGGGGTTCATCGTCTTCCGGGGCCTTAGCCCGAGTCCGAGCCCTGGGTCGGGCGGAGCGGAGTTCGCCGTCTTCCGGGGCCTTAGCCCGAGTTCGAGCCCTGGGTCGGGCGGAGCAGAGTTCGCCATCTTCCGGGGCCTTAGCCCGAGTCCGAGCCCTGGGTCGGGCGGAGCGGAGTTTCCTCTGGCGCTTTTGGTCAAGCCTGGCTGCCCGTCAGTCTTACTCTTTGCGTTAAAGGCCCCAGTGACTTGGTCGGTCGGCGCGGTGATTTAGTCAGGGTTACTTCTTATCGAAGGCAAGGCCTCGGGCGAGCCGGAGACGCGTCTGCCGTGAAAGAGGAGGCCTCAGGCGAGACGGAGTCATCTTAGGGTCGGCTGCCCTTGCCCGAGGCTAGGCTCGGGCGTGGCGTGATCGAGTCGCTCGTATGGACTGATCCCTGACTTAATCAAACCCATCAGGCCTCTGCAGCTTTATGCTGATGGGGGTTACCAGCTGAGAATTAGGCGTCTTGAGGGTACCCCTAATTATGGTCCCCGACAATTGTGTTGTCTTATTCTTAATTCACAGCATTCGAGAACAAGTGACCAGCAGGATTGTCGGAAACCATAATTAGGGGTACCCTCAAGACTCCTAAATCTCAGCTGGTAACCCCCATCAGCACAAAGCTGCAAAGGCCTGATGGGTGCGATTAAGTCAAGGATCGGTCCATTCGAGGGACGCGATCACGCCTCGCTCGAGCCCTGCCTCGGGCAAGGGCAGCCGACCCCGGAGGATCTACGTCTCGCCCGAGGACCCCCTCCAGTAATGGACACACCTTCGGCTCGCCCGAGGCCCAGCCTTCACTAAGAAGCAACCTTGACCAAATCGTCACGCCAACCGACCAAATCGCAGGGGCATTTAATGCAAAGGTGGCCTGACACCTTTATCCTGACGCACGCCCTCCAGTCGACAGAGCCGAAGTGACCGCAGTCACTTCGCCGCTCCACTGACCGGTCTGACAAGAGGACAGCGCCGCCTACGCCGCTCCGACTGCTGAGCCACTCGACAGAGTGAGGCTGACAGCAGCCAAGTCCGGCCTCAGGCGTCATAGGAAACTCTGCCTCGCCCGACCCCAGGGCTCGGACTCGGGCTCAGCTCCGGAAGACGACGAACTCGCCCGACCCTAGGGCTCGGACTCGGGCTCAGCCCCGGAAGACGACGAACTCCGCTTCGCCCGACCCCAGGGCTCGGACTCGGGCTCAGCCCCGGAAGACGACGAACTCTGCTTCGCCCGACCCCAAGGCTCGGACTCGGGCTCAGCCCCGGAAGACGACGAACTCTGCTTCGCCCGACCCCAGGGCTCGGACTCGGGCTCAGCCCCGGAAGACGATGAACTTCGCTTCGCCCGACCCCAGGGCTCGGACTCGGGCTCAGCCCCGGAAGACGACGAACCCCGCTTCGCCCGACCCCGGGGCTCGGACTCAGCCCTGGCCTCAGCCGACGGTCTCCGCCTCGTCCGACCCGGGGGCTCGGACTCGACCTCGACCTTGGAAGACAGACTCGACCTCGACCTCGGAGGAGCCTCCACCTCGCCCAACCCAGGGCACGGACCGACCACGTCAACAGGAAGCGCCATCATTACCCTACCCCGAGCTGACTCAGGCTACGGGGAACAAGATCGGCGTCCCATCTAGCTCGCTCCACTATGCGAGTAATGATGGCGCCCTGCACGCTCTATGACGACGGCGGCTCTCAGCCCCCTTACGGAAGCAGGAGGACGTCAGCAAGGACTCGACGGCCCCGACAGCTGTCCCTCCGCCAGGCTCCAGCGCTCCTCCGACGGCCACGACACCACACGAACTGGGTGCCAAAACCTCTCCGGCTGCCACGATGGCATGTACTTAGGGCGCTAGCTCTCCTCCGCTAGACACGTTAGCACACTGCTACACCCCACATTGTACACCTGGATCCTCTCCTTACGCCTATAAAAGGGAGGTCCAGGGCCCTCTTACAGAGCGTTGGCCGCGCGGGGAAGGACGGGACGGCGCTCGCGCAAGGCCGCTCGCTCCCTCCCGCGCGGACGCTTGTAACTCCCTACTGCAAGCGCACCCGACCTGGGCGCGGGGCTAACACGAAGGCCGCGGGTTCCACCTCCCTCGCCTGTCTCCCTCCGGCTGCTTTTCCCCCCTTCGCGTTCCGCCTCGCGCCGACCCATCTGGGCTGGGGCACGCGGCGACAATTCACTCGTCGGTCCAGGGACCCCCCCGGGTTTCGAAACACCGACAGTTGGCCCGCCAGGTAGGGGCCTGCTGCGTGTTGACGAATAGCTTCCCATCAAGCTCCAGATGGGCAGTCTCCAGCAACCTCTCCAGCCCGGGACGGTGCTCCGTTTCAGGAGTCTTGAGTTCATGTCCCTCGACGGCAGCTACGACATGATACTCCTTTCCCCGCCGCGCGACAGCGATAATGGCGGTCGACAACCCGCCCGCCGGCGGGGAAATCGACGACGCCTTCCCCACGTGGTGGAAGGACGACATTCGGGCTTGTCCCGTCCCCTCCCCCGCCGACAGAGGAGGAGGCGGGGCAACCAAGGCCAAGTAGGAGGCGGCACCTCGTTGGCTGTTGAGCGAGTCGACGGCGCCGGCGCCCCAACGAAGAGCGCGTCGGGCATCGGCCTCGCGTCTGAGACGAAGACGAGCGCCGTCTCCCCGCAACACACCAACCTCAAGCAAACGGACGACACCAGCACGCTCGCGAAGGACTTGCTAGGCGTCACCCTCATACCTGAGACGACGGTGCAGTCAGTCCCTGACGTGACTTCGTCACCGCCCGTCGACCAAAAGGTACCGACCAAAACGTACGTGCGCCCTGGAAACTCCTGGGATCTCCGAAGCTGCCGCCAGCAGCCGGGAGAGTCTCTCCGGGACTACATCCGGCGATTCTCGAAGCAGCGCACCGAGCTGTCCAACGTCACCGATTCAGATGTCATCGGCGCGTTCCTCGCCGGCACCACCTGCCGCGACCTGGTGAGCAAGCTGGGTCGCAAGACCCCCACCAGGGCGAGCGAGTTGATGGACATTGCCACCAAGTTTGCCTCTGGCCAGGAGGCGGTTGAGGCCATCTTCCGGAAGGACAAGCAGCCCCAGGGCCGCCCACAGGAAGATGTTCCTGAGGCGTTGTAACACCCCTGGTGTTACTATGGCTAAAACTTGAGCATGACATCATAAGCATTAACATTTCATATGTTTGATACACCTAGAGTGCATTCACTAGGCAAAATTTTCAAACAAGTTGTATTGTTTAAAGTGTTTTTTACAAATAGAACCCTGGTTAAGGGACTTAACCCTAAATAGAGGTTAAAGGGGTAAAACCTAACCCAGGATGAGAAAACCTAAAGACTTTATGGAAAGAGTCATAAAATATCCCCAAAAACAAAGTTGAATCACATTTATACCTCTAGAATCCCAGAAACCCTAATTGGAACCCTAGAAAACCCTAAAACCAAACCCTAGGGGCTTATGTGCAAAATTGGTCCACTTTTGGACTAAAGTGCAAAGACCAAGTCAAATAAGTTTCTTAAGTCCCTTGGTTCACAAATGTGTGGACTTGAAAGCCAAATGTTGAGTTTTGGACTTAAATGCAAAAAGGACCCCCAACTGAGATTTCTCTAAGTCTGAATTTCAGATTGGTAAGCTCAACTTTGGAGCATGGGATCTTCCAAATTATTGAGAATTTGCCCTAGGTCACCACATCAAAGTTGAAGACTAAACATAGGAGAACAACTTTGTTTAAGGGTTCAAGCCATGATCTTATGAGAAATTTGGAGAAAAACCCAATCAAAGATGGACTGTCAGACTGGTTGAGGTCTGAAATTCAGAATGACAGTGTTATGAGATGAACTTTGAGCTCGATTTTGAAGGGGATTCAGTGACTTTTTGTGAGAACACATCATAGCAAAGTTATAGTTGGATTATAGCACTACAACTTTGCTATAGGTTACTAGGTGTGTTGCCATTTGAAAATCAGAGAAAAAGAGGCTTAAACATTGTCTGTCAGGTGCACTGAATATAACTTCTGATGGTACAGTGACCAAACAGATCAGAATGAGCGCAGCAGAAAAATCCCACCGCCGGTGATCTCCCCGCCGTGATACGTGTCGCCGGCGTCAAGATTCGCGTGCAGGGTGGATTGATAACATCGCGGGGTAAGGATCTTCGACGACGGTGAGCTGGAGGCCACTCCGGTGACTCACCGTGGCCTTCTCCCCTACTTTGCGTCTGAAGCCGATAAGCTCACCGACGACCGCCGCCTCCCGGCCGTGCGCCGCGTGGCTTAACCTTTCCACCGCGTTGCCATAACTCGCTGCTGCTGTCAAATCAACGCCGGTGGGGTCGCCACGGCGTAGGACACTAATTCGCGTGCGCCAGGGTTCTTCCTTATCTCCGGCCGCCGCGCGTCCTCCCCAAAATTCGCGGCCACCGCCTTACCCTCCTATAAATTGAGCACCCAGGTAGTTGCGCTAGGTAATTGCGAAGCCAACGCACCCGCTCCCACTCGTAATCGTTCATCCAAGCTCCGGAATTTCCCATTCGCCCCAATTCCATTCGCCGCCACCCGAAGCTCAACCTCACCGCGGTCAGCCCCCTCCCGGTTAGCTCATCTTCTTTTCTCCCTTGTTTAAGTCTTCTCATAGCTCAGTGATGCTTGCCAAGCCACTGAATTGAATTAGGAGACCACCAGTCGCCGGGAACGCGATGATCTTGCCGCCATGCTTTCGGTCACCGTGGCTAGAGCTCCATAGTTAGTTTTAGATGCAATTAGTTTGGGGAAAATACTCCCCTGGTCTTGAATTTGGGTTAGTCTTAGTCTCGACGCCGGTCATCGTCTCAATCGGCCGGTCTAGGACCTCGCCGGAGTTTCTCCCCGCGCTGCCGTCGTCGTGGACGTGGGCGTGTAAAGAAATAGAACATGGGGGACCAATTTGCAAAGCGTTAGTGACTTGAGCAAATAGTAAAAGAAGTCGTTCTCAGTTAACCAAAAACCAGAGGCCCTTTCTGCAAAGATGCCAGGGCGCGGGCGCGCGCAGGCGCTTTTTCCCTCTGAGTTGGGCTACTGGGCTGAAATCAGCCCAGTACTATTCATAGGCTTTTCTTTTTCTTTTTACTCTAGAGTTAAAACAATTATAGAAAACAGTAGAAAAATGATAAAATTGTGAAACCAATTTTCCTAGGTTTCTTATTTTCCCTAGAATTTAATAAAAATAGTTTTGTGATTTTTAGGTTAAATAAGGAATTTTAAGGCATTTAAAGTAGTTCAAAGTAGTAGTTTTGGATTTTTAAAAGATAAGTTGTAAGTCCAAAAATGCCCAAACTTTTTATGGGCACTTAAAACAATATTTAGAAGCCTTGGGTAGAGTTTGGGTTGAATTGGACCTTGTTTGATCACCAAACCCCAAAACACACCCCCCCTGCCTATGAACTCCTTTACTGACTCCGGAAACCCTAGGTTCTCGGAGCACCGTGAAGGAAAGTTATATTCAAGACCTAAATAATAAGTTTATATTATCTTTGCACCCTCATGAGCATCCCATGGCATCCATTCTTATACATATCTATGGTTATGTTAGAACACGAAGAAGAAGAAGTCACCGAAGAAAGGACACCACCGCCCTCGGATTCTCAAGCAGGCAACTGCTTTTACTTTGATATTTGCGGATCCGAGCCGGACTCACCTGTTAACAAAGGCAAGCCCCGGTGCATTTGCCACCCCCCTTGTGTTTTAAATCTTTCTCACTTGTTGGATGCACTAGGTGATAGGTGTTGATTGCTAAAACAATTCCTGCATTACTTTCCTTGGAATTTGATTACCTTCCTTGATACCCTGTTTTACAAAAGGTTTTATTATGCTTAGTATTGCTCTAGCAAAACAAAAGGATTTGTTTTACAAAAGATGTTTGGCAAGGTGGGAGGGTTGTTTTCAAAATAAAACTTGATGGTGAATCTGTCAAAGGCCTTGATGGATTCAACATCGGAAAAGATGTACCTCTGCCAGGTACCAACCTTTGGGATTAATGATTAAGCTGAGACCGGGCGGGTGACTTGCAAGAGAAAGAGAGTCTCGGTGTAGTGTCTCCGTCTGAGTCGATTAAGGGCCCTCTCGATGTAAGCCTGCTGACCGAGGACCCTTTAACTGGTCACATGCCTCGTCATGGGTAAGCTTTGCCTCGGGTGGACTAAGGCCAGAATAAGATAACACGAAATGGGCGTGGAGCGGTGGCGGGAGTAGTGTGTACCCTCCGTGGCAAGAGGCTGGACGGTGGTGTATCTGTGCTCTCGGTTTGCGTGAACCTGATCTGGTCTTAAGAAACTCGGTGGCGGGTTGACATATGCAAGGGTTAAGTGCTACATATGTCGTGTGATTGGAGATCCTCAGCTGAGTATAATCGATTCGGATCGCCGTACCTCCGCGGTTATGGAGACTTGGCCACTGACTTACACGTAGCAATCCAGTGAAGTTGAAGGGTTGATAAGAAAATTGGCTAGTGCAGGCAAAGTGATTGATCTAGGGTAGAAAGAACTCTAGCTGCAGGTAATTTTACTGAACCTGACAATAAAAGTGGATTTTAAGGATCCACTCATAGTAAGCTTTTCTGCAAAACAGAGTCTTTGATTCTTGATAAGCCACTCCTTGAATCCCTTTAGCCAGCATACCCTTGAGAGTCTTTTCCTTAGTCGGGTAAGACTTGCTGAGTAATTCCATACTCAGGGTTTATCCCCTTGTTGTTTTTAGGTGAGGAAGCAGCAGATTTCTGTTGCTTCTGTACCAAGGTGGTTCCTAATGAAGAAAAGCAAGAATGAAGTGCGGGAGGAAAGGATCCTCCATTAAGACTTTTTGTGTGATAGCTGTCGGGAGGAGTTTTTACCTTCCTTGGTATGTGTAATAATAATACTCTGCACTCGTTATATATTCCTGGTCTGTAATAAACAACATGATCTTACTTTTTAATAAATGTAAGCTTATGTAATCGCTTCCGCATTTCTTTATCTCCGATGTTCTGTAATGTCTGCATGACGGGTGAAACGTTCCTGGTAAGGTAACGAAAGATACCGAGCTTGTCAAGTAGTTGTCACACCCGGCTTTAAGGAACAAAGCCAGGTGCAACTCATACATGCGCCAAGAAGACAACATATATAATAACAGAGTGTATAGAGATAAATGTCATAAAACATCAGAGTATTTATTACATAGCGGAAGACTTATTACAAAATAAAGATAAAACGAACTAAGGATCGTCGGCGCCAAAGTCGACTGGGAAACGCCACCGAGATCAGATCGAACTCCTCAGTGTTAGTCGGCTCCTCCTGAACCACCTGCTCTTCTCCTGTGGGGGGGGGGGGTGTGAGACAGCAAGGGTGAGCTCACACATGATCATAGCTCAACAAGTTGTGGGGAACCAGTGGACATAAACTCACAAAGGTGTGAGTTCATGTGATGTGTAAGGCTAATCAATGATAGGGGTTAGAGCTGAGCATTGCTTTTAAGTAGTTGGTCAAAATTTTATTAGCAATTACTAAGTGTAAGTAAATACCAAACCATAAATAAAGTAATAGAACAAAATTAATAACAAACCCATGCAATGCAAATAACAAAATTGAATTTAAGTTCCATAATTTAAACATCAGAGAGTCCTAAGCTGCTCATGACCGCGAGCACGGCTAGTATACCAGTTTTACACTCTGCAGAGGTTGTACCCTTTACCCACAAGTCATGCTACCCATCTGCCAAGGGGTCGCGAGTCCCATACACCTCTACCTAGGAAGCGCGGCAGGGCAACACTACGAGGCCTTTACAAAGTTCCACTAGCTTCCGAAAACCCGCTACAGTTTATAGGAAGTTCCAATGCAGGGTTCCTGGCTGACCGCCATCGCAGCAAAATCAACCAGGGACCTCCCTACACTGACCACTCCCCTACTGCCCTTGCCCCTTTCGGGTAAGGTAGTCTTCCACTAGCTTTCCTAATTAGTCAGCCAAGGGCGTCCCATTAAACCCTTGTGGTGGCACGTGTTACTCAAGTTAAGCTCTATGTTCCAATTAACATTAATGATCTCAACATGAACATAAACAGAATAACAAGAATAATTGGAACATAGATATAATAAATGATTATCCCAAAACCATGTAAAGCAATAGCAAACTACCCAAGTGATTCAGGGGTAAACAAGGTAATGAGATAAACAAATCTAGGGTGACCTATTGGATCCCATCAAAATTAACCTATGCATGGATACGTGGTATTAAAGAACATTATTAGGTAAAAAGTGGTCAAGGGCACAACTTGCCTTCAATGAGCTCCTGCTCAGCTACTTCAACCTGCTGCTCACCAGGATCCTCAGCAACGGGCTCTTCTACTCGCCACAATACAAACAAGCACAGTGCATATAGAGAAATTAACATTGCACCAAACATATATACAAAATACACAGTAATAATCTACACATTAAAATAAAATTCTAGGAACAGAAATCATAATTTTTGGAGTTATAGATTTTAAGTTATGGATTTTCAAAGGTTTTATGTGCTTTAAATAGTATTAAGTGAGAAATAAATTTCTTACTGTTTTCCTGACATAACAGAGGCTCTAGGTGATAAAGAATAAAATTACAAAAATTTAGAAAGTGGAATGGATTAATTTGGAGTTCATATGTATTTTCTATGAATTATCAAAGTTCTAGCAATTATTTTGTATTAAAAATCTATTTAATAATCATTTTCCCTGATTTTATTATGTTCTGGACTGGGCCTCAAGTTCAAGAAAGGTCAGGGGCCCAGGCGCAAAAGATCCTACGACTCAGAATACTATGCAGTAGGACGGCGGGTTCTATTTCCAAAAAGTCCAGGGTCTCATAAGCAAAACGCCAGAGCGAAAGGGTATCGCTTAATATCGGCCGCCCGATCTCCTATCGACCGCTAGGATTAGATGTATCACAAACCGAAACGGTACGCAATCATAACCGTCCGATCGACGACCGACGACGCGGATTTAAAATACCCCAACTCGCCCCGGATTCGCCCGATCGAGATCAAACGGCCCAGGTCAACCCAGCGAATCGGTACGCGCAGATCCGATCTAGACCGCACGTTTCTAATCCGACGTCCAGGCACTTTCTCCCTAACCCAGCCGCGCCCCGACGACGGAGCTCAGCTCCCGCGGTGGCCGGTTCGCCGGCGAGCACGAAATCCGGTGCTAACCGCCCCCATATAGAAATTGATCGCTACTACATCGAGAGGGGAAGATGGCGAAACTGCAGAAAGGGGTCTCACCGGCAGTGGTGCTGCGTGGAGGGTCAGACCGCGGTGAGAAGCGATCCGCGGCGGTGCTTGAATCGCCAGCGACAAATTCAGGCGACGTCGGTGGCTAATCCTCCGCAACACGATCGCGGTTGCCTTCCTCACAGCCGAGAGAGTCTTCCGGGTTCCACACCCCGCGTCTAGCCGTCGGCAGTCCCGGATTCGCCTGCGGCGGGTCGCTCTCTCACCGATGATGGCGCGAGGGAAACGGGGAGCATGTGAGGAGGGTACGGAGCCAACGGGTCCACGGGCACTACGGCTTTATAACCCGTAGGGCCAGTCAACCGAGCTGGCGGAGATGGCGGCGACAGCTCCGGCGATCTCGCGGCGGTCGTTGCAGGCTGTTAGCGCATGAGGGGGAAAGAACGGTGTCCGCGCGCTTGAGCGGATGTCAAGGCGGTCCCACACGCCAGTGGAAGGAAGAGAGGTGCGCACGCCAATGGAAAGGCTGACACACGGGGGCCGCGACTCAGTGAGACGTGCGCGCCCACCACGACTGACGAAAGGGCCCCACCCGCCAGCGTTTCGCCCGCGCGCCGTGATTAGAGTCGTGGGGCCGGTTTGACAGAGCGCCGCGCGCGGTGAGGTGCGTGGGCCGCACGGGAGCAGTCCGGAGCTGGGCCGAAAACGGGTAAGCCGGCCCAGTAAGTTCCTTTCTCCCTTTTTTTTATGTTTTATTTTTTTCTGTTTTCTTTAATTGTTTTGAATCCAAATTTGAATTTGAATGTGAGTTTATTCTTTGAGTCCATTATATAAATTCACACTCTAATGTTGGAATAATATATTTTCATTTACTTATTTTTATCCTCACAATATTTATTTCCTTCTCTTTTCTAGATTCAAGAATTTCTTTTAGGTTCTAAATTCCCTTTTGGTCTTTAATATTTTCTTGTCACAAAATGCACACAAGATAAAATCGAGCATGATGCTTAATTTGGTGGTATATATTTTTTTTATTAATTGTTTTTGGGCATAGTGTTCACCTTTGAGGATGCATAAAGATCAAACTCACATAAAGAGAAATTATTTCTCTATTGATTTTTTTTCTAGCTATTTACAAGTGGGTGTTACAAATCCTACCCCCCTTAAAAATAATCTCGTCCTCGAGATTTAAGAAGAACTAGAGAAAAGGTGGGGAAAATCTATGCGAAGCTCTTCTTCTCTTTCCCAAGTTGCTTCATCTTCACCGTGGTGACTCCATTGGACTTTGCACATCTTTATCACCTTATTTCTTGTAACTCGAGTCAAAGTATCCAAAATCTTGATCGGGTACTCCGTGTAAGTCAAATCACCTTGAACACTAAGCTCTTCCATTGGTAACTGTTCCTCGGGAACACGGAGACACTTCTTAAGTTGAGACACGTGGAACACATTATGCACATCAGATAGACTAGCAGGTAACTCAAGCTGGTATGCCATCTCTCCAACTCTTCTAAAGATCAAGAATGGTCCAATATAGCGAGGGGACAATTTGCCCTTGACTTTGAATCTCCTCATTCCACGAAGTGGTGACACTTTGAGGTACACATAATCTCCTTCTTCAAATTCCAGTGGTCTTCTTTTATTATCAGCATAGCTCTTTTGCCTGGTTTGAGCCACTCTCAAATTCTCTCGAATTATACGAACTTGTTCTTCTGCTTCTTGAATCAGTTCAGGCCCAAAGAACTGTCTCTCTCCAGTCTGATCCCAATACAAAGGAGTTCTGCACTTCCTCCCATACAAAGCCTCAAAAGGTGACATCTTTAGACTGGCCTGGTAACTATTATTATATGAGAACTCAGCATAAGGCAGACTCTTATCCCAACTTCCTCCATGCTGAAGGGCACATGCTCTCAACATATCCTCCAATACTTGATTAGTCCTTTCAGTCTGTCCATCAGTCTGAGGGTGATAAGCTGTACTAAAATTCAACTTTGTACTCATGTTCTCATGAAAGCTTCTCCAAAACCTTGAGGTAAATTGCGAACCTCGATCAGACACGATCTTCTTTGGTACTCCATGTAAACACACAATCCGAGCCATATATAACTCTGCCAGCTGAGAACCTTTATAAGTAGTCTTCACAGGAATAAAGTGAGCCACTTTAGTCAATCTATCCACAATCACCCATATAGCATCATATCCTTTCTGGGTGCAAGGCAATCCAGTAATGAAATCCATACCAATCTCTTCCCACTTCCACTCAGGTATCTTCAGTGGGTGCAATAGTCCAGCTGGCCTCTGGTGTTCAGCCTTAACTCTTTGACATACATCGCACATAGCCACATGTGCAGCTGCATCTCTTTTCAATCCATACCACCAATATTTACGTTTCAAATCCTGATACATCTTGGTACTACCAGGATGAATAGAATAATCCGAGTCGTGGGCCTCCTTTAAAATAGTCTCTCGCAGGCTTTTAATATCAGGAACACACATCCTGTCCTTGAACCATACAGTGCCTTGCTCATCTTCCGTAAATTCCGGAACTCGACCTTCAGTAATCAGATCCTTAATCTCTTTTATTTTAGCATCACCAATTTGACCTTTACGAATTTCTTGCTCCAAAGTAGGTTCCACATCAATAGTAACTCCTTCAGTATGAGCAACTATCCCCAGGTTAAGTCTCCTGAAATCTTCCACAATCTCATCGGGTAGCTGGGCAACAATAGCTGAATGAACATGCTCCTTGCGACTCAAGGCATCTGCAACCAAATTTTCCTTGCCCGGGTGATAGTGAATCTCCAAGTCATAATCCTTAATAAGCTCCAACCAACGGCGTTGCCTAAGGTTGAGATCCTTTTGAGTGAATATATACTTCAGACTCTTATGATCCGTATATACTTGGCACTTGGTCCCCATGATATAATGTCTCCAAATCTTAAGCGCATGCACAACGGCTGCCAATTCCAAGTCATGAGTGGGGTAGTTCACTTCATGTTTCCGCAACTGACGAGATGCATAGGCAATCACATGTCCTTCTTGCATGAGCACACATCCAAGTCCTTGGCCACATGCATCACAATAAATGTCAAATCCCTTCTGTAGGTCTGGCATAATCAATACTGGGGGCGACATCAATCTTTTCTTCAATTGATCAAAGCTGTCTTGACACTTCTCGTCCCACTTAAACTCTCTTCCTTTCTCCAAAAGTGAAGTCATAGGCTTAGCAATCTTAGAAAATCCTTCAATAAATCTCCGATAATAGCCTGCTAATCCCAAGAAACTACGAATCTCAGTAACTGTAGTGGGTACTCTCCATTCCATTATCTCCTTAACCTTAGTAGGATCCACTGCTATTCCTCCATTAGAAATAATATGTCCAAGGAATGGTACCTTATCAATCCAAAACTCGCACTTGCTGAACTTGGCATATAGCTGGTTATCTCGAAGCTTCTGTAGCACCAACCTCAGATGTTCCTCGTGATCACTATCACTCTTGGAATAGATAAGAATATCGTCGATGAATACCACGACGAATCTGTCCAAGTACTCCATAAACACCTTGTTCATTAAGTTCATAAAATACGCTGGTGCATTGGTTAATCCAAACGACATCACAGTGAACTCATATAATCCATATCGAGTCGAGAAAGCCGTCTTGGGAATATCCGATGGTCTAATCCTCATCTGATGGTAACCGGATCGGAGATCAATCTTCGAAAATACTCTTGCACCTCTCATATGATCAAATAAATCCTCGATACGGGGCAACGGATACTTGTTCTTCACTGTAACATCATTAAGAGATCTATAATCCACACACATCCGCTGCGATCCATCCTTCTTCTGTACAAACAAGACCGGTGCTCCCCAAGGTGAATAACTCGGACGAATGTACCCGACCTCTTGTAACTCAGTTAACTGCTTCTTAAGTTCCTTCAACTCCTCTACGGACATCCTATATGGCCGTTTAGAAATAGGGGCGGTTCCAGGTAAGAGGTCAATAACAAACTCAACTTCTCTATCAGGTGGCATCCCTGGTAACTCCTCTGGAAAGACATCCGAAAAATCTCTAACCACCCGGATGTTGTCACCAACAAACTCCTCAGGTATAAAGAACATTGCACGCATGGATGAGGAGGTTACTGCAATATTAACTTGAAATCTTTCTCCTTTAGTGGTAGTGAGTTCTACGGTACCTCTACCACATGCTATAACGACCTTTGCCTTTCTTAGCCATGACATACCAAGTATCAGATCTATACTGCTTGACTCTAATATTATGGCAGTAGCTCCAAATTCTCTACCCATAATGGTCAATGTCAATCTACGTGTCATTTGATTCGCCTCAACAAGCCCTTTAGGTGTAATTACTATTATGGGTTTTCTCATATTTAGCAGTGGTATTTCATTTGTGTTGGCATATCTAGCAGACATGAATGAATGTGTAGCACCAGAATCAAATAATATGGTTGCAGGAATTGCATTAACATAAAACATACCAATTACGAGGTCCCCTCCATCCGGAGTAGCATCAACGCTGACTTGATTAACCTTGGCAATAGAATATCCCTTGCCAGAACTTGGTGTTTGCTGCCTGTTCTGAACTGGAGTAGTAGCCATCCTCTGTGGGCAGACATTTGCATAATGACCAGTCTTCCCACACTTGAAACATGTGGTGCCTGGACTCTGTCCTGAAAACTTCGTCGGGGTGCCAGTAGGGGTAGCCTGTCGAGGAGGTGGAGTCCTCAGTGGTGATTGCTGAACTGGGCGTGGTCCTCCTGGTCGATTCGGTGTACCCTGTGGTGAACTGTAGCGAGGACGAACACTGCTGCTTCCTTGTCCTTGAGATATTGCCTTTCTCTTCAAATCTCCCAGCTGAACACGCTTGTGTTCAATAGCCAGGGCCTTATCAAGCAGCCTCTGAAATGACGGAAATGTGTGTGCCACTAGTGCATACTGCAGTGGTCCATTAAGTCCTTCAATGAAATGCTCCTGCTTCCTCTCGTCTTCAGCAACTTCTTCAGGGGCATATCTGGATAACTGAATAAACTTGTCGCGGTACTCGCTGACTGACATACTTCCTTGCTTCAGCGACAGAAATTCCTTCTTCTTGATCTTTATCATACCAGCTGGAATATGGTAGTTCCTGAATTGTGTACTGAACTCTGCCCAAGTAATAGTATCCGCAGCATCATGGGCAGCAGTATAAGAATCCCACCAGTCAGCAGCAGGACCAGTCAGACGTCCAGAAGCATATAAAACCTTCTCCCGGTCCGTGCACTGTGCAATATTCAGCATCTTCTCAATAGACTTCAGCCAATCATCCGCGTCCAGTGGATCAGGTGAGCTAGCGAATGTAGGTGGCTTATGACTCATAAACTCCCGGTGCTTATCACGAGGTGGAACTGGTGGTGGTGGTGGAGGCAGTGGCACTTGTTGCTGCTGTTGCTGCTGTTGTTGCTGTTGCATTTGTTGTTGCAGCTGCTGTTGTTGTGCCCTCCTTTCCTGGCGTATCTCATCTCGCTCCTGGCGCAACTCCTGGCGTATATCTTCTCTTTCCTGACGCATCTCCTGGCGTTCTTGCTGCATCTGAGCACGCATATCAGCCATAGTGTCTGCCATTTGCTGCATCACCGCCATCTGAGCAGCAACCAGTGGGTCAACTCCGCCTGGTGGAGGATTAGGAGGATTCATCTCCGCAGGTTGTGGCTGGGGTTGTCTATGTATCCACCGAGTGTGTCGATTAGGAGGCAAATCAATTCCACCACCCCGCCTGGTATTGACCATCTGAGTTAGATACATATGGTAAGAGAATAGCAGACAAGGCAGGTATTTACAAATCAGGTTACTTTGGGGAATTTTATTAGCTAAGCAGATTAATATTCTACCATAGCTAATTTATTACCTTATGGTGGTACATATTAAGATGTCCATCTATAATAATTCAATCAATCAAAGAAGCAAATCAGGCATTTAGCATCAGCACAATCAAACAACATTTTTAAAGAAAGTAGTTTTGAATTTTGTCTTAGGTCCCCTATATCTTAAAAAGATCATAGTGGTAGGATTCCAAGGTGTGAAATCCATCTTGTCTTAGAGTAGAAAAGGTAAGAATGATCAGAGTAGAACAGTAGAAGGTGAGACAAGATCAAGATGAGATGAGTATAGAATGAGTCAGAGTAAGGTAAGTAGGAGAGGATTTGTCCATTTCTATCTAGGTCTCGTCCTACAGTCAACATTCCTCTGATACCACTTCTGTCACACCCGGCTTTAAGGAACAAAGCCAGGTGCAACTCATACATGCGCCAAGAAGACAACATATATAATAACAGAGTGTATAGAGATAAATGTCATAAAACATCAGAGTATTTATTACATAGCGGAAGACTTATTACAAAATAAAGATAAAACGAACTAAGGATCGTCGGCGCCAATGTCGACTGGGAAACGCCACCTAGATCAGATCGAACTCCTCAGTGTTAGTCGGCTCCTCCTGAACCACCTGCTCTTCTCCTGTGGGGGGGGGGGAGATAGCAAGGGTGAGCTCACACATGATCATAGCTCAACAAGTTGTGGGGAACCAGTGGACATAAACTCACAAAGGTGTGAGTTCATGTGATGTGTAAGGCTAATCAATGATAGGGGTTAGAGCTGAGCATTGCTTTTAAGTAGTTGGTCAAAATTTTATTAGCAATTACTAAGTGTAAGTAAATACCAAACCATAAATAAAGTAATAGAACAAAATTAATAACAAACCCATGCAATGCAAATGACAAAATTGAATTTAAGTTCCATAATTTAAACATCAGAGAGTCCTAAGCTGCTCATGACCGCGAGCACGGCTAGTATACCAGTTTTACACTCTGCAGAGGTTGTACCCTTTACCCACAAGTCATGCTACCCATCTGCCAAGGGGTCGCGAGTCCCATACACCTCTACCTAGGAAGCGTGGCAGGGCAACACTACGAGGCCTTTACAAAGTTCCACTAGCTTCCGAAAACCCGCTACAGTTTATAGGAAGTTCCAATGCAGGGTTCCTGGCTGACCGCCATCGCAGCAAAATCAACCAGGGACCTCCCTACACTGACCACTCCCCTACTGCCCTTGCCCCTTTCGGGTAAGGTAGTCTTCCACTAGCTTTCCTAATTAGTCAGCCAAGGGCGTCCCATTAAACCCTTGTGGTGGCACGTGTTACTCAAGTTAAGCTCTATGTTCCAATTAACATTAATGATCTCAACATGAACATTAACAGAATAACAAGAATAATTGGAACATAGATATAATAAATGATTATCCCAAAACCATGTAAAGCAATAGCAAACTACCCAAGTGATTCAGGGGTAAACAAGGTAATGAGATAAACAAATCTAGGGTGACCTATTGGATCCCATCAAAATTAACCTATGCATGGATACGTGGTATTAAAGAACATTATTAGGTAAAAAGTGGTCAAGGGCACAACTTGCCTTCAATGAGCTCCTGCTCAGCTACTTCAACCTGCTGCTCACTAGGATCCTCATCAACGGGCTCTTCTACTCGCCACAATACAAACAAGCACAGTGCATATAGAGAAATTAACATTGCACCAAACATATATACAAAATACACAGTAATAATCTACACATTAAAATAAAATTCTAGGAACAGAAATCATAATTTTTGGAGTTATAGATTTTAAGTTATGGATTTTCAAAGGTTTTATGTGCTTTAAATAGTATTAAGTGAGAAATAAATTTCTTACTGTTTTCCTGACATAACAGAGGCTCTAGGTGATAAAGAATAAAATTACAAAAATTTAGAAAGTGGAATGGATTAATTTGGAGTTCATATGTATTTTCTATGAATTATCAAAGTTCTAGCAATTATTTTGTATTAAAAATCTATTTAATAATCATTTTCCCTGATTTTATTATGTTCTGGACTGGGCCTCAAGTTCCAGAAAGGTCAGGGGCCCAGGCGCAAAAGATCCTACGACTCAGAATACTATGCAGTAGGACGGCGGGTTCTATTTCCAAAAAGTCCAGGGTCTCATAAGCAAAACGCCAGAGCGAAAGGGTATCGCTTAATATCGGCCGCCCGACCTCCTATCGACCGCTAGGATTAGATGTATCACAAACCGAAACGGTACGCAATCATAACCGTCCGATCGACGACCGACGACGCGGATTTAAAATACCCCAACTCGCCCCGGATTCGCCCGATCGAGATCAAACGGCCCAGGTCAACCCAGCGAATCGGTACGCGCAGATCCGATCTAGACCGCACGTTTCTAATCCGACGTCCAGGCACTTTCTCCCTAACCCAGCCGCGCCCCGACGACGGAGCTCAGCTCCCGCGGTGGCCGGTTCGCCGGCGAGCACGAAATCCGGTGCTAACCGCCCCCATATAGAAATTGATCGCTACTACATCGAGAGGGGAAGATGGCGAAACTGCAGAAAGGGGTCTCACCGGCAGTGGTGCTGCGTGGAGGGTCAGACCGCGGTGAGAAGCGATCCGCGGCGGTGCTTGAATCGCCAGCGACAAATTCAGGCGACGTCGGTGGCTAATCCTCCGCAACACGATCGCGGTTGCCTTCCTCACAGCCGAGAGAGTCTTCCGGGTTCCACACCCCGCGTCTAGCCGTCGGCAGTCCCGGATTCGCCTGCGGCGGGTCGCTCTCTCACCGATGATGGCGCGAGGGAAACGGGGAGCATGTGAGGAGGGTACGGAGCCAACGGGTCCACGGGCACTACGACTTTATAACCCGTAGGGCCAGTCAACCGAGCTGGCGGAGATGGCGGCGACAGCTCCGGCGATCTCGCGGCGGTCGTTGCAGGCTGTTAGCGCACGAGGGGGAAAGAACGGTGTCCGCGCGCTTGAGCGGATGTCAAGGCGGTCCCACACGCCAGTGGAAGGAAGAGAGGTGCGCACGCCAATGGAAAGGCTGACACACGGGGGCCGCGACTCAGTGAGACGTGCGCGCCCACCACGACTGACGAAAGGGCCCCACCCGCCAGCGTTTCGCCCGCGCGCCGTGATTAGAGTCGTGGGGCCGGTTTGACAGAGCGCCGCGCGTGGTGAGGTGCGTGGGCCGCATGGGAGCAGTCCGGAGCTGGGCCGAAAACGGGTAAGCCGGCCCAGTAAGTTCCTTTCTCCCTTTTTTTTATGTTTTATTTTTTTCTGTTTTCTTTAATTGTTTTGAATCCAAATTTGAATTTGAATGTGAGTTTATTCTTTGAGTCCATTATACAAATTCACACTCTAATGTTGGAATAATATATTTTCATTTACTTATTTTTATCCTCACAATATTTATTTCCTTCTCTTTTCTAGATTCAAGAATTTCTTTTAGGTTCTAAATTCCCTTTTGGTCTTTAATATTTTCTTGTCACAAAATGCACACAAGATAAAATCGAGCATGATGCTTAATTTGGTGGTATATATTTTTTTTATTAATTGTTTTTGGGCATAGTGTTCACCTTTGAGGATGCATAAAGATCAAACTCACATAAAGAGAAATTATTTCTCTATTGATTTTTTTTCTAGCTATTTACAAGTGGGTGTTACAAATCCTACCCCCTTAAAAATAATCTCGTCCTCGAGATTTAAGAAGAACTAGAGAAAAGGTGGGGAAAATCTATGCGAAGCTCTTCTTCTCTTTCCCAAGTTGCTTCATCTTCACCGTGGTGACTCCATTGGACTTTGCACATCTTTATCACCTTATTTCTTGTAACTCGAGTCAAAGTATCCAAAATCTTGATCGGGTACTCCGTGTAAGTCAAATCACCTTGAACACTAAGCTCTTCCATTGGTAACTGTTCCTCGGGAACACGGAGACACTTCTTAAGTTGAGACATATGGAACACATTATGCACATCAGATAGACTAGCAGGTAACTCAAGCTGGTATGCCATCTCTCCAACTCTTCTAAAGATCAAGAATGGTCCAATATAGCGAGGGGACAATTTGCCCTTGACTTTGAATCTCCTCATTCCACGAAGTGGTGACACTTTGAGGTACACATAATCTCCTTCTTCAAATTCCAGTGGTCTTCTTTTATTATCAGCATAGCTCTTTTGCCTGGTTTGAGCCACTCTCAAATTCTCTCGAATTATACGAACTTGTTCTTCTGCTTCTTGAATCAGTTCAGGCCCAAAGAACTGTCTCTCTCCAGTCTGATCCCAATACAAAGGAGTTCTGCACTTCCTCCCATACAAAGCCTCAAAAGGTGACATCTTTAGACTGGCCTGGTAACTATTATTATACGAGAACTCAGCATAAGGCAGACTCTTATCCCAACTTCCTCCATGCTGAAGGGCACATGCTCTCAACATATCCTCCAATACTTGATTAGTCCTTTCAGTCTGTCCATCAGTCTGAGGGTGATAAGCTGTACTAAAATTCAACTTTGTACTCATGTTCTCATGAAAGCTTCTCCAAAACCTTGAGGTAAACTGCGAACCTCGATCAGACACGATCTTCTTTGGTACTCCATGTAAACACACAATCCGAGCCATATATAACTCTGCCAGCTGAGAACCTTTATAAGTAGTCTTCACAGGAATAAAGTGAGCCACTTTAGTCAATCTATCCACAATCACCCATATAGCATCATATCCTTTCTGGGTGCGAGGCAATCCAGTAATGAAATCCATACCAATCTCTTCCCACTTCCACTCAGGTATCTTCAGTGGGTGCAATAGTCCAGCTGGCCTCTGGTGTTCAGCCTTAACTCTTTGACATACATCGCACATAGCCACATGTGCAGCTGCATCTCTTTTCAATCCATACCACCAATATTTACGTTTCAAATCCTGATACATCTTGGTACTACCAGGATGAATAGAATAATCCGAGTCGTGGGCCTCCTTTAAAATAGTCTCTCGCAGGCTTTTAATATCAGGAACACACATCCTGTCCTTGAACCATACAGTGCCTTGCTCATCTTCCGTAAATTCCGGAACTCGACCTTCAGTAATCAGATCCTTAATCTCTTTTATTTTAGCATCACCAATTTGACCTTTACGAATTTCTTGCTCCAAAGTAGGTTCCACATCAATAGTAACTCCTTCAGTATGAGCAACTATCCCCAGGTTAAGTCTCCTGAAATCTTCCACAATCTCATCGGGTAGCTGGGCAACAATAGCTGAATGAACATGCTCCTTGCGACTCAAGGCATCTGCAACCAAATTTTCCTTGCCCGGGTGATAGTGAATCTCCAAGTCATAATCCTTAATAAGCTCCAACCAACGGCGTTGCCTAAGGTTGAGATCCTTTTGAGTGAATATATACTTCAGACTCTTATGATCCGTATATACTTGGCACTTGGTCCCCATGATATAATGTCTCCAAATCTTAAGCGCATGCACAACGGCTGCCAATTCCAAGTCATGAGTGGGGTAGTTCACTTCATGTTTCCGCAACTGACGAGATGCATAGGCAATCACATGTCCTTCTTGCATGAGCACACATCCAAGTCCTTGGCCACATGCATCACAATAAATGTCAAATCCCTTCTGTAGGTCTGGCATAATCAATACTGGGGGCGACATCAATCTTTTCTTCAATTGATCAAAGCTGTCTTGACACTTCTCGTCCCACTTAAACTCTCTTCCTTTCTCCAAAAGTGAAGTCATAGGCTTAGCAATCTTAGAAAATCCTTCAATAAATCTCCGATAATAGCCTGCTAATCCCAAGAAACTACGAATCTCAGTAACTGTAGTGGGTACTCTCCATTCCATTATCTCCTTAACCTTAGTAGGATCCACTGCTATTCCTCCATTAGAAATAATATGTCCAAGGAATGGTACCTTATCAATCCAAAACTCGCACTTGCTGAACTTGGCATATAGCTGGTTATCTCGAAGCTTCTGTAGCACCAACCTCAGATGTTCCTCGTGATCACTATCACTCTTGGAATAGATAAGAATATCGTCGATGAATACCACGACGAATCTGTCCAAGTACTCCATAAACACCTTGTTCATTAAGTTCATAAAATACGCTGGTGCATTGGTTAATCCAAACGACATCACAGTGAACTCATATAATCCATATCGAGTCGAGAAAGCCGTCTTGGGAATATCCGATGGTCTAATCCTCATCTGATGGTAACCGGATCGGAGATCAATCTTCGAAAATACTCTTGCACCTCTCATATGATCAAATAAATCCTCGATACGGGGCAACGGATACTTGTTCTTCACTGTAACATCATTAAGAGATCTATAATCCACACACATCCGCTGCGATCCATCCTTCTTCTGTACAAACAAGACCGGTGCTCCCCAAGGTGAATAACTCGGACGAATGTACCCGACCTCTTGTAACTCAGTTAACTGCTTCTTAAGTTCCTTCAACTCCTCTACGGACATCCTATATGGCCGTTTAGAAATAGGGGCGGTTCCAGGTAAGAGGTCAATAACAAACTCAACTTCTCTATCAGGTGGCATCCCTGGTAACTCCTCTGGAAAGACATCCGAAAAATCTCTAACCACCCGGATGTTGTCACCAACAAACTCCTCAGGTATAAAGAACATTGCACACATGGATGAGGAGGTTACTGCAATATTAACTTGAAATCTTTCTCCTTTAGTGGTAGTGAGTTCTACGGTACCTCTACCACATGCTATAACGGCCTTTGCCTTTCTTAGCCATGACATACCAAGTATCAGATCTATACTGCTTGACTCTAATATTATGGCAGTAGCTCCAAATTCTCTACCCATAATGGTCAATGTCAATCTACGTGTCATTTGATTCGCCTCAACAAGCCCTTTAGGTGTAATTACTATCATGGGTTTTCTCATATTTAGCAGTTGTTGGGGGCCTTCGTCCTCCGAAGGTCCTCAAAAACATGATTTGACAATGTTTTCCAAGTGGATTATGTGAACAGGTATCTTCGGTCTCAGAATTATAAAGCACAGTCAGGACGAAGCCTGAACCAGACGAAGGGCGAGCTGATTACCAAGCTCTACGAAGGTGCACAGCCGAAGCTGTGTGCAAGGAAGCTTCGTCACGATAGCGGAAAGGGGAACCGACTTAAAGATGAAAAGACTACGTGGGCCTCGACAGATTTCCATAAGTCATTAACAAATGTAATGGACATGGATGTAATTTTACGTGGGCTGCGTCCCGCGTCTATAAATAGATGAACAGTACTCCCGTACTGTTCACGCTGACTTGGCATTGGCATTTGCGTCACGCTTGTACTTTTTACCTTCTCTCAAGACCGAAGGTACATTTGTAATTTGTAATCATTTCTATTTCTTTGTGTTAATAAAATAGAAATGATTCTATGATTTACATTTCATGTTTTATATGAATCCTTCGTTATTACTTGTTGAATTTACGAAGGTATGTCTCTTGTGACCTTCGTCCGGAACTCATTATTCCCGAAGGGGAATAATGTTTGGTAGGACGAAGGGCCTTAACATTTAATACTTTTTATGTTGCCTTGTTCTTAATCCGAAGCATTTGAGAACAAGTCCCCAACATTGGCGCCCACCTCCGGTGAACTCACTTCCACTTCGAAGCTTTTTTGAACACCTTCGGAAGCTGTAGATCTTCGCTATGGCACCGAAGAAAGCTTCAGCGGCTGGGGCTGCAGCACTGCAACCGCTGGACCACAACCAGGAGACCGTCTCTCTTCGGGAGGCCCGAAGCCAGAAGAGAAAGGCCGTTAGCCCAACGCTTCAGGAAGAAGAGCTAGACCAAGAAATCAGGGATATGGAGATCCTACATCAACAGGTGCAAAGGAAGAAGGAGAAGATGGCCCGGCTAGCTGAGTTGCAACGGCAGATAGACGAAGCCTCTGAGGAAGTCCGCCATCTTACCCATGATGAGCAAAACAGAAGGCCTCAGCAGAAAGACCTTCATCAGGAGGGCTTCGTCAACGAAGATGACTGGTATGACAATTTCCATCAGGGAAATTTTGTTTTCGATGATGCTTCTCCTTTGTCCGCTGAGCTACAGGCTACACCTTGGCCTCCATCCTATAAGCCACCTCAGCTTCCCATGTTCGACGGCCACTCAGACCCGAAGCAGTTCCTGATGAGCTACGAAGCAACAGTGTCTTCGTATGGGGGCAATGCTGCAGTCATGGCGAAGTCTTTCGTTATGGCCGTCAGGAGTGTTGCTCAGACCTGGTATTCCTCCCTTCGGCCAGGAACGATCACTTCATGGCAAAAGCTGAAGGATATGTTACTGACCAGCTTTCAAGGATTTCAGACGAAGCCGGTCACAGCTCAAGCCTTGTTCCAGTGCATTCAGGATCATGAAGAATACCTTCAGGCTTATGTCCGAAGGTTCTTACGTTTGAGGGCGCAGGCACCAACGGTGCCCAATGAAATTGTTATTGAAGCCATGATCAAGGGGCTTCGTCCTGGGCCTGCAGCTCAATACTTTGCTAGAAAGCCGCCTCAGACCCTGGAGAAACTGCTCCAAAAGATGGATGAGTACATTCGTGCTGACAATGACTTTCGCCAAAGAAGGGAGGAGGCCTTCAGATTTTCTGAAATGACCAGGGGCTTCGGAGGAAGATACTACCCGAGGCATGTCCGGTCCATCCACAGCTCCACTCAGAATGATGATAAGGGGAGTCAGCAGAGCAGACCGCAGTGCTCCTCACAGGCTTCGGGGCAACAACAAGCTTTCTTCCGGCCACCAGCTCCGAGAGGCAGAGGCGCCAGGGGCTTCGGCGGAAGATTCGGAGATCAACCAAGGAAATTGTTTTGCTTGTTCTGTGGAGAAGGCAAGGGCCATACCACCAGGACGTGCCATATTACAATCCAGAAGCAAAAGGAGATAGCCGAAGCTACATCTCAACAAGTTCAGCCGAAGCAGGTCATGCATACTGCTTCGTATCATCCGCCTTACATCCCACAGTACATAGACAACCACCCTACAGCTTCTGTAGCTTCGGCAAGTCAACCTCAAGCTTCCTGGCAACAGCCCCCGCCTCCACCTCCATTGCAACAGGTTCAACAGCCAGAAGGGAGTCAATATGCTCCACATCAAAGGGACTTCAGAGAACAATCCGAAGCTCGCACAGTCAACAGCACTGTGCCAGAGTCGAAGCACATTTATTGACACATATCCTACCTTTGATAGCAGTCTTTTCCATTCAGTTCTATTCTCTGTAGCAAAAAACATTGATCGTTTCCATGTAATAATTTCGCTGTTTCCCACGAGGAAAATCTATTTTCTCCACAGGATTAAGTTGATGAAGTTTTTTTGTTAACAAGGAGGACCTTCGAAATATTAAAAATCCTTCGGATTAACAGAAAGTCGTTCTAAGGAACGCAGAGTAAGTTCATGAAGTCACAAAAAGCCGTTCCAAAGGGAGCGCAGTGTAAGTTTTCTGCTCAAAAGTCGTTCCTAAAGGAATGCAGAGCTTACAGCGAAAAGTCAACGCTGATACCGTCTAAGTAAAAGACGAAGAAGCTCCTAAGGGAGGCTTACAGCGAAAAGTCAACGCTGATACCGTCTAAGTAAAAGACGAAGAAGCTCCTAAGGGAGGCTTACAGCGAAAAGTCAACGCTGATACCGTCTAAGTAAAAGACGAAGAAGCTCCAAAGACGTTCCTAAGGGAATGCAGAGCTTACGAATAAATTTTGTGTGTATCTTCGGAACAAAGGTCATTTGCATAACATAACATCATCACATCATCTTGCATAGCATAAGCATCATACATCATATTGCATTTTGCAAGAGAAGGGTACACAGTATCGACCTTCGGAAGAATGCTTTGAGAAAGCAATATCGAAATTGTATAAATTCGGAATACAGCTTCGGAGAATATTTTTACGAAGCATGGACAAGCTTCGTCAAAGCAATATCGAAATTGTATAAATTCGGAATACAGCTTCGGAGAATATTTTTACGAAGCATGGACAAGCTTCGTCAGAGCAATATCGAAATTGTATAGCTTCGGAGAATGCTTTCACGAAGCATGGATGTGACTTATCAGAACAGTTTTAACGGAGAATATTTTCTTCACGAAGCATGAAAAGAAGGGAAGGTGTTTTTTCGCCGAAGGCTCAAAAATGGTATGTATGTAGAGTTTCATGCATCGTAAAGAATTGAATAATGAAAAGAAACTTGTATATTACATTCAAATGTACAAAATGTTACATAGATCACAATTTAAATGTTTTTTCTAAATAGCATCTAGTCTTCTCTTAATACTGCTTCGGCGGCTTCATTTAGAAGCTGATCAACAACTTTGTCCATGATAGCTTCGGTCATTTGTTTAATTTCATCATCACCTTTTGTGTGCGGGTCGACAGTCGATTTAGCAGCTTCTGAGGCAAAAGAATATTTCTTCATTACTATTACAAACCGTGAGCAAAGTTTGAAACAAAAATTACAACACAATAAGAACGACTAATTAATACCTAATTGCCTTTCGGGCTCTGTACTTTTTTCGGCAGCTTCTGCCACTTTCCTAGCATCATGGATGCCTTTTTCGCTCCTTTGGATGATTTCTTGCGCCATTCCTCGGCCGCCGTCGTTCCAGATATCAGTAAAAAATTTGCCACCAACAACGCTTGCTTCGGCCGAGGGGTCCTTGATGTCTTCGGAAGATAAGGCAGCTTCGGACTGAGCTAAGAATTTTACATGCCCGCAACCTTTCTTCTCTAAGACAGAAGCAATTCCTCTGGCGCCCGAAAAAGCGCAGATGTCGCCACGACTGCTCAGGATCTCCTCGAAGGCCTCTGCTTCGTGACTAATCCATTCCAGTGGACCTTCGGGATTGCCTCGAGAGAAATTCTCTTCACTGGAAAAGGCGCCCACGCTGGCGAAGCTGTTTTTAATTTTATTCACGCATTCTACAGATTTAATATAGCATTTTCTTTGAGAGGCACGAAGCTCCTTAACCCTTAACTCCAACTTATCCACCATATGATCACTAAGTTCTCGTTTTGTTTCCTCAAGCACACGTTCTTCTTTCGCCCGGGCTAGTTGTTTCTGAAGATCTTTGATCTCGTGTTTCTGAGCTTCGGCCTGAATCTTTGCAGCAGCTTCGTCCTTTTTTATCTTGTCTACTAGAGTAACCAGAATTTTGTCTTTTTCTAGAGCTTCGTTCCTCAGCTTTATAACTTCTGATCGTAGATTGTTGAATGCAATTTCATAACTATCATCTTCGGCACTCTTTTGTGCTCTCAATGCGTTGCTCAGTATCAAACCCTATAAAAAAAAGAGAGAGTCTATATAAGAATAAAGGAATGAATTACGTATTAAAAAGTTTTTTCAAACGCTTAATTTCCATACCTTTAGGCTATTATATGCAAGACTGTCTGCGAGATCCTCTTTCGTCATGGCGCATAATCCAGCTTCGAGTTTAGGGAACCCCATGCTCCTAGCCATTTCCCGGCACACGGATAGTTCCTTATTGTCTGGGAGACAGTACAGGAAATCATCTTCGTTTGTCCCATTGAATACTACTGCCCCCTTCAGATATTTCAACTCTCTAGCATAATGATTCGCTTCATAGATTTCTTCTTCAGACAGTTTCTTCCCCGAAGCATGTCGCACGATGTAATCGCGTATGCTGGAGGGGGCTTCGGGGGCGGCAGTCTCAATTTCTTCAACTAGAACTGGTTCTGATATTTTCTCGGATTGTTCCTTGGCGGGCTCTGAAGGCCCAGCTTCAGCTTCGGCTTCGGCTTCGGCTTCAGCTTCAGCTTGTTGTTTCGAAGCTTCAGTAGATGCTTCGGCGAGTTCAACAGACTCCTTTGCGGTTGTGCTTGAAGACTTAATTGTCTCCAAGACATCCAGTACGTTAACCATTCTCTTTCTTCTTGGAGTCACCAATGGGCCCTTTTGATTTTTTGTTGATTCAACGTTTGCTGAAGGACTTAAGATTTCTGATGTTTTTGGCCCTTCAGTCTTCGGTCTTTCTAATGCTGAAGGCGCTTCGGCTTTTTCTTCTGTCTTTGGCACTGGAGCTGGTTCCGTAGCTTCAGAGGCCAAAGAAGTTTCACCAATAAATTCTGGCACTGTGGCCGGCTCAATAAAGCGCGTTCGATGGGTGAGCACCTTCATCTTTTTCCTTTGAGGCGCTGGCTCACTAGTGACACTCGTGGTAGCTTCTGTCGCAGGAGAAGTATTTTTCCTTTTGCGACCCAGTACCGGATAGTGGTAGTCGGGATAGACAAACCCGACTGCGTCGAATACCCGGTTGAGCCTTTTCTTTTTTCGGCCTCCGAAGGCTGCTGATAATGCAGTGTTCTCGGCCTTCGAATATGTGCCAAGCAGCTCGTCACTCAATGTCTCAATACTTTTCAACCAATCATCATCAGGTTCAACAAATTTATCTGCATACTTGAATGTATATTTTAGTCTAACTAGTCCGCCTTCGTCGGACTCTTTAATGGTTTCCTTCGGCATTTCCCACTTTTCCGCAAGTGGCCAAACCCTGAAGGCAATGTGCTCTTGGACCAGGTCCCTTGTTCCAATGAAAGAGCAGACCACGCCGAAGGCTCTTTGGCATTCCTCGGCTGCTTCATCCATTTCAACCTTCGGCCTTCGAAGTCCGAAGCGTTGCCAGATGGGGTGCATAATGATACTTTTGACATCTTCTTGCACCGATAAGTCACTCTTTACATAGAACCACTCTGTCATCCAGGCTCCGGGCCACCTTTTCCGAAAGGTCGGCACAGGGCAGCTTGACCCGGAGCGGGCACCGAAGCTATAACACCCAAAATTGTTGTGGTATTGTTCCTTTCCCCAGGGCTTCGTCTCGTATAATAACTCATGAATGTTGCAGAAGCTTTTAGCGTTTGGTTTCAAACCTTGGCTCCTCACAGCCCAGACAAACATCCCCATTCTTATGACAGCTTCGGGAGTAAGTTGATGAAGGTAGACTTGGAATGTCTTCAGGACTTCAACAACAAAGTTGCTTAGGGGGAACCGAAGCCCAGCCTTGAGAAAGCTTCGGAAGACTACGACTTCATCTTCTTCTGGGGTGGGAGAAGTCTTCTCTCCAGCGTCAGCCCTCACAACAGATGTATCTCGAAAATACCTCCCCCTCATATTATCAATATGACTCTGCTTGATAGTGGTCTTACCGAAAACCGTGTGACTTGGCCGCCATGGTCGATCTTTGGCCTCTTCCCCACCACTTTCTACGTCATAGCTGTCGCTGTCACCAGTATCTTCGGACAAACCTTCAAGAATCTCCTTGGTGATTTTCTCTGTATTGGTCTCCGCCATCGCTATCAGGAACCCCAAATTCTTCTCTTCTTCGAGACTCAGCTTCGTCTCAGCAGGGATCTTCTTACCTTCAGACATCTTCGAACACGCTAAAAAACTTTTTTCAGGGCCGAAGCTTCGAAATCAAAAAGGTCACCAATCTTAATGCACAAGAGCTAAAAATTTAGTGGACCGAAGCAGATGGCAGGTGTGCGTACCAAATGAGTTGGCGGTGTGATCTTATTTATACGCCCAGGGCGCTGAAAATTGAAAGACCCCGCTTGTCAGTGAATGTTGCTATTCTAGCAAAGGGAAGGTGTTTTTTCGGACCTTCGGCTCAAGGCCTTCGTCCATATCGCAATCTGAATTTATTATTAACAAATTAATATTGCGAGGGGCTACTGTTGGGGGCCTTCGTCCTCCGAAGGTCCTCAAAAACATGATTTGACAATGTTTTCCAAGTGGATTATGTGAACAGGTATCTTCGGTCTCAGAATTATAAAGCACGGTCAGGACGAAGCCTGAACCAGACGAAGGGCGAGCTGATTACCAAGCTCTACGAAGGTGCACAGCCGAAGCTGTGTGCAAGGAAGCTTCGTCACGATAGCGGAAAGGGGAACCGACTTAAAGATGAAAAGACTACGTGGGCCTCGACAGATTTCCATAAGTCATTAACAAATGTAATGGACATGGATGTAATTTTACGTGGGCTGCGTCCCGCGTCTATAAATAGATGAACAGTACTCCCGTACTGTTCACGCTGACTTGGCATTGGCATTTGCGTCACGCTTGTACTTTTTACCTTCTCTCAAGACCGAAGGTACATTTGTAATTTGTAATCATTTCTATTTCTTTGTGTTAATAAAATAGAAATGATTCTATGATTTACATTTCATGTTTTATATGAATCCTTCGTTATTACTTGTTGAATTTACGAAGGTATGTCTCTTGTGACCTTCGTCCGGAACTCATTATTCCCGAAGGGGAATAATGTTTGGTAGGACGAAGGGCCTTAACATTTAATACTTTTTATGTTGCCTTGTTCTTAATCCGAAGCATTTGAGAACAAGTCCCCAACAGCAGTGGTATTTCATTTGTGTTGGCATATCTAGCAGACATGAATGAATGTGTAGCACCAGAATCAAATAATATGGTTGCAGGAATTGCATTAACATAAAACATACCAATTACGAGGTCCCCTCCATCCGGAGTAGCATCAACGCTGACTTGATTAACCTTGGCAATAGAATATCCCTTGCCAGAACTTGGTGTTTGCTGCCTGTTCTGAACTGGAGTAGTAGCCATCCTCTGTGGACAGACATTTGCATAATGACCAGTCTTCCCACACTTGAAACATGTGGTGCCTGGACTCTGTCCTGAAAACTTCGTCGGGGTGCCAGTAGGGGTAGCCTGTCGAGGAGGTGGAGTCCTCAGTGGTGATTGTTGAACTGGGCGTGGTCCTCCTGGTCGATTCGGTGTACCCTGTGGTGAACTGTAGCGAGGACGAACACTGCTGCTTCCTTGTCCTTGAGATATTGCCTTTCTCTTCAAATCTCCCAGCTGAACACGCTTGTGTTCAATAGCCAGGGCCTTATCAAGCAGCCTCTGAAATGACGGAAATGTGTGTGCCACTAGTGCATACTGCAGTGGTCCATTAAGTCCTTCAATGAAATGCTCCTGCTTCCTCTCGTCTTCAGCAACTTCTTCAGGGGCATATCTGGATAACTGAATAAACTTGTCGCGGTACTCGCTGACTGACATACTTCCTTGCTTCAGCGACAGAAATTCCTTCTTCTTGATCTTTATCATACCAGCTGGAATATGGTAGTTCCTGAATTGTGTACTGAACTCTGCCCAAGTAATAGTATCCGCAGCATCATGGGCAGCAGTATAAGAATCCCACCAGTCAGCAGCAGGACCAGTCAGACGTCCAGAAGCATATAAAACCTTCTCCCGGTCCGTGCACTGTGCAATATTCAGCATCTTCTCAACAGACTTCAGCCAATCATCCGCGTCCAGTGGATCAGGTGAGCTAGCGAATGTAGGTGGCTTATGACTCATAAACTCCCGGTGCTTATCACGAGGTGGAACTGGTGGTGGTGGTGGAGGCAGTGGCACTTGTTGCTACTGTTGCTGCTGTTGTTGCTGTTGCATTTGTTGTTGCAGCTGCTGTTGTTGTGCCCTCCTTTCCTGGCGTATCTCATCTCGCTCCTGGCGCAACTCCTGGCGTATATCTTCTCTTTCCTGACGCATCTCCTGGCGTTCTTGCTGCATCTGAGCACGCATATCAGCCATAGTGTCTGCCATTTGCTGCATCACCGCCATCTGAGCAGCAACCAGTGGGTCAACTCCGCCTGGTGGAGGATTAGGAGGATTCATCTCCGCAGGTTGTGGCTGGGGTTGTCTATGTATCCACCGAGTGTGTCGATTAGGAGGCAAATCAATTCCACCACCCCGCCTGGTATTGACCATCTGAGTTAGATACATATGGTAAGAGAATAGCAGACAAGGCAGGTATTTACAAATCAGGTTACTTTGGGGAATTTTATTAGCTAAGCAGATTAATATTCTACCATAGCTAATTTATTACCTTATGGTGGTACATATTAAGATGTCCATCTATAATAATTCAATCAATCAAAGAAGCAAATCAGGCATTTAGCATCAGCACAATCAAACAACATTTTTAAAGAAAGTAGTTTTGAATTTTGTCTTAGGTCCCCTATATCTTAAAAAGATCATAGTGGTAGGATTCCAAGGTGTGAAATCCATCTTGTCTTAGAGTAGAAAAGGTAAGAATGATCAGAGTAGAACAGTAGAAGGTGAGACAAGATCAAGATGAGATGAGTATAGAATGAGTCAGAGTAAGGTAAGTAGGAGAGGATTTGTCCATTTCTATCTAGGTCTCGTCCTACAGTCAACATTCCTCTGATACCACTTCTGTCACACCCGGCTTTAAGGAACAAAGCCAGGTGCAACTCATACATGCGCCAAGAAGACAACATATATAATAACAGAGTGTATAGAGATAAATGTCATAAAACATCAGAGTATTTATTACATAGCGGAAGACTTATTACAAAATAAAGATAAAACAAACTAAGGATCGTCGGCGCCAATGTCGACTGGGAAACGCCACCTAGATCAGATCGAACTCCTCAGTGTTAGTCGGCTCCTCCTGAACCACCTGCTCTTCTCCTGTGGGGGGGGGGTGAGATAGTAAGGGTGAGCTCACACATGATCATAGCTCAACAAGTTGTGGGGAACCAGTGGACATAAACTCACAAAGGTGTGAGTTCATGTGATGTGTAAGGCTAATCAATGATAGGGGTTAGAGCTGAGCATTGCTTTTAAGTAGTTGGTCAAAATTTTATTAGCAATTACTAAGTGTAAGTAAATACCAAACCATAAATAAAGTAATAGAACAAAATTAATAACAAACCCATGCAATGCAAATGACAAAATTGAATTTAAGTTCCATAATTTAAACATCAGAGAGTCCTAAGCTGCTCATGACCGCGAGCACGGCTAGTATACCAGTTTTATACTCTGCAGAGGTTGTACCCTTTACCCACAAGTCATGCTACCCATCTGCCAAGGGGTCGCGAGTCCCATACACCTCTACCTAGGAAGCGTGGCAGGGCAACACTACGAGGCCTTTACAAAGTTCCACTAGCTTCCGAAAACCCGCTACAGTTTATAGGAAGTTCCAATGCAGGGTTCCTGGCTGACCGCCATCGCAGCAAAATCAACCAGGGACCTCCCTACACTGACCACTCCCCTACTGCCCTTGCCCCTTTCGGGTAAGGTAGTCTTCCACTAGCTTTCCTAATTAGTCAGCCAAGGGCGTCCCATTAAACCCTTGTGGTGGCACGTGTTACTCAAGTTAAGCTCTATGTTCCAATTAACATTAATGATCTCAACATGAACATTAACAGAATAACAAGAATAATTGGAACATAGATATAATAAATGATTATCCCAAAACCATGTAAAGCAATAGCAAACTACCCAAGTGATTCAGGGGTAAACAAGGTAATGAGATAAACAAATCTAGGGTGACCTATTGGATCCCATCAAAATTAACCTATGCATGGATACGTGGTATTAAAGAACATTATTAGGTAAAAAGTGGTCAAGGGCACAACTTGCCTTCAATGAGCTCCTGCTCAGCTACTTCAACCTGCTGCTCACTAGGATCCTCATCAACGGGCTCTTCTACTCGCCACAATACAAACAAGCACAGTGCATATAGAGAAATTAACATTGCACCAAACATATATACAAAATACACAGTAATAATCTACACATTAAAATAAAATTCTAGGAACAGAAATCATAATTTTTGGAGTTATAGATTTTAAGTTATGGATTTTCAAAGGTTTTATGTGCTTTAAATAGTATTAAGTGAGAAATAAATTTCTTACTGTTTTCCTGACATAACAGAGGCTCTAGGTGATAAAGAATAAAATTACAAAAATTTAGAAAGTGGAATGGATTAATTTGGAGTTCATATGTATTTTCTATGAATTATCAAAGTTCTAGCAATTATTTTGTATTAAAAATCTATTTAATAATCATTTTCCCTGATTTTATTATGTTCTGGACTGGGCCTCAAGTTCCAGAAAGGTCAGGGGCCCAGGCGCAAAAGATCCTACGACTCAGAATACTATGCAGTAGGACGGCGGGTTCTATTTCCAAAAAGTCCAGGGTCTCATAAGCAAAACGCCAGAGCGAAAGGGTATCGCTTAATATCGGCCGCCCGACCTCCTATCGACCGCTAGGATTAGATGTATCACAAACCGAAACGGTACGCAATCATAACCGTCCGATCGACGACCGACGACGCGGATTTAAAATACCCCAACTCGCCCCGGATTCGCCCGATCGAGATCAAACGGCCCAGGTCAACCCAGCGAATCGGTACGCGCAGATCCGATCTAGACCGCACGTTTCTAATCCGACGTCCAGGCACTTTCTCCCTAACCCAGCCGCGCCCCGACGACGGAGCTCAGCTCCCGCGGTGGCCGGTTCGCCGGCGAGCACGAAATCCGGTGCTAACCGCCCCCATATAGAAATTGATCGCTACTACATCGAGAGGGGAAGATGGCGAAACTGCAGAAAGGGGTCTCACCGGCAGTGGTGCTGCGTGGAGGGTCAGACCGCGGTGAGAAGCGATCCGCGGCGGTGCTTGAATCGCCAGCGACAAATTCAGGCGACGTCGGTGGCTAATCCTCCGCAACACGATCGCGGTTGCCTTCCTCACAGCCGAGAGAGTCTTCCGGGTTCCACACCCCGCGTCTAGCCGTCGGCAGTCCCGGATTCGCCTGCGGCGGGTCGCTCTCTCACCGATGATGGCGCGAGGGAAACGGGGAGCATGTGAGGAGGGTACGGAGCCAACGGGTCCACGGGCACTACGGCTTTATAACCCGTAGGGCCAGTCAACCGAGCTGGCGGAGATGGCGGCGACAGCTCCGGCGATCTCGCGGCGGTCGTTGCAGGCTGTTAGCGCACGAGGGGGAAAGAACGGTGTCTGCGCGCTTGAGCGGATGTCAAGGCGGTCCCACACGCCAGTGGAAGGAAGAGAGGTGCGCACGCCAATGGAAAGGCTGACACACGGGGGCCGCGACTCAGTGAGACGTGCGCGCCCACCACGACTGACGAAAGGGCCCCACCCGCCAGCGTTTCGCCCGCGCGCCGTGATTAGAGTCGTGGGGCCGGTTTGACAGAGCGCCGCGCGCGGTGAGGTGCGTGGGCCGCACGGGAGCAGTCCGGAGCTGGGCCGAAAACGGGTAAGCCGGCCCAGTAAGTTCCTTTCTCCCTTTTTTTTATGTTTTATTTTTTTCTGTTTTCTTTAATTGTTTTGAATCCAAATTTGAATTTGAATGTGAGTTTATTCTTTGAGTCCATTATACAAATTCACACTCTAATGTTGGAATAATATATTTTCATTTACTTATTTTTATCCTCACAATATTTATTTCCTTCTCTTTTCTAGATTCAAGAATTTCTTTTAGGTTCTAAATTCCCTTTTGGTCTTTAATATTTTCTTGTCACAAAATGCACACAAGATAAAATCGAGCATGATGCTTAATTTGGTGGTATATATTTTTTTTATTAATTGTTTTTGGGCATAGTGTTCACCTTTGAGGATGCATAAAGATCAAACTCACATAAAGAGAAATTATTTCTCTATTGATTTTTTTTCTAGCTATTTACAAGTGGGTGTTACAAATCCTACCCCCCTTAAAAATAATCTCGTCCTCGAGATTTAAGAAGAACTAGAGAAAAGGTGGGGAAAATCTATGCGAAGCTCTTCTTCTCTTTCCCAAGTTGCTTCATCTTCACCGTGGTGACTCCATTGGACTTTGCACATCTTTATCACCTTATTTCTTGTAACTCGAGTCAAAGTATCCAAAATCTTGATCGGGTACTCCGTGTAAGTCAAATCACCTTGAACACTAAGCTCTTCCATTGGTAACTGTTCCTCGGGAACACGGAGACACTTCTTAAGTTGAGACACGTGGAACACATTATGCACATCAGATAGACTAGCAGGTAACTCAAGCTGGTATGCCATCTCTCCAACTCTTCTAAAGATCAAGAATGGTCCAATATAGCGAGGGGACAATTTGCCCTTGACTTTGAATCTCCTCATTCCACGAAGTGGTGACACTTTGAGGTACACATAATCTCCTTCTTCAAATTCCAGTGGTCTTCTTTTATTATCAGCATAGCTCTTTTGCCTGGTTTGAGCCACTCTCAAATTCTCTCGAATTATACGAACTTGTTCTTCTGCTTCTTGAATCAGTTCAGGCCCAAAGAACTGTCTCTCTCCAGTCTGATCCCAATACAAAGGAGTTCTGCACTTCCTCCCATACAAAGCCTCAAAAGGTGACATCTTTAGACTGGCCTGGTAACTATTATTATACGAGAACTCAGCATAAGGCAGACTCTTATCCCAACTTCCTCCATGCTGAAGGGCACATGCTCTCAACATATCCTCCAATACTTGATTAGTCCTTTCAGTCTGTCCATCAGTCTGAGGGTGATAAGCTGTACTAAAATTCAACTTTGTACTCATGTTCTCATGAAAGCTTCTCCAAAACCTTGAGGTAAACTGCGAACCTCGATCAGACACGATCTTCTTTGGTACTCCATGTAAACACACAATCCGAGCCATATATAACTCTGCCAGCTGAGAACCTTTATAAGTAGTCTTCACAGGAATAAAGTGAGCCACTTTAGTCAATCTATCCACAATCACCCATATAGCATCATATCCTTTCTGGGTGCGAGGCAATCCAGTAATGAAATCCATACCAATCTCTTCCCACTTCCACTCAGGTATCTTCAGTGGGTGCAATAGTCCAGCTGGCCTCTGGTGTTCAGCCTTAACTCTTTGACATACATCGCACATAGCCACATGTGCAGCTGCATCTCTTTTCAATCCATACCACCAATATTTACGTTTCAAATCCAGATACATCTTGGTACTACCAGGATGAATAGAATAATCCGAGTCGTGGGCCTCCTTTAAAATAGTCTCTCGCAGGCTTTTAATATCAGGAACACACATCCTGTCCTTGAACCATACAGTGCCTTGCTCATCTTCCGTAAATTCCGGAACTCGACCTTTAGTAATCAGATCCTTAATCTCTTTTATTTTAGCATCACCAATTTGACCTTTACGAATTTCTTGCTCCAAAGTAGGTTCCACATCAATAGTAACTCCTTCAGTATGAGCAACTATCCCCAGGTTAAGTCTCCTGAAATCTTCCACAATCTCATCGGGTAGCTGGGCAACAATAGCTGAATGAACATGCTCCTTGCGACTCAAGGCGTCTGCAACCAAATTTGCCTTGCCCGGGTGATAGTGAATCTCCAAGTCATAATCCTTAATAAGCTCCAACCAACGGCGTTGCCTAAGGTTGAGATCCTTTTGAGTGAATATATACTTCAAACTCTTATGATCCGTATATACTTGGCACTTGGTCCCCATGATATAATGTCTCCAAATCTTAAGCGCATGCACAACGGCTGCCAATTCCAAGTCATGAGTGGGGTAGTTCACTTCATGTTTCCGCAACTGACGAGATGCATAGGCAATCACATGTCCTTCTTGCATGAGCACACATCCAAGTCCTTGGCCACATGCATCACAATAAATGTCAAATCCCTTCTGTAGGTCTGGCATAATCAATACTGGGGGCGACATCAATCTTTTCTTCAATTGATCAAAGCTGTCTTGACACTTCTCGTCCCACTTAAACTCTCTTCCTTTCTCCAAAAGTGAAGTCATAGGCTTAGCAATCTTAGAAAATCCTTCAATAAATCTCCGATAATAGCCTGCTAATCCCAAGAAACTACGAATCTCAGTAACTGTAGTGGGTACTCTCCATTCCATTATCTCCTTAACCTTAGTAGGATCCACTGCTATTCCTCCATTAGAAATAATATGTCCAAGGAATGGTACCTTATCAATCCAAAACTCGCACTTGCTGAACTTGGCATATAGCTGGTTATCTCGAAGCTTCTGTAGCACCAACCTCAGATGTTCCTCGTGATCACTATCACTCTTGGAATAGATAAGAATATCGTCGATGAATACCACGACGAATCTGTCCAAGTACTCCATAAACACCTTGTTCATTAAGTTCATAAAATACGCTGGTGCATTGGTTAATCCAAACGACATCACAGTGAACTCATATAATCCATATCGAGTCGAGAAAGCCGTCTTAGGAATATCCGATGGTCTAATCCTCATCTGATGGTAACCGGATCGGAGATCAATCTTCGAAAATACTCTTGCACCTCTCATATGATCAAATAAATCCTCGATACGGGGCAACGGATACTTGTTCTTCACTGTAACATCATTAAGAGATCTATAATCCACACACATCCGCTGCGATCCATCCTTCTTCTGTACAAACAAGACCGGTGCTCCCCAAGGTGAATAACTCGGACGAATGTACCCGACCTCTTGTAACTCAGTTAACTGCTTCTTAAGTTCCTTCAACTCCTCTACGGACATCCTATATGGCCATTTAGAAATAGGGGCGGTTCCAGGTAAGAGGTCAATAACAAACTCAACTTCTCTATCAGGTGGCATCCCTGGTAACTCCTCTGGAAAGACATCCGAAAAATCTCTAACCACCCGGATGTTGTCACCAACAAACTCCTCAGGTATAAAGAACATTGCACGCATGGATGAGGAGGTTACTGCAATATTAACTTGAAATCTTTCTCCTTTAGTGGTAGTGAGTTCTACGGTACCTCTACCACATGCTATAACGGCCTTTGCCTTTCTTAGCCATGACATACCAAGTATCAGATCTATACTGCTTGACTCTAATATTATGGCAGTAGCTCCAAATTCTCTACCCATAATGGTCAATGTCAATCTACGTGTCATTTGATTCGCCTCAACAAGCCCTTTAGGTGTAATTACTATCATGGGTTTTCTCATATTTAGCAGTGGTATTTCATTTGTGTTGGCATATCTAGCAGACATGAATGAATGTGTAGCACCAGAATCAAATAATATGGTTGCAGGAATTGCATTAACATAAAACATACCAATTACGAGGTCCCCTCCATCCGGAGTAGCATCAACGCTGACTTGATTAACCTTGGCAATAGAATATCCCTTGCCAGAACTTGGTGTTTGCTGCCTGTTCTGAACTGGAGTAGTAGCCATCCTCTGTGGGCAGACATTTGCATAATGACCAGTCTTCCCACACTTGAAACATGTGGTGCCTGGACTCTGTCCTGAAAACTTCGTCGGGGTGCCAGTAGGGGTAGCCTGTCGAGGAGGTGGAGTCCTCAGTGGTGATTGCTGAACTGGGCGTGGTCCTCCTGGTCGATTCGGTGTACCCTGTGGTGAACTGTAGCGAGGACGAACACTGCTGCTTCCTTGTCCTTGAGATATTGCCTTTCTCTTCAAATCTCCCAGCTGAACACGCTTGTGTTCAATAGCCAGGGCCTTATCAAGCAGCCTCTGAAATGACGGAAATGTGTGTGCCACTAGTGCATACTGCAGTGGTCCATTAAGTCCTTCAATGAAATGCTCCTGCTTCCTCTCGTCTTCAGCAACTTCTTCAGGGGCATATCTGGATAACTGAATAAACTTGTCGCGGTACTCGCTGACTGACATACTTCCTTGCTTCAGCGACAGAAATTCCTTCTTCTTGATCTTTATCATACCAGCTGGAATATGGTAGTTCCTGAATTGTGTACTGAACTCTGCCCAAGTAATAGTATCCGCAGCATCATGGGCAGCAGTATAAGAATCCCACCAGTCAGCAGCAGGACCAGTCAGACGTCCAGAAGCATATAAAACCTTCTCCCGGTCCGTGCACTGTGCAATATTCAGCATCTTCTCAACAGACTTCAGCCAATCATCCGCGTCCAGTGGATCAGGTGAGCTAGCGAATGTAGGTGGCTTATGACTCATAAACTCCCGGTGCTTATCACGAGGTGGAACTGGTGGTGGTGGTGGAGGCAGTGGCACTTGTTGCTGCTGTTGCTGCTGTTGTTGCTGTTGCATTTGTTGTTGCAGCTGCTGTTGTTGTGCCCTCCTTTCCTGGCGTATCTCATCTCGCTCCTGGCGCAACTCCTGGCGTATATCTTCTCTTTCCTGACGCATCTCCTGGCGTTCTTGCTGCATCTGAGCACGCATATCAGCCATAGTGTCTGCCATTTGCTGCATCACCGCCATCTGAGCAGCAACCAGTGGGTCAACTCCGCCTGGTGGAGGATTAGGAGGATTCATCTCCGCAGGTTGTGGCTGGGGTTGTCTATGTATCCACCGAGTGTGTCGATTAGGAGGCAAATCAATTCCACCACCCCGCCTGGTATTGACCATCTGAGTTAGATACATATGGTAAGAGAATAGCAGACAAGGCAGGTATTTACAAATCAGGTTACTTTGGGGAATTTTATTAGCTAAGCAGATTAATATTCTACCATAGCTAATTTATTACCTTATGGTGGTACATATTAAGATGTCCATCTATAATAATTCAATCAATCAAAGAAGCAAATCAGGCATTTAGCATCAGCACAATCAAACAACATTTTTAAAGAAAGTAGTTTTGAATTTTGTCTTAGGTCCCCTATATCTTAAAAAGATCATAGTGGTAGGATTCCAAGGTGTGAAATCCATCTTGTCTTAGAGTAGAAAAGGTAAGAATGATCAGAGTAGAACAGTAGAAGGTGAGACAAGATCAAGATGAGATGAGTATAGAATGAGTCAGAGTAAGGTAAGTAGGAGAGGATTTGTCCATTTCTATCTAGGTCTCGTCCTACAGTCAACATTCCTCTGATACCACTTCTGTCACACCCGGCTTTAAGGAACAAAGCCAGGTGCAACTCATACATGCGCCAAGAAGACAACATATATAATAACAGAGTGTATAGAGATAAATGTCATAAAACATCAGAGTATTTATTACATAGCGGAAGACTTATTACAAAATAAAGATAAAACGAACTAAGGATCGTCGGCGCCAATGTCGACTGGGAAACGCCACCTAGATCAGATCGAACTCCTCAGTGTTAGTCGGCTCCTCCTGAACCACCTGCTCTTCTCCTGTGGGGGGGGGGGGTGAGACAGCAAGGGTGAGCTCACACATGATCATAGCTCAACAAGTTGTGGGGAACCAGTGGACATAAACTCACAAAGGTGTGAGTTCATGTGATGTGTAAGGCTAATCAATGATAGGGGTTAGAGCTGAGCATTGCTTTTAAGTAGTTGGTCAAAATTTTATTAGCAATTACTAAGTGTAAGTAAATACCAAACCATAAATAAAGTAATAGAACAAAATTAATAACAAACCCATGCAATGCAAATGACAAAATTGAATTTAAGTTCCATAATTTAAACATCAGAGAGTCCTAAGCTGCTCATGACCGCGAGCACGGCTAGTATACCAGTTTTACACTCTGCAGAGGTTGTACCCTTTACCCACAAGTCATGCTACCCATCTGCCAAGGGGTCGCGAGTCCCATACACCTCTACCTAGGAAGCGTGGCAGGGCAACACTACGAGGCCTTTACAAAGTTCCACTAGCTTCCGAAAACCCGCTACAGTTTATAGGAAGTTCCAATGCAGGGTTCCTGGCTGACCGCCATCGCAGCAAAATCAACCAGGGACCTCCCTACACTGACCACTCCCCTACTGCCCTTGCCCCTTTCGGGTAAGGTAGTCTTCCACTAGCTTTCCTAATTAGTCAGCCAAGGGCGTCCCATTAAACCCTTGTGGTGGCACGTGTTACTCAAGTTAAGCTCTATGTTCCAATTAACATTAATGATCTCAACATGAACATTAACAGAATAACAAGAATAATTGGAACATAGATATAATAAATGATTATCCCAAAACCATGTAAAGCAATAGCAAACTACCCAAGTGATTCAGGGGTAAACAAGGTAATGAGATAAACAAATCTAGGGTGACCTATTGGATCCCATCAAAATTAACCTATGCATGGATACGTGGTATTAAAGAACATTATTAGGTAAAAAGTGGTCAAGGGCACAACTTGCCTTCAATGAGCTCCTGCTCAGCTACTTCAACCTGCTGCTCACTAGGATCCTCATCAACGGGCTCTTCTACTCGCCACAATACAAACAAGCACAGTGCATATAGAGAAATTAACATTGCACCAAACATATATACAAAATACACAGTAATAATCTACACATTAAAATAAAATTCTAGGAACAGAAATCATAATTTTTGGAGTTATAGATTTTAAGTTATGGATTTTCAAAGGTTTTATGTGCTTTAAATAGTATTAAGTGAGAAATAAATTTCTTACTGTTTTCCTGACATAACAGAGGCTCTAGGTGATAAAGAATAAAATTACAAAAATTTAGAAAGTGGAATGGATTAATTTGGAGTTCATATGTATTTTCTATGAATTATCAAAGTTCTAGCAATTATTTTGTATTAAAAATCTATTTAATAATCATTTTCCCTGATTTTATTATGTTCTGGACTGGGCCTCAAGTTCCAGAAAGGTCAGGGGCCCAGGCGCAAAAGATCCTACGACTCAGAATACTATGCAGTAGGACGGCGGGTTCTATTTCCAAAAAGTCCAGGGTCTCATAAGCAAAACGCCAGAGCGAAAGGGTATCGCTTAATATCGGCCGCCCGACCTCCTATCGACCGCTAGGATTAGATGTATCACAAACCGAAACGGTACGCAATCATAACCGTCCGATCGACGACCGACGACGCGGATTTAAAATACCCCAACTCGCCCCGGATTCGCTCGATCGAGATCAAACGGCCCAGGTCAACCCAGCGAATCGGTACGCGCAGATCCGATCTAGACCGCACGTTTCTAATCCGACGTCCAGGCACTTTCTCCCTAACCCAGCCGCGCCCCGACGACGGAGCTCAGCTCCCGCGGTGGCCGGTTCGCCGGCGAGCACGAAATCCGGTGCTAACCGCCCCCATATAGAAATTGATCGCTACTACATCGAGAGGGGAAGATGGCGAAACTGCAGAAAGGGGTCTCACCGGCAGTGGTGCTGCGTGGAGGGTCAGACCGCGGTGAGAAGCGATCCGCGGCGGTGCTTGAATCGCCAGCGACAAATTCAGGCGACGTCGGTGGCTAATCCTCCGCAACACGATCGCGGTTGCCTTCCTCACAGCCGAGAGAGTCTTCCGGGTTCCACACCCCGCGTCTAGCCGTCGGCAGTCCCGGATTCGCCTGCGGCGGGTCGCTCTCTCACCGATGATGGCGCGAGGGAAATGGGGAGCATGTGAGGAGGGTACGGAGCCAACGGGTCCACGGGCACTACGGCTTTATAACCCGTAGGGCCAGTCAACCGAGCTGGCGGAGATGGCGGCGACAGCTCCGGCGATCTCGCGGCGGTCGTTGCAGGCTGTTAGCGCACGAGGGGGAAAGAACGGTGTCCGCGCGCTTGAGCGGATGTCAAGGCGGTCCCACACGCCAGTGGAAGGAAGAGAGGTGCGCACGCCAATGGAAAGGCTGACACACGGGGGCCGCGACTCAGTGAGACGTGCGCGCCCACCACGACTGACGAAAGGGCCCCACCCGCCAGCGTTTCGCCCGCGCGCCGTGATTAGAGTCGTGGGGCCGGTTTGACAGAGCGCCACGCGCGGTGAGGTGCGTGGGCCGCACGGGAGCAGTCCGGAGCTGGGCCGAAAACGGGTAAGCCGGCCCAGTAAGTTCCTTTCTCCCTTTTTTTTATGTTTTATTTTTTTCTGTTTTCTTTAATTGTTTTGAATCCAAATTTGAATTTGAATGTGAGTTTATTCTTTGAGTCCATTATACAAATTCACACTCTAATGTTGGAATAATATATTTTCATTTACTTATTTTTATCCTCACAATATTTATTTCCTTCTCTTTTCTAGATTCAAGAATTTCTTTTAGGTTCTAAATTCCCTTTTGGTCTTTAATATTTTCTTGTCACAAAATGCACACAAGATAAAATCGAGCATGATGCTTAATTTGGTGGTATATATTTTTTTTATTAATTGTTTTTGGGCATAGTGTTCACCTTTGAGGATGCATAAAGATCAAACTCACATAAAGAGAAATTATTTCTCTATTGATTTTTTTTCTAGCTATTTACAAGTGGGTGTTACAAATCCTACCCCCCTTAAAAATAATCTCGTCCTCGAGATTTAAGAAGAACTAGAGAAAAGGTGGGGAAAATCTATGCGAAGCTCTTCTTCTCTTTCCCAAGTTGCTTCATCTTCACCGTGGTGACTCCATTGGACTTTGCACATCTTTATCACCTTATTTCTTGTAACTCGAGTCAAAGTATCCAAAATCTTGATCGGGTACTCCGTGTAAGTCAAATCACCTTGAACACTAAGCTCTTCCATTGGTAACTGTTCCTCGGGAACACGGAGACACTTCTTAAGTTGAGACACGTGGAACACATTATGCACATCAGATAGACTAGCAGGTAACTCAAGCTGGTATGCCATCTCTCCAACTCTTCTAAAGATCAAGAATGGTCCAATATAGCGAGGGGACAATTTGCCCTTGACTTTGAATCTCCTCATTCCACGAAGTGGTGACACTTTGAGGTACACATAATCTCCTTCTTCAAATTCCAGTGGTCTTCTTTTATTATCAGCATAGCTCTTTTGCCTGGTTTGAGCCACTCTCAAATTCTCTCGAATTATACGAACTTGTTCTTCTACTTCTTGAATCAGTTCAGGCCCAAAGAACTGTCTCTCTCCAGTCTGATCCCAATACAAAGGAGTTCTGCACTTCCTCCCATACAAAGCCTCAAAAGGTGACATCTTTAGACTGGCCTGGTAACTATTATTATATGAGAACTCAGCATAAGGCAGACTCTTATCCCAACTTCCTCCATGCTGAAGGGCACATGCTCTCAACATATCCTCCAATACTTGATTAGTCCTTTCAGTCTGTCCATCAGTCTGAGGGTGATAAGCTGTACTAAAATTCAACTTTGTACTCATGTTCTCATGAAAGCTTCTCCAAAACCTTGAGGTAAACTGCGAACCTCGATCAGACACGATCTTCTTTGGTACTCCATGTAAACACACAATCCGAGCCATATATAACTCTGCCAGCTGAGAACCTTTATAAGTAGTCTTCACAGGAATAAAGTGAGCCACTTTAGTCAATCTATCCACAATCACCCATATAGCATCATATCCTTTCTGGGTGCGAGGCAATCCAGTAATGAAATCCATACCAATCTCTTCCCACTTCCACTCAGGTATCTTCAGTGGGTGCAATAGTCCAGCTGGCCTCTGGTGTTCAGCCTTAACTCTTTGACATTCATCGCACATAGCCACATGTGCAGCTGCATCTCTTTTCAATCCATACCACCAATATTTACGTTTCAAATCCTGATACATCTTGGTACTACCAGGATGAATAGAATAATCCGAGTCATGGGCCTCCTTTAAAATAGTCTCTCGCAGGCTTTTAATATCAGGAACACACATCCTGTCCTTGAACCATACAGTGCCTTGCTCATCTTCCGTAAATTCCGGAACTCGACCTTCAGTAATCAGATCCTTAATCTCTTTTATTTTAGCATCACCAATTTGACCTTTACGAATTTCTTGCTCCAAAGTAGGTTCCACATCAATAGTAACTCCTTCAGTATGAGCAACTATCCACAGGTTAAGTCTCCTGAAATCTTCCACAATCTCATTGGGTAGCTGGGCAACAATAGCTGAATGAACATGCTCCTTGCGACTCAAGGCGTCTGCAACCAAATTTGCCTTGCCCGGGTGATAGTGAATCTCCAAGTCATAATCCTTAATAAGCTCCAACCAATGGCGTTGCCTAAGGTTGAGATCCTTTTGAGTGAATATATACTTCAAACTCTTATGATCCGTATATACTTGGCACTTGGTCCCCATGATATAATGTCTCCAAATCTTAAGCGCATGCACAACGGCTGCCAATTCCAAGTCATGAGTGGGGTAGTTCACTTCATGTTTCCGCAACTGACGAGATGCATAGGCAATCACATGTCCTTCTTGCATGAGCACACATCCAAGTCCTTGGCCACATGCATCACAATAAATGTCAAATCCCTTCTGTAGGTCTGGCATAATCAATACTGGGGGCGACATCAATCTTTTCTTCAATTGATCAAAGCTGTCTTGACACTTCTCGTCCCACTTAAACTCTCTTCCTTTCTCCAAAAGTGAAGTCATAGGCTTAGCAATCTTAGAAAATCCTTCAATAAATCTCCGATAATAGCCTGCTAATCCCAAGAAACTACGAATCTCAGTAACTGTAGTGGGTACTCTCCATTCCATTATCTCCTTAACCTTAGTAGGATCCACTGCTATTCCTCCATTAGAAATAATATGTCCAAGGAATGGTACCTTATCAATCCAAAACTCGCACTTGCTGAACTTGGCATATAGCTGGTTATCTCGAAGCTTCTGTAGCACCAACCTCAGATGTTCCTCGTGATCACTATCACTCTTGGAATAGATAAGAATATCGTCGATGAATACCACGACGAATCTGTCCAAGTACTCCATAAACACCTTGTTCATTAAGTTCATAAAATACGCTGGTGCATTGGTTAATCCAAACGACATCACAGTGAACTCATATAATCCATATCGAGTCGAGAAAGCCGTCTTGGGAATATCCGATGGTCTAATCCTCATCTGATGGTAACCGGATCGGAGATCAATCTTCGAAAATACTCTTGCACCTCTCATATGATCAAATAAATCCTCGATACGGGGCAACGGATACTTGTTCTTCACTGTAACATCATTAAGAGATCTATAATCCACACACATCCGCTGCGATCTATCCTTCTTCTGTACAAACAAGACCGGTGCTCCCCAAGGTGAATAACTCGGACGAATGTACCCGACCTCTTGTAACTCAATTAACTGCTTCTTAAGTTCCTTCAACTCCTCTACGGACATCCTATATGGCCGTTTAGAAATAGGGGCGGTTCCAGGTAAGAGGTCAATAACAAACTCAACTTCTCTATCAGGTGGCATCCCTGGTAACTCCTCTGGAAAGACATCCGAAAAATCTCTAACCACCCGGATGTTGTCACCAACAAACTCCTCAGGTATAAAGAACATTGCACGCATGGATGAGGAGGTTACTGCAATATTAACTTGAAATCTTTCTCCTTTAGTGGTAGTGAGTTCTACGGTACCTCTACCACATGCTATAACGGCCTTTGCCTTTCTTAGCCATGACATACCAAGTATCAGATCTATACTGCTTGACTCTAATATTATGGCAGTAGCTCCAAATTCTCTACCCATAATGGTCAATGTCAATCTACGTGTCATTTGATTCGCCTCAACAAGCCCTTTAGGTGTAATTACTATCATGGGTTTTCTCATATTTAGCAGTGGTATTTCATTTGTGTTGGCATATCTAGCAGACATGAATGAATGTGTAGCACCAGAATCAAATAATATGGTTGCAGGAATTGCATTAACATAAAACATACCAATTACGAGGTCCCCTCCATCCGAAGTAGCATCAACGCTGACTTGATTAACCTTGGCAATAGAATATCCCTTGCCAGAACTTGGTGTTTGCTGCCTGTTCTGAACTGGAGTAGTAGCCATCCTCTGTGGGCAGACATTTGCATAATGACCAGTCTTCCCAGACTTGAAACATGTGGTGCCTGGACTCTGTCCTGAAAACTTCGTCGGGGTGCCAGTAGGGGTAGCCTGTCGAGGAGGTGGAGTCCTCAGTGGTGATTGCTGAACTGGGCGTGGTCCTCCTGGTCGATTCGGTGTACCCTGTGGTGAACTGTAGCGAGGACGAACACTGCTGCTTCCTTGTCCTTGAGATATTGCCTTTCTCTTCAAATCTCCCAGCTGAACACGCTTGTGTTCAATAGCCAGGGCCTTATCAAGCAGCCTCTGAAATGACGGAAATGTGTGTGCCACTAGTGCATACTGCAGTGGTCCATTAAGTCCTTCAATGAAATGCTCCTGCTTCCTCTCGTCTTCAGCAACTTCTTCAGGGGCATATCTGGATAACTGAATAAACTTGTCGCGGTACTCGCTGACTGACATACTTCCTTGCTTCAGCGACAGAAATTCCTTCTTCTTGATCTTTATCATACCAGCTGGAATATGGTAGTTCCTGAATTGTGTACTGAACTCTGCCCAAGTAATAGTATCCGCAGCATCATGGGCAGCAGTATAAGAATCCCACCAGTCAGCAGCAGGACCAGTCAGACGTCCAGAAGCATATAAAACCTTCTCCCGGTCCGTGCACTGTGCAATATTCAGCATCTTCTCAACAGACTTCAGCCAATCATCCGCGTCCAGTGGATCAGGTGAGCTAGCGAATGTAGGTGGCTTATGACTCATAAACTCCCGGTGCTTATCACGAGGTGGAACTGGTGGTGGTGGTGGAGGCAGTGGCACTTGTTGCTACTGTTGCTGCTGTTGTTGCTGTTGCATTTGTTGTTGCAGCTGCTGTTGTTGTGCCCTCCTTTCCTGGCGTATCTCATCTCGCTCCTGGCGCAACTCCTGGCGTATATCTTCTCTTTCCTGACGCATCTTGTAATACCCACTTTGTAAGAAAATCTAAAGATAGAAAATAAATATAAAAAAAAAAAGAACCAGCGCGCGGGGCTAAAACCTTCCGTTCCCGGCCCAAAATCCCTCAGCCCACGCGCCGCTCCCAGGCACCGACCGGTGGGGCCACTAGACCAGTGGCCGGCCTCCCCACGCGGGCTCGTTCGTCAGCGCTTCGATGAAGATGCTTCTGCGGTATACGCTCGCTCCTGGCGATGTGGGCGCGGGTCAATCGGCGTGGATCCGCGATCCGCGGCGCGATCGCCCTGCTCGCCCATAAAGTTGTTGCCCCGTGGATCCGCGGTCTCAGGCGCCCTGGGAAAACGCCATCTTTCCTCGTCTTCCTGGTTGCCTGGCGACGAGTTCAGCCGAGAGAGAGTGCGTGAACCTGAAGGTTGGCCGCCGGCGTGGATCTCGCCCTGACCGTGCGTATAGGACACCGCGCAGATCCTTCCTCGACGCGTTGGGCAAGCTCGTCGTCGGCATCTAAGTTCATCGGTAAGAACACCACCATGCCGTTCTTCTTTACCCTTGCAGCACTCACCGACCGGGCGTCACCATCTCTGGGCGCCGCTGCCCAAGTCCGACCACAGCCCTACCTCGACGCCGCCTGATTCAAGAACCGCGCTTGGCATCATTCCTGGCGGCCGAGCTCCAGAACTTGCGGGGGCAGAGAGTTGGGGGATCGCTGGTGGCGTTTATGCCACCGTCGATATGCCCGCGTTGCTTCATAGTGCGTGTCGGGGAAGATGACGCCTTAGCCATCGATCGGCTAGGGAGCGGCTGAGATCAGAGCGGGGGGTGGAAATGCTGTGGGCTGTTGATGGTTGATCCGGTAGCCACTCGATTCTATTTGGACGGCTGTGATTAGATCTAGGGATGGAGAAATCTGGTCGCTGGATCTTTAGCCAACGGCTAGGATCAGCTTCACCTCATAACGTTACGTCGATCTGATTCGGGCCTTTGGATTTCGATCTGGCGGCCGAGAAGTTGGGCAGGCTTCGATCTAATCTGGCGCGTGGGCGCTTGATCGGACGGTCGAGAGTTCACGATACCCCTTCGCGATGTAACAATTTCTTAAGAGCCCCTAGGTTTTACCTAAATACAACCCGCGATCCTCGGGCCTGTTTCCCTGAGTCTCGGGAACATTTATAGAATAACCCCCGCCTTCTCTGGGAATTGAGGCCCAGTCCAGGAATTAAATAAAACCAGAAAAATAGATTTAGAAATTGATTTTGAGTATAAAAATAATTGTAAAACTTGGGTAATTCATGGGAAATTCATACTAACTCCTTTTTAGTCCATTCCAGTTCCTATAATTTTGTATTAATATTGTTTAATACTTAGTGTCTCTGTTTTAACATGAAAATGGTGTTAAAATTTATTTCTTAGCTAATCTCGTATCAAATACATAAAACCTTAGGAAATTCGTATCTCCTCCGTTTTAACTCCGATTTGATCCGTTCAAGTTGCGTTAGTCTCGTAGCAACTTGTAGATCATTATTATGCAGTATATTATTATGTTTGGTGTGATGTTAATTTTGTATATACCATGTTTGCTTGTATTGCTACGTCTAGCGCGAGGACACGTGTCATCTGAAAAGCAAGTTGGTACCTGGAATCTCAAGTGCCAGGCAAGTTGTGCCCTTGATCACTTCTTTTACCCATTCATGTTCTTATTACTCATAATGATCTGCATAGGATAATTTTGCTGGGACCCAATAGGATACCCTAGATATGACTATCTTTATACCTTGCTTCACCACTGGTTTTACTATTAAAGTTTTGGGTAGTACATGCTATTGCTTTATGTGGATTTGGGTATAGAGATATTCATCACTCATTGTTATACTATTTATTGTTATCTGTTTTATTATTCCTTGTTCATGTTAAGATCATTATGTTAATGGGAACATGGAGCGACCACCCGGGAAAACAGTGCTACCACAAGGGTGGAATGGGACGCCCTTGGCTGATTAACTAGGAAAGCTAGGGGAGGGCTACCTTACCCGAAAGGGGCAAGGGCAGTAGGGGAGAGGTCAGTGCGGGGAGGTCCCTGGTTGATTTTGCTGCGATGGCTATCAGCCAGGAACCCTTTACTGGATCTTCCCATAAACTGTAGCGGGTAGTCTGAAGCTAGTGGAACTTTGTAAAGGCCTCGTAGTGTTACCCTGCCTCGCCTCCTCGGTAGAGGTGTATGGGATTGGCCATCTCTTGGTAGATGGGTAACATGACTTGTGGGTAAAGATGCGCAACCTCTGCAGAGTGTAAAACTAGTATACTAGCCGTGCTCACGGTCAAGAGCGGCTCGGACCCTCACATGATTAAATTATGGAACTTAAATTCAATTTGCCATTTCATTGCATTTGGGATTATTTTATTATTACTTTTACTTATTATTACTAAGGTTTGGTATTTACTTACACTTAGTAACTGCTAATAAAATTTTGACCAACTTATAAAAGCAATGCTCAGCTTCAGCCTTTATTTCATTGATCAGCCTTACACTTCATGAACTCCCACCTTTGGTGAGTTCATGTCACATTATTCCCCACGACTTGTTGAGCTATGATCGTATGTGAGCTCACTCTTGCTGTCTCACCCCCCCCCCCCACAGGAGAAGAACGGGTGGTTTCAAGTGGAGTCAAGTATCGAGGAGTTTGATCTGATCTAGGTGGCGTTTCTCAGTCGACATTGGCGCCGACGATCCTTAGTTCGATTTATATTTGTCTTTATTTTGTAATAAGTCTTCCGCTATGTAATAAATACTCTGATGTTTTATGACATTTATCTCTATACACTCTGTTATTGTATATGTTGTCTTCCTGGCGCATGTATGAGATGCACCCGGCTTTGTCCTTTAAAACCGGGTGTTACAGAAGTGGTATCAGAGGAAATGTTGACTGTAGGACGAAACCTAGATAGAAATGGACAAAACCATTACCTACTTACCTTACTCTGATTCTTCCTATACTTATCTTGATCCTGTCTCACCTTCTACTGTTCCACCCTGATCATTCTTACCTTTTCTACTCTAAGACAAGATGGGTTTCAAACCTTGGAATCCTATGACTATGATCTTCTTAAGAGATAGGTAACCTAAGACGAAATTAAAACTATTTTCTTTATTTAAAAATGTTGGTTGATTGTTCTGATGATAAATGCTTGATTTGCTTCTTTGATTGATTGAAACATTATAGTTGGGCATCTTAGCATGTACCACCATAAGGTAATGTATTAGCTTTAGTGGATAACACATTAATCTACTTAGCTAATAAATCCCCCGCAGTAACATTCCTTGTAATTACTCTCCTTGTCTACAATTCTTCCTTCCTTACCCTGTGTTTCTAACCCAGATGGCTACCCCTGTACTGTTAGAAGAGAGCAGTATAGATTTGATCCTTGGTATGTCATGGTTAAGAAAGACAAAGGCAGTATATACACTGTGCTAAGGGAACCGTAGAACTCACTAGTTCCAAAGGACAAAGATTTGAAGTTGAAGTTGCAGTAACTACCACCTTCAGACTAGCAACATTCTTAGTAGATGGGAAGTTGGTTGGTGACAACATCCGTGTGGTTAAGAATTTTCCGGATGTCTTCCCAGAAGAGTTATTAGGGATGCCACCAGATAGGGAAGTTGAGTTGGTCATTAATCTCTTACCTAAGACTGCCCCTATTTCTAAACGGCCATACATGATGTCCATAGAAGAGCTAAAGGAACTTAAGAAGCAATTAACGGAATTACAAGAGGATGGATACATTCGTCTGAATTCTTCACCTTGTGGAGCACTAGTTCTATTTATACAGAAGAAAGATGGATCGCAAGGGATAAGTGTGGATTATAGGACCCTTAATGATGTTACTATGAAGAACAAGTATCTGTTACCCCGCATTAAGGATTTATTTAATCGGATGAGAGGAGCCAGGGTATTCTCGAAGATTTATCTCCGATCAGGATACCATCAGATGAAGATTGGACCATCAGATATTCCTAAGACGGCTTTCTCGACTCGATATGGATTATATGAGTTCATCGTTATGTCGTTTGGATTAGCTAAAGCACCAGCTTATTTTATGGATTTGATGAATAAGATGTTTTTGGAGTATTTGGACAGACTCGTCGTGGTGTTCCTCGACGATATTCTTATCTATTCCAAGAGTGATAGTGATCATGAGGAACATATGTGATTGGTATTACAGAAGTTACGAGATAATCAACTCTACGCTAAGTTTAGCAAGTGCGAGTTTTGGATTGACAAGGTGCCATTTCTTGGACATATCATTTCTAATGGAGGGATATCAGTGGATCCTGCTAAAGTCAAGGAGATAGTGGCGTGGAGCATACCCACTACGGTTACGGAGGACCGAAGTTTCTTGGGACTCGCAGGATATTAATGGAGATTTATTGAAGGATTTTCTAAGATTGCTAAGCTTATGACCTCGCTTTTGGTGAAGGAAAGAGAATTCAAGTGGGACGAGAAGTGCCAAGTATATACGGATCATAAGAGTTTGAAGTATATATTCACTCAGAAGGATCTCAACCTTAGGCAACGCCGTTGGTTGGAGCTCATTAAGGATTATGACTTAGAGATTCATTACCACCCGGGCAAGGCAAATTTGGTTGCAGATGCCTTGAGTCGAAGGGAGCATGTTCATTTAGCTGTTGTTGCCCAGCTACCCGATGGGATTGTTGAGAATTTCAGGAGACTTAACCTGGGGATAGTTACTCACACTAAAGGAGTTACTATTGATGTGGAACCTACTTTGGAGCAAGAAATCCGCAAAGGACAAATTAGTGATGCTAAGATGCAAGAGATTAAGGATCTGATTACTGAAAGGTCGAGTTCCGGAACTTACGAAAGAAGAGCAAGGCACCGTATGGTTCAAGGACAAGAGATGTGTTCCGGAGATTGAAAGCCCTCGTGAGACTATACTGAAGGAAGCCCATGACTCGGATTATTCTATTCATCCTGGTAGTACCAAGATGTATCAAGATTTGGAGTAGAAGTTCTGGTGGTATGGATTGAGGAGAGATGTGGTTACACATGTGGCTATGTGCGAGGTGTGTCAAAGAGTTAAGGTTGAACACCAGAGGCCAGCTGGACTATTACACCCACCAAAGATGTCCAAGTGGAAGTAAGAAGAAGATTGATATGGATTTCGTCACTGGATTGCCTCGCACCCTCGAAAGGTTATGACTCTATATGGGTTATTGTGGATAGACTGACCAAAGTGGCTCACTTCATTCTTGTCAAGACTACTTATAAGGGATCCCAATTGGCTAAGTTATACATGTCTTGGATTGAGTCTCTACACGGTGTACCAAAGTGGATCATTTTGGATAGAGGATCACAGTTTACCTCCAAATTTTGGAAAAAGTTTTCATGAAAATATGGATACAAAGTTGAATTTTAGTTTGGCTTACCAACCTCAAACTGATAGACTAACCAAGTACTGGAAGAGATGTTGAGAGCTTGTGCCCTTCAGCATGGTAGTAGTTGGGACAAGAGTCTACCTTATGCTGAGTTCTCATATAATAATGGTTACCACTCCAGTCCGAAGATGTCACCGTTCAAGGCTCTATATGGCAGGAAATGCAGGATTCCTCTATTTTGGACCAGACTAGAGGAAGACAATTCTTTGGACCTAAACTTATTCAAGAGGCAGAAGAACAAGTCCGTATAATTTGGGAGAATTTGAGGGTAGCTCAAACCAGGCAAAAGAGCTACGCAGATGATAGAAGAAGACCACTGGAATTTAAGGAAAGAAATCATGTGTACCGCAAGGTTCTACCATTTTGTGGAATGAGGAGATTCAAGGTCGAGGGCAAATTGTCCCCTCGCTATATTGAACCATTCTGAGTTTTTAGGCGAGTTGGAGAGATGGCCCATCAACTCGAGCTACCTGATAAACTATCTGATGTGCATAATGTATTCCACGTGTCACAACTGAAGAAGTGTCTCCGTGTCCCTGAGGAATAGTTATCAATGGAAGAGCTAAGTGTTCAGGGTGATTTGACTTGCACGGAGTATCCTATCAAGATTCTTGATACCTTGACTCGAGTTACAAGAAATAAGGTGATAAAGATGTGCAAAGTGCAATGGAGTCACCACGGTGAGGATGAAGCAACATGAGGAAGAGAAGAAGAGCTTCGCATAGATTTTCCCCACCTTTTCCCTCGTTCTTCCTAAATCTCGAGGACGAGATTATTTTTAAGGGGGGTAGGATTTGTAATACCCACTTTGTAAGAAAATCTAAAGATAGAAAATAAATATAAAAAAAAAAAGAACCAGCGCGCGGGGCTAAAACCTTCCGTTCCCGGCCCAAAATCCCTCAGCCCACGCGCCGCTCCCAGGCACCGACCGGTGGGGCCACTAGACCAGTGGCCGGCCTCCCCACGCGGGCTCGTTCGTCAGCGCTTCGATGAAGATGCTTCTGCGGTATACGCTCGCTCCTGGCGATGTGGGCGTGGGTCAATCGGCGTGGATCCGCGATCCGCGGCGCGATCGCCCTGCTCGCCCATAAAGTTGTTGCCCCGTGGATCCGCGGTCTCAGGCGCCCTGGGAAAACGCCATCTTTCCTCGTCTTCCTGGTTGCCTGGCGACGAGTTCAGCCGATAGAGAGTGCGTGAACCTGAAGGTTGGCCGCCGGCGTGGATCTCGCCCTGACCGTGCGTATAGGACACCGCGCAGATCCTTCCTCGACGCGTTGGGCAAGCTCGTCGTCGGCATCTAAGTTCATCGGTAAGAACACCACCATGCCGTTCTTCTTTACCCTTGCAGCACTCACCGACCGGGCGTCACCATCTCTGGGCGCCGCTGCCCAAGTCCGACCACAGCCCTACCTCGACGCCGCCTGATTCAAGAACCGCGCTTGGCATCATTCCTGGCGGCCGAGCTCCAGAACTTGCGGGGGCAGAGAGTTGGGGGATCGCTGGTGGCGTTTATGCCACCGTCGATATGCCCGCGTTGCTTCATAGTGCGTGTCGGGGAAGATGACGCCTTAGCCATCGATCGGCTAGGGAGCGGCTGAGATCAGAGCGGGGGGTGGAAATGCTGTGGGCTGTTGATGGTTGATCCGGTAGCCACTCGATTCTATTTGGACGGCTGTGATTAGATCTAGGGATGGAGAAATCTGGTCGCTGGATCTTTAGCCAACGGCTAGGATCAGCTTCACCTCATAACGTTACGTCGATCTGATTCGGGCCTTTGGATTTCGATCTGGCGGCCGAGAAGTTGGGCAGGCTTCGATCTAATCTGGCGCGTGGGCGCTTGATCGGACGGTCGAGAGTTCACGATACCCCTTCGCGATGTAACAATTTCTTAAGAGCCCCTAGGTTTTACCTAAATACAACCCGCGATCCTCGGGCCTGTTTCCCTGAGTCTCGGGAACATTTATAGAATAACCCCCGCCTTCTCTGGGAATTGAGGCCCAGTCCAGGAATTAAATAAAACCAGAAAAATAGATTTAGAAATTGATTTTGAGTATAAAAATAATTGTAAAACTTGGGTAATTCATGGGAAATTCATACTAACTCCTTTTTAGTCCATTCCAGTTCCTATAATTTTGTATTAATATTGTTTAATACTTAGTGTCTCTGTTTTAACATGAAAATGGTGTTAAAATTTATTTCTTAGCTAATCTCGTATCAAATACATAAAACCTTAGGAAATTCGTATCTCCTCCGTTTTAACTCCGATTTGATCCGTTCAAGTTGCGTTAGTCTCGTAGCAACTTGTAGATCATTATTATGCAGTATATTATTATGTTTGGTGTGATGTTAATTTTGTATATACCATGTTTGCTTGTATTGCTACGTCTAGCGCGAGGACACGTGTCATCTGAAAAGCAAGTTGGTACCTGGAATCTCAAGTGCCAGGCAAGTTGTGCCCTTGATCACTTCTTTTACCCATTCATGTTCTTATTACTCATAATGATCTGCATAGGATAATTTTGCTGGGACCCAATAGGATACCCTAGATATGACTATCTTTATACCTTGCTTCACCACTGGTTTTACTATTAAAGTTTTGGGTAGTACATGCTATTGCTTTATGTGGATTTGGGTATAGAGATATTCATCACTCATTGTTATACTATTTATTGTTATCTGTTTTATTATTCCTTGTTCATGTTAAGATCATTATGTTAATGGGAACATGGAGCGACCACCCGGGAAAACAGTGCTACCACAAGGGTGGAATGGGACGCCCTTGGCTGATTAACTAGGAAAGCTAGGGGAGGGCTACCTTACCCGAAAGGGGCAAGGGCAGTAGGGGAGAGGTCAGTGCGGGGAGGTCCCTGGTTGATTTTGCTGCGATGGCTATCAGCCAGGAACCCTTTACTGGATCTTCCCATAAACTGTAGCGGGTAGTCTGAAGCTAGTGGAACTTTGTAAAGGCCTCGTAGTGTTACCCTGCCTCGCCTCCTCGGTAGAGGTGTATGGGATTGGCCATCTCTTGGTAGATGGGTAACATGACTTGTGGGTAAAGATGCGCAACCTCTGCAGAGTGTAAAACTAGTATACTAGCCGTGCTCACGGTCAAGAGCGGCTCGGACCCTCACATGATTAAATTATGGAACTTAAATTCAATTTGCCATTTCATTGCATTTGGGATTATTTTATTATTACTTTTACTTATTATTACTAAGGTTTGGTATTTACTTACACTTAGTAACTGCTAATAAAATTTTGACCAACTTATAAAAGCAATGCTCAGCTTCAGCCTTTATTTCATTGATCAGCCTTACACTTCATGAACTCCCACCTTTGGTGAGTTCATGTCACATTATTCCCCACGACTTGTTGAGCTATGATCGTATGTGAGCTCACTCTTGCTGTCTCACCCCCCCCCACAGGAGAAGAACGGGTGGTTTCAAGTGGAGTCAAGTATCGAGGAGTTTGATCTGATCTAGGTGGCGTTTCTCAGTCGACATTGGCGCCGACGATCCTTAGTTCGATTTATATTTGTCTTTATTTTGTAATAAGTCTTCCGCTATGTAATAAATACTCTGATGTTTTATGACATTTATCTCTATACACTCTGTTATTGTATATGTTGTCTTCCTGGCGCATGTATGAGATGCACCCGGCTTTGTCCTTTAAAACCGGGTGTTACACATCTCCTGGCGTTCTTGCTGCATCTGAGCACGCATATCAGCCATAGTGTCTGCCATTTGCTGCATCACCGCCATCTGAGCAGCAACCAGTGGGTCAACTCCGCCTGGTGGAGGATTAGGAGGATTCATCTCCGCAGGTTGTGGCTGGGGTTGTCTATGTATCCACCGAGTGTGTCGATTAGGAGGCAAATCAATTCCACCACCCCGCCTGGTATTGACCATCTGAGTTAGATACATATGGTAAGAGAATAGCAGACAAGGCAGGTATTTACAAATCAGGTTACTTTGGGGAATTTTATTAGCTAAGCAGATTAATATTCTACCATAGCTAATTTATTACCTTATGGTGGTACATATTAAGATGTCCATCTATAATAATTCAATCAATCAAAGAAGCAAATCAGGCATTTAGCATCAGCACAATCAAACAACATTTTTAAAGAAAGTAGTTTTGAATTTTGTCTTAGGTCCCCTATATCTTAAAAAGATCATAGTGGTAGGATTCCAAGGTGTGAAATCCATCTTGTCTTAGAGTAGAAAAGGTAAGAATGATCAGAGTAGAACAGTAGAAGGTGAGACAAGATCAAGATGAGATGAGTATAGAATGAGTCAGAGTAAGGTAAGTAGGAGAGGATTTGTCCATTTCTATCTAGGTCTCGTCCTACAGTCAACATTCCTCTGATACCACTTCTGTCACACCCGGCTTTAAGGAACAAAGCCAGGTGCAACTCATACATGCGCCAAGAAGACAACATATATAATAACAGAGTGTATAGAGATAAATGTCATAAAACATCAGAGTATTTATTACATAGCGGAAGACTTATTACAAAATAAAGATAAAACGAACTAAGGATCGTCGGCGCCAATGTCGACTGGGAAACGCCACCTAGATCAGATCGAACTCCTCAGTGTTAGTCGGCTCCTCCTGAACCACCTGCTCTTCTCCTGTGGGGGGGGGGGGTGAGACAGCAAGGGTGAGCTCACACATGATCATAGCTCAACAAGTTGTGGGGAACCAGTGGACATAAACTCACAAAGGTGTGAGTTCATGTGATGTGTAAGGCTAATCAATGATAGGGGTTAGAGCTGAGCATTGCTTTTAAGTAGTTGGTCAAAATTTTATTAGCAATTACTAAGTGTAAGTAAATACCAAACCATAAATAAAGTAATAGAACAAAATTAATAACAAACCCATGCAATGCAAATGACAAAATTGAATTTAAGTTCCATAATTTAAACATCAGAGAGTCCTAAGCTGCTCATGACCGCGAGCACGGCTAGTATACCAGTTTTACACTCTGCAGAGGTTGTACCCTTTACCCACAAGTCATGCTACCCATCTGCCAAGGGGTCGCGAGTCCCATACACCTCTACCTAGGAAGCGTGGCAGGGCAACACTACGAGGCCTTTACAAAGTTCCACTAGCTTCCGAAAACCCGCTACAGTTTATAGGAAGTTCCAATGCAGGGTTCCTGGCTGACCGCCATCGCAGCAAAATCAACCAGGGACCTCCCTACACTGACCACTCCCCTACTGCCCTTGCCCCTTTCGGGTAAGGTAGTCTTCCACTAGCTTTCCTAATTAGTCAGCCAAGGGCGTCCCATTAAACCCTTGTGGTGGCACGTGTTACTCAAGTTAAGCTCTATGTTCCAATTAACATTAATGATCTCAACATGAACATTAACAGAATAACAAGAATAATTGGAACATAGATATAATAAATGATTATCCCAAAACCATGTAAAGCAATAGCAAACTACCCAAGTGATTCAGGGGTAAACAAGGTAATGAGATAAACAAATCTAGGGTGACCTATTGGATCCCATCAAAATTAACCTATGCATGGATACGTGGTATTAAAGAACATTATTAGGTAAAAAGTGGTCAAGGGCACAACTTGCCTTCAATGAGCTCCTGCTCAGCTACTTCAACCTGCTGCTCACTAGGATCCTCATCAACGGGCTCTTCTACTCGCCACAATACAAACAAGCACAGTGCATATAGAGAAATTAACATTGCACCAAACATATATACAAAATACACAGTAATAATCTACACATTAAAATAAAATTCTAGGAACAGAAATCATAATTTTTGGAGTTATAGATTTTAAGTTATGGATTTTCAAAGGTTTTATGTGCTTTAAATAGTATTAAGTGAGAAATAAATTTCTTACTGTTTTCCTGACATAACAGAGGCTCTAGGTGATAAAGAATAAAATTACAAAAATTTAGAAAGTGGAATGGATTAATTTGGAGTTCATATGTATTTTCTATGAATTATCAAAGTTCTAGCAATTATTTTGTATTAAAAATCTATTTAATAATCATTTTCCCTGATTTTATTATGTTCTGGACTGGGCCTCAAGTTCCAGAAAGGTCAGGGGCCCAGGCGCAAAAGATCCTATGACTCAGAATACTATGCAGTAGGACGGCGGGTTCTATTTCCAAAAAGTCCAGGGTCTCATAAGCAAAACGCCAGAGCGAAAGGGTATCGCTTAATATCGGCCGCCCGACCTCCTATCGACCGCTAGGATTAGATGTATCACAAACCGAAACGGTACGCAATCATAACCGTCCGATCGACGACCGACGACGCGGATTTAAAATACCCCAACTCGCCCCGGATTCGCCCGATCGAGATCAAACGGCCCAGGTCAACCCAGCGAATCGGTACGCGCAGATCCGATCTAGACCGCACGTTTCTAATCCGACGTCCAGGCACTTTCTCCCTAACCCAGCCGCGCCCCGACGACGGAGCTCAGCTCCCGCGGTGGCCGGTTCGCCGGCGAGCACGAAATCCGGTGCTAACCGCCCCCATATAGAAATTGATCGCTACTACATCGAGAGGGGAAGATGGCGAAACTGCAGAAAGGGGTCTCACCGGCAGTGGTGCTGCGTGGAGGGTCAGACCGCGGTGAGAAGCGATCCGCGGCGGTGCTTGAATCGCCAGTGACAAATTCAGGCGACGTCGGTGGCTAATCCTCCGCAACACGATCGCGGTTGCCTTCCTCACAGCCGAGAGAGTCTTCCGGGTTCCACACCCCGCGTCTAGCCGTCGGCAGTCCCGGATTCGCCTGCGGCGGGTCGCTCTCTCACCGATGATGGCGCGAGGGAAACGGGGAGCATGTGAGGAGGGTACGGAGCCAACGGGTCCACGGGCACTACGGCTTTATAACCCGTAGGGCCAGTCAACCGAGCTGGCGGAGATGGCGGCGACAGCTCCGGCGATCTCGCGGCGGTCGTTGCAGGCTGTTAGCGCACGAGGGGGAAAGAACGGTGTCCGCGCGCTTGAGCGGATGTCAAGGCGGTCCCACACGCCAGTGGAAGGAAGAGAGGTGCGCACGCCAATGGAAAGGCTGACACACGGGGGCCGCGACTCAGTGAGACGTGCGCGCCCACCACGACTGACGAAAGGGCCCCACCCGCCAGCGTTTCGCCCGCGCGCCGTGATTAGAGTCGTGGGGCCAGTTTGACAGAGCGCCGCGCGCGGTGAGGTGCGTGGGCCGCACGGGAGCAGTCCGGAGCTGGGCCGAAAACGGGTAAGCCGGCCCAGTAAGTTCCTTTCTCCCTTTTTTTATGTTTTATTTTTTTCTGTTTTCTTTAATTGTTTTGAATCCAAATTTGAATTTGAATGTGAGTTTATTCTTTGAGTCCATTATACAAATTCACACTCTAATGTTGGAATAATATATTTTCATTTACTTATTTTTATCCTCACAATATTTATTTCCTTCTCTTTTCTAGATTCAAGAATTTCTTTTAGGTTCTAAATTCCCTTTTGGTCTTTAATATTTTCTTGTCACAAAATGCACACAAGATAAAATCGAGCATGATGCTTAATTTGGTGGTATATATTTTTTTTATTAATTGTTTTTGGGCATAGTGTTCACCTTTGAGGATGCATAAAGATCAAACTCACATAAAGAGAAATTATTTCTCTATTGATTTTTTTCTAGCTATTTACAAGTGGGTGTTACAAATCCTACCCCCCTTAAAAATAATCTCGTCCTCGAGATTTAAGAAGAACTAGAGAAAAGGTGGGGAAAATCTATGCGAAGCTCTTCTTCTCTTTCCCAAGTTGCTTCATCTTCACCGTGGTGACTCCATTGGACTTTGCACATCTTTATCACCTTATTTCTTGTAACTCGAGTCAAAGTATCCAAAATCTTGATCGGGTACTCCGTGTAAGTCAAATCACCTTGAACACTAAGCTCTTCCATTGGTAACTGTTCCTCGGGAACACGGAGACACTTCTTAAGTTGAGACACGTGGAACACATTATGCACATCAGATAGACTAGCAGGTAACTCAAGCTGGTATGCCATCTCTCCAACTCTTCTAAAGATCAAGAATGGTCCAATATAGCGAGGGGACAATTTGCCCTTGACTTTGAATCTCCTCATTCCACGAAGTGGTGACACTTTGAGGTACACATAATCTCCTTCTTCAAATTCCAGTGGTCTTCTTTTATTATCAGCATAGCTCTTTTGCCTGATTTGAGCCACTCTCAAATTCTCTCGAATTATACGAACTTGTTCTTCTGCTTCTTGAATCTGTTCAGGCCCAAAGAACTGTCTCTCTCCAGTCTGATCCCAATACAAAGGAGTTCTGCACTTCCTCCCATACAAAGCCTCAAAAGGTGACATCTTTAGACTGGCCTGGTAACTATTATTATACGAGAACTCAGCATAAGGCAGACTCTTATCCCAACTTCCTCCATGCTGAAGGGCACATGCTCTCAACATATCCTCCAATACTTGATTAGTCCTTTCAGTCTGTCCATCAGTCTGAGGGTGATAAGCTGTACTAAAATTCAACTTTGTACTCATGTTCTCATGAAAGCTTCTCCAAAACCTTGAGGTAAACTGCAAACCTCGATCAGACACGATCTTCTTTGGTACTCCATGTAAACACACAATCCGAGCCATATATAACTCTGCCAGCTGAGAACCTTTATAAGTAGTCTTCACAGGAATAAAGTGAGCCACTTTAGTCAATCTATCCACAATCACCCATATAGCATCATATCCTTTCTGGGTGCGAGGCAATCCAGTAATGAAATCCATACCAATCTCTTCCCACTTCCACTCAGGTATCTTCAGTGGGTGCAATAGTCCAGCTGGCCTCTGGTGTTCAGCCTTAACTCTTTGACATACATCGCACATAGCCACATGTGCAGCTGCATCTCTTTTCAATCCATACCACCAATATTTACGTTTCAAATCCTGATACATCTTGGTACTACCAGGATGAATAGAATAATCCGAGTCGTGGGCCTCCTTTAAAATAGTCTCTCGCAGGCTTTTAATATCAGGAACACACATCCTGTCCTTGAACCATACAGTGCCTTGCTCATCTTTCGTAAATTCCGGAACTCGACCTTCAGTAATCATATCCTTAATCTCTTTTATTTTAGCATCACCAATTTGACCTTTACGAATTTCTTGCTCCAAAGTAGGTTCCACATCAATAGTAACTCCTTCAGTATGAGCAACTATCCCCAGGTTAAGTCTCCTGAAATCTTCCACAATCTCATCGGGTAGCTGGGCAACAATAGCTGAATGAACATGCTCCTTGCGACTCAAGGCGTCTGCAACCAAATTTGCCTTGCCCCGGTGATAGTGAATCTCCAAGTCATAATCCTTAATAAGCTCCAACCAACGGCGTTGCCTAAGGTTGAGATCCTTTTGAGTGAATATATACTTCAGACTCTTATGATCCGTATATACTTGGCACTTGGTCCCCATGATATAATGTCTCCAAATCTTAAGCGCATGCACAACGGCTGCCAATTCCAAGTCATGAGTGGGGTAGTTCACTTCATGTTTCCGCAACTAACGAGATGCATAGGCAATCACATGTCCTTCTTGCATGAGCACACATCCAAGTCCTTGGCCACATGCATCACAATAAATGTCAAATCCCTTCTGTAGGTCTGGCATAATCAATACTGGGGGCGACATCAATCTTTTCTTCAATTGATCAAAGCTGTCTTGACACTTCTCGTCCCACTTAAACTCTCTTCCTTTCTCCAAAAGTGAAGTCATAGGCTTAGCAATCTTAGAAAATCCTTCAATAAATCTCCGATAATAGCCTGCTAATCCCAAGAAACTACGAATCTCAGTAACTGTAGTGGGTACTCTCCATTCCATTATCTCCTTAACCTTAGCAGGATCCACTACTATTCCTCCATTAGAAATAATATGTCCAAGGAATGGTACCTTATCAATCCAAAACTCGCACTTGCTGAACTTGGCATATAGCTGGTTATCTCGAAGCTTCTGTAGCACCAACCTCAGATGTTCCTCGTGATCACTATCACTCTTGGAATAGATAAGAATATCGTCGATGAATACCACGACGAATCTGTCCAAGTACTCCATAAACACCTTGTTCATTAAGTTCATAAAATACGCTGGTGCATTGGTTAATCCAAACGACATCACAGTGAACTCATATAATCCATATCGAGTCGAGAAAGCCGTCTTGGGAATATCCGATGGTCTAATCCTCATCTGATGGTAACCGGATCGGAGATCAATCTTCGAAAATACTCTTGCACCTCTCATATGATCAAATAAATCCTCGATACGGGGCAACGGATACTTGTTCTTCACTGTAACATCATTAAGAGATCTATAATCCACACACATCCGCTGCGATCCATCCTTCTTCTGTACAAACAAGACCGGTGCTCCCCAAGGTGAATAACTCGGACGAATGTACCCGACCTCTTGTAACTCAGTTAACTGCTTCTTAAGTTCCTTCAACTCCTCTACGGACATCCTATATGGCCGTTTAGAAATAGGGGCGGTTCCAGGTAAGAGGTCAATAACAAACTCAACTTCTCTATCAGGTGGCATCCCTGGTAACTCCTCTGGAAAGACATCCGAAAAATCTCTAACCACCCGGATGTTGTCACCAACAAACTCCTCAGGTATAAAGAACATTGCACGCATGGATGAGGAGGTTACTGCAATATTAACTTGAAATCTTTCTCCTTTAGTGGTAGTGAGTTCTACGGTACCTCTATCACATGCTATAACGGCCTTTGCCTTTCTTAGCCATGACATACCAAGTATCAGATCTATACTGCTTGACTCTAATATTATGGCAGTAGCTCCAAATTCTCTACCCATAATGGTCAATGTCAATCTACGTGTCATTTGATTCGCCTCAACAGGCCCTTTAGGTGTAATTACTATCATGGGTTTTCTCATATTTAGCAGTGGTATTTCATTTGTGTTGGCATATCTAGCAGACATGAATGAATGTGTAGCACCAGAATCAAATAATATGGTTGCAGGAATTGCATTAACATAAAACATACCAATTACGAGGTCCCCTCCATCCGGAGTAGCATCAACGCTGACTTGATTAACCTTGGCAATAGAATATCCCTTGCCAGAACTTGGTGTTTGCTGCCTGTTCTGAACTGGAGTAGTAGCCATCCTCTGTGGGCAGACATTTGCATAATGACCAGTCTTCCCACACTTGAAACATGTGGTGCCTGGACTCTGTCCTGAAAACTTCGTCGGGGTGCCAGTAGGGGTAGCCTGTCGAGGAGGTGGAGTCCTCAGTGGTGATTGCTGAACTGGGCGTGGTCCTCCTGGTCGATTCGGTGTACCCTGTGGTGAACTATAGCGAGGACGAACACTGCTGCTTCCTTGTCCTTGAGATATTGCCTTTCTCTTCAAATCTCCCAGCTGAACACGCTTGTGTTCAATAGCCAGGGCCTTATCAAGCAGCCTCTGAAATGACGGAAATGTGTGTGCCACTAGTGCATACTGCAGTGGTCCATTAAGTCCTTCAATGAAATGCTCCTGCTTCCTCTCGTCTTCAGCAACTTCTTCAGGGGCATATCTGGATAACTGAATAAACTTGTCGCGGTACTCGCTGACTGACATACTTCCTTGCTTCAGCGACAGAAATTCCTTCTTCTTGATCTTTATCATACCAGCTGGAATATGGTAGTTCCTGAATTGTGTACTGAACTCTGCCCAAGTAATAGTATCCGCAGCATCATGGGCAGCAGTATAAGAATCCCACCAGTCAGCAGCAGGACCAGTCAGACGTCCAGAAGCATATAAAACCTTCTCCCGGTCCGTGCACTGTGCAATATTCAACATCTTCTCAACAGACTTCAGCCAATCATCCGCGTCCAGTGGATCAGGTGAGCTAGCGAATGTAGGTGGCTTATGACTCATAAACTCCCGGTGCTTATCACGAGGTGGAACTGGTGGTGGTGGTGGAGGCAGTGGCACTTGTTGCTGCTGTTGCTGCTGTTGTTGCTGTTGCATTTGTTGTTGCAGCTGCTGTTGTTGTGCCCTCCTTTCCTGGCGTATCTCATCTCGCTCCTGGCGCAACTCCTGGCGTATATCTTCTCTTTCCTGACGCATCTCCTGGCGTTCTTGCTGCATCTGAGCACGCATATCAGCCATAGTGTCTGCCATTTGCTGCATCACCGCCATCTGAGCAGCAACCAGTGGGTCAACTCCGCCTGGTGGAGGATTAGGAGGATTCATCTCCGCAGGTTGTGGCTGGGGTTGTCTATGTATCCACCGAGTGTGTCGATTAGGAGGCAAATCAATTCCACCACCCCGCCTGGTATTGACCATCTGAGTTAGATACATATGGTAAGAGAATAGCAGACAAGGCAGGTATTTACAAATCAGGTTACTTTGGGGAATTTTATTAGCTAAGCAGATTAATATTCTACCATAGCTAATTTATTACCTTATGGTGGTACATATTAAGATGTCCATCTATAATAATTCAATCAATCAAAGAAGCAAATCAGGCATTTAGCATCAGCACAATCAAACAACATTTTTAAAGAAAGTAGTTTTGAATTTTGTCTTAGGTCCCCTATATCTTAAAAAGATCATAGTGGTAGGATTCCAAGGTGTGAAATCCATCTTGTCTTAGAGTAGAAAAGGTAAGAATGATCAGAGTAGAACAGTAGAAGGTGAGACAAGATCAAGATGAGATGAGTATAGAATGAGTCAGAGTAAGGTAAGTAGGAGAGGATTTGTCCATTTCTATCTAGGTCTCGTCCTACAGTCAACATTCCTCTGATACCACTTCTGTCACACCCGGCTTTAAGGAACAAAGCCAGGTGCAACTCATACATGCGCCAAGAAGACAACATATATAATAACAGAGTGTATAGAGATAAATGTCATAAAACATCAGAGTATTTATTACATAGCGGAAGACTTATTACAAAATAAAGATAAAACGAACTAAGGATCGTCGGCGCCAATGTCGACTGGGAAACGCCACCTAGATCAGATCGAACTCCTCAGTGTTAGTCGGCTCCTCCTGAACCACCTGCTCTTCTCCTGTGGGGGGGGGGTGTGAGACAGCAAGGGTGAGCTCACACATGATCATAGCTCAACAAGTTGTGGGGGAACCAGTGGACATAAACTCACAAAGGTGTGAGTTCATGTGATGTGTAAGGCTAATCAATGATAGGGGTTAGAGCTGAGCATTGCTTTTAAGTAGTTGGTCAAAATTTTATTAGCAATTACTAAGTGTAAGTAAATACCAAACCATAAATAAAGTAATAGAACAAAATTAATAACAAACCCATGCAATGCAAATGACAAAATTGAATTTAAGTTCCATAATTTAAACATCAGAGAGTCCTAAGCTGCTCATGACCGCGAGCACGGCTAGTATACCAGTTTTACACTCTGCAGAGGTTGTACCCTTTACCCACAAGTCATGCTACCCATCTGCCAAGGGGTCGCGAGTCCCATACACCTCTACCTAGGAAGCGCGGCAGGGCAACACTACGAGGCCTTTACAAAGTTCCACTAGCTTCCGAAAACCCGCTACAGTTTATAGGAAGTTCCAATGCAGGGTTCCTGGCTGACCGCCATCGCAGCAAAATCAACCAGGGACCTCCCTACACTGACCACTCCCCTACTGCCCTTGCCCCTTTCGGGTAAGGTAGTCTTCCACTAGCTTTCCTAATTAGTCAGCCAAGGGCGTCCCATTAAACCCTTGTGGTGGCACATGTTACTCAAGTTAAGCTCTATGTTCCAATTAACATTAATGATCTCAACATGAACATAAACAGAATAACAAGAATAATTGGAACATAGATATAATAAATGATTATCCCAAAACCATGTAAAGCAATAGCAAACTACCCAAGTGATTCAGTGGTAAACAAGGTAATGAGATAAACAAATCTAGGGTGACCTATTGGATCCCATCAAAATTAACCTATGCATGGATACGTGGTATTAAAGAACATTATTAGGTAAAAAGTGGTCAAGGGCACAACTTGCCTTCAATGAGCTCCTGCTCAGCTACTTCAACCTGCTGCTCACCAGGATCCTCAGCAACGGGCTCTTCTACTCGCCACAATACAAACAAGCACAGTGCATATAGAGAAATTAACATTGCACCAAACATATATACAAAATACACAGTAATAATCTACACATTAAAATAAAATTCTAGGAACAGAAATCATAATTTTTGGAGTTATAGATTTTAAGTTATGGATTTTCAAAGGTTTTATGTGCTTTAAATAGTATTAAGTGAGAAATAAATTTCTTACTGTTTTCCTAACATAACAGAGGCTCTAGGTGATAAAGAATAAAATTACAAAAATTTAGAAAGTGGAATGGATTAATTTGGAGTTCATATGTATTTTCTATGAATTATCAAAGTTCTAGCGATTATTTTGTATTAAAAATCTATTTAATAATCATTTTCCCTGATTTTATTATGTTCTGGGCTGGGCCTCAAGTTCCAGAAAGGTCAGGGGCCCAGGCGCAAAAGATCCTACGACTCAGAATACTATGCAGTAGGACGGCGGGTTCTATTTCCAAAAAGTCCAGGGTCTCATAAGCAAAACGCCAGAGCGAAAGGGTATCGCTTAATATCGGCCGCCCGATCTCCTATCGACCGCTAGGATTAGATGTATCACAAACCGAAACGGTACGCAATCATAACCGTCTGATCGACGACCGACGACGCGGATTTAAAATACCCCAACTCGCCCCGGATTCGCCCGATCGAGATCAAACGGCCCAGGTCAACCCAGCGAATCGGTACGCGCAGATCCGATCTAGACCGCACGTTTCTAATCCGACGTCCAGGCACTTTCTCCCTAACCCAGCCGCGCCCCGACGACGGAGCTCAGCTCCCGCGGTGGCCGGTTCGCCGGCGAGCACGAAATCCGGTGCTAACCGCCCCCATATAGAAATTGATCGCTACTACATCGAGAGGGGAAGATGGCGAAACTGCAGAAAGGGGTCTCACCGGCAGTGGTGCTGCGTGGAGGGTCAGACCGCGGTGAGAAGCGATCCGCGGCGGTGCTTGAATCGCCAGCGACAAATTCAGGCGACGTCGGTGGCTAATCCTCCGCAACACGATCGCGGTTGCCTTCCTCACAGCCGAGAGAGTCTTCCGGGTTCCACACCCCGCGTCTAGCCGTCGACAGTCCCGGATTCGCCTGCGGCGGGTCGCTCTCTCACCGATGATGGCGCGAGGGAAACGGGGAGCATGTGAGGAGGGTACGGAGCCAACGGGTCCACGGGCACTACGGCTTTATAACCCGTAGGGCCAGTCAACCGAGCTGGCGGAGATGGCGGCGACAGCTCCGGCGATCTCGCGGCGGTCGTTGCAGGCTGTTAGCGCACGAGGGGGAAAGAACGGTGTTCGCGCGCTTGAGCGGATGTCAAGGCGGTCCCACACGCCAGTGGAAGGAAGAGAGGTGCGCACGCCAATGGAAAGGCTGACACACGGGGGCCGCGACTCAGTGAGACGTGCGCGCCCACCACGACTGACGAAAGGGCCCCACCCGCCAGCGTTTCGCCCGCGCGCCGTGATTAGAGTCGTGGGGCCGGTTTGACAGAGCGCCGCACGCGGTGAGGTGCGTGGGCCGCACGGGAGCAGTCCGGAGCTGGGCCGAAAACGGGTAAGCCGGCCCAGTAAGTTCCTTTCTCCCTTTTTTTTATGTTTTATTTTTTTCTGTTTTCTTTAATTGTTTTGAATCCAAATTTGAATTTGAATGTGAGTTTATTCTTTGAGTCCATTATACAAATTCACACTCTAATGTTGGAATAATATATTTTCATTTACTTATTTTTATCCTCACAATATTTATTTCCTTCTCTTTTCTAGATTCAAGAATTTCTTTTAGGTTCTAAATTCCCTTTTGGTCTTTAATATTTTCTTGTCACAAAATGCACACAAGATAAAATCGAGCATGATGCTTAATTTGGTGGTATATATTTTTTTATTAATTGTTTTTGGGCATAGTGTTCACCTTTGAGGATGCATAAAGATCAAACTCACATAAAGAGAAATTATTTCTCTATTGATTTTTTTCTAGCTATTTACAAGTGGGTGTTACAGTAGTTCAGGGGCACCTATAGGGTTGTCTGAGGTCCGTTGGACAAGGACAACTGTAGGTGGGCCTAATTATTTGGGAGGTTCCGTCACAGCTGGTATCGGAGCGTAGCCCTTCTTGTCAGATATTATGTGGCATCTTCAAAAGGATTTTCTAAGACTTATCTAGAAAATTGCTTCTCTTCTTACCTAAGTATTTCTGAAGAGTTTATTCCAAGGACCAGACAGGAAGAGTGCAATGTATAGAAGGTTGAATCGACTAAGGTTGATTCTGTACTTATTCATGCATCATGCTAAGAATTATACTAATAAATTTTCCCCCTTAGCAAATGCCGCCACGTACAAGGAAAACGACATGTAAGCATACTGGAGCCATTGGTGTGCCTCGGCATCAGCTTGCCCCACGAGAGCAAGAGCAAAACAGCAGTAGCGGGAGCAACGATCCTATTGGTGATCTCGAAGCTCGCGTGAATCATCTCCAAGCGGAGTTACAGCATAGGACTAATCTATGGGTTGCGGACGGTGACCGAATCAATGATTTAAGAAGTTACATCCGCACCCTGCAAGATCAACTAGCTGACCGAGATTTGGCACTTGATTGGGCAGTGCAGTCTCGTTCGGTAGCTTTAGCTAAGGAAGCAAAGGCTCGAGCACGAGTCAACGAACTTAGCGTTGCTGTTGATAACTTGCAGGTATATTGCAATACTTTACATGAAGAAGTTCATGTACTGTATTCGCAATTACACCCAAATGTCCCTGCGGATCCCGTCAGGTCTGAAGCCGGACCCTCGCACAATGCGGGCGAAGCGCTTGGTGGAGAGCTAGACCTTTTTAGGCCCCCTCCTTCTTTGAGGCTGGTCGACGTATGGTCTCCCACCCCTGACGATGAAGCTACCAAGAATAAGCAGGAGTAGTAGTATAGCTTGTAGAAGTAGAGTTAGTAAATTGTATAATAGGTGGAACTTTTGTATAATGGGTAATGTGTCCTGTTATGTAATATCGAGTCTGTATCATTACTTTTTTATAGTAATGTAAAATGGAAGGTCTCTTTGGCATATTATGTTCTTTACCTCAGATGCCGACCAGGACTCGCGGACAGGACGCAGCAGGAACTTCAGGGGGTAGGGATGTCACCCCAAATCCACCTCCGGTTCCACCCATGCTAGCCGAGGCGATCGCCGCCTTGGTAAATGCCACCGCAGACAATACCCGTTTCCTTAGGGAAATGGCGGGTCAACAGCAATTCCAGCAGCAGGCAGGAAGGGGTTACCAGCAAGGCCCCCGTGAAACTACCTATCTGGACTTCTCGGAAACCCATCCACCCCTATTCGTCAAGGCAGAGGACCCGCTGGAAGCTGACGAGTGGATACGGGTCATTGAACAAAAGTTTGGTCTTCTCCGTTGTTCAGAAACGCAGAAGCCATTATTCGCCGCACAGCAACTACGTGGCCCTGCCAGTACCTGATGGGGAAATTTTGTGGCTATCCAACCTGTCAACCATCAAATCACTTGGGAAGAATTTAAAGCAGCCTTCCGTGAGCACTACATACCTGAAGGGGTGCTGCATATGAAACAAGAGGAATTCATGAAGCTGAAACAAGGAGGAGATACCATCAATCAGTACCTCAACAAGTTTAATCACCTGTCGCAGTATGCCATCGACCAGGTGAATACTGATTTGAAGAAAAAGAACTGTTTCATGAGGGGTCTAAATGACCGGTTGCAGCGAAAGATGGCCACATGTATTGATCTCACGTATGGAAAGGCTGTCAGTACAGCCTTATCTGTGGAAGCAAAATACGCAAGCTCTGGGAAGAACAAGGGATTCAGGGTGAGAGGCCTAATCAGGGCCAGGCGAAGAGGCAACGGTTCGTCATCCGGCCTTCTAGCCAAAATCGCACTTTCTCACGTCCACCTGCATTCCCTTTCAAACAGCCAATTATTATTCGCCCCAACAATACCCCCACTCTCCCAAATCAGCCGGGTGCCCCAGGCACTCGATTCCCTGCCTTGCCCAGCTCTTCAACTGGGTGTTTCAACTGCGGCAAGTCGGGACATTTTATCAAAGACTGCCCATACCCCAAGCAAAATCAATCCAATGCTCAGCAAGGAACTGGGAAGTCAACTCAGCCCAAGGGAAATACTATGGGGAGGAATACCAAGAAGACGGGGCGTGTATACTACACCCAAGTGGCCACTACACCGGAAGGAGAGCCGGTGATGATGGGTACGTTTCCCGTGGCCAGTCACCCTGCAATTATTCTTTTTGATTCTGGTGCTTCGCGTACCTTCATTAGCAAGAAATTTGTGGAGCAACATCACATTGCATGCCATGAATCAAAAGAGGGATTTAAAATTCATTCACCTGGGGGATATATTTTTACTATGGAGTAACAATGGCCGGACGGAACTTTCCTGCTAACATGATTGTTCTGAAAGGCCAAGATATAGATGTAATTTTGGGTATGAATTGGTTAACCCAATACAAGTCAATACTCAACGCTGAACTCAGAACCGTCAGGTTGAGCTATAATCAAGAAGAGATTCTTTTGTCTCTCCCCGTGACCAATCCAGCCAAAGCTTCTGGTAGAGTATACGAAGCCATTGTACCGGAAATCAAGGATATTCCAGTAGTATGTGAGTTTCCAGATGTATTTCCGGAAGATTTGCCTGGACTGCCCCCAGAAAGAGAAGTAGAATTTGTAATTGAGCTAAAGCTCGGTACGGCTCCCATCTCTCGAAGATCGTACCGTATGCCCCCTAATGAGTTGGCGGAATTGAAGATTACAAGATCTACTGAATAAGGGATTCATCCGGCCAAGCTCGTCCCCATGGGGTTGCCCCGCCATTTTTGTTAAGAAGAAGGATCAAACCTTGCGAATGTGCGTGGATTATCGACCCCTGAATGAGGTCACCATCAAGAATAAGTACCCTCTTCCAAGGATCGACATCTTATTTGATCAACTAACTGGGGCGAGGGTATTTTCCAAAATTGATCTCAGGTCGGGCTATCATCAAATCCGTATTCAGCCCGAGGATATGTAATACTCAAAATTGTATAAAAGGATTATATGGTGATATCCTCAATTTTATGTGTCTCATTTGCATCATAAAAAGAAGCATACTCAAAATTTAGGGATTAATCAAAACAAATGATTCTAAAATAAAATAAAGTACATCTTGTTGGAGTTTTATATGTTTGTGCATTAAATAAAAATAAGAATAATAATAATAATAAGATAATGATTCTAAGGTTGGATTAAACCATAGATTGAAAATTGGGATTTAAAAAAAATAATAAATAAAATAAGACAAATGATATAAAAATATAAGTAATACAATTAAATTTACAAGATTAAGTACTTTAAGGTCACACTATAGTTTGAGAATGAAATTTTCACAATGTTTAAAGTTAAATTCGAACTCAAATTGATCTTGAAAATAGATAAAAGAAAATGGAGGTAAAAAGAAAAAGAAAAGCAAATCTAACCTAGTTGGGCCGCCCGCCTCATTTCGGCCCAATGTCTCCTCACCGCTGCACAGCCCACTCGGAGGATGGCGCCGACACGCGGGCCCCTCCCGTCAGCCGCGCTGCACCTTTCTCCACGGCTGTTTGGTGGCCCCCAGCGCCCAGGTCCGTCTTCCTCGCAACAACCCGCACGTTGCGCGCATCGGAGCCGAGTCCGTCGCGCGCGCAACGACTGCCGTAATCCGCACGAACTCCCTGACCTCGGTGCATAAGAACGGATCCGCACCCGCCCCTCTTCCATCCGCTCACCCTGCTCCAAGCCATGGGGCACTGTAAATGGCGCGCCGCCGCGACTGTGATCCGGTCTGCGCTCTGGCTAGCCATGATTCGCCAGTAAACTCCTCCAGTGCCGACCATGCTCGCCTTCCTCGCCGAAATGTTCCGCACCGTGTACCGCCCAACGCTGCCACCTTCACCACCGTCATGCACCAGCTCGCGCGGGGAAAAACAATGGGGGTTTGCCGCCATCGGCAAACTGCGAAATCACTCGTGCGGGGTCCTTGAAAACTGACCTGGGAGCCTCGTCATGATGCGGGGAGGGCCTCCTCGGGCTTCCTGGGCTGGATTGGAGGCTCGGGGCTCCGAAATTTCTCGCCGTCAACCTTCTTGCCGCCGCACTTCCGCCTGTCACCGTGGCCAGCGCTCTGTAGGCTATTATCTCCAGTAAGTTTCTCCCATGATGTTCGCCCTTCTCCTCTCGTCGTAATGCGCCTCGTGGATAGAAAAATGGTGCTCTGGTGTGCCATCGGGGGATGGCGCCGACGGGTCGCCGCCGCGTTCGCTGGGGCACCTCGCCGGTGTGTCGGTCGGAGGGAGGGGGAAGCTTGTGAGCCATTGGATCCAGGATGAAGGGTAGAGATTTGGTGGGCGACAGTGGTTCGATTATGGCATGCGTGGACCGTTGGATCTTGATCCGACGTTCGGTGGCTAGTACCGATTCAAACCCTCGTGATTTAATCTGGTGCGTCCGGTGTTGATCGGACGGCCGAGATCTGAGAATACCCCTTCGCCGTGGCAATCTTCATAAAGAGCCCCTGGGTTTTACAAAAATAGAACCCGCCGTCCTTGCCCAGGGATTTCTGAGTCTTAGGAATTTGTACGCGCCAGCCCCTGTGCTTCATTGATATTGAGGCCCAGTCCAGATAATTAGAAAATCAGATAAATTCATTAGGAAAATACTTTTTAGTGTAAAAATAAATGCTAGAACTTGTTTAAATCATAGAAAATCCATTTTTAGTCCAAATTAATCCATTCCACTTTCTAAAATTTGGTAATTTTATTATCTACCACCTAGATCCTCTGTTTTGTCATGAAAACAATTGGAAATTTAATCCCTCACTTAATCCATTTTAAACACATAAAACCTTTGAAAATTCATAACTTAAAATCTACAACTCCAAAATTAATAATTCTTTTTCCTGTGATCTTATTTTAATATGTAGATTATTAATATGTATTTTGGCATACATGTTTGGTGTAATGTTAATTTTGCCTATACACTGTTTGTTTGTATTGCTACGACTAGCAGTGAGGTCACGAGAATCTGAAGATCATCCTGGTACCTGGAATCTCAAGGCCCAGGCAAGTTGTGCCCTTGATCACTTCTTTTTACCCAGCCATGTTCTGATTAATTATAATGATCTGCATAGGTTAATTTTGATGGGACCCAATAGGTTACCCTAGTTTGTCTATCTTTATACCTTGATTACCACTGAACTTTCTGGGTAGTTCTTGCTAGTGCTATATGTGGTTTTGGGTATGGAGATACACTATTCATGATTACACTTTTGTTATCAGTTGTTATTTATTGTTCATGATAAGATCATTATGTTAATTGGAACATGGAGCGACCACCCGGGAAAACAGTGCTACCACAAGGGTGGAATGGGACGCCCTTGGCTGATTAATTAGGAAAGCTAGTGGAAGACTACCTTACCCGAAAGGGGCAAGGGCAGTAGGGGAGAGGTCAGTGTAGGGAGGCCCTCGGGAGGATTTTGCTGCGATGGCGGTCCTGCAAGGGATTCCTGCACTGGATCTTCCTATAAACTGTAGCGGGTTTTCTGAAGCTAGTGGAACTTTGTAAAGGCCTCGTAGTGTTACCCTGCCTCGCCTCCTCGGTAGAGGTGTATGGGAAGTCGCGATCCCTTGGCAGATGGGTAACATGACTTGTGGGTAAAGATGCGCAACCTCTGCAGAGTGTAAAACTGGTATACTAGCCGTGCTCACGGTCATGAGCAGCTCGGACCCTCACATGATTAAATTATGGAACTTAAACTCAATTTGTCATATGCATTGCATTGCAGGTGAAGTTGTTACTTTTGTTCTATTACTTAATTGGGTTTGGTATTTACTTATACTTAGTAACTGCTAATAAAATTTTGACCAACTTTAAAAGCAATGCTCAGCTCTAACCATCTTCTTTGGTAAGCCTTACACTTCACGTGAGCTCCCACCTTTGGCGAGTTCATGCACATTATTCCCCACAACTTGTTGAGCGATGAACGTATGTGAGCTCACTCTTGCTGTCTCACATACACCACAGGTCAAGACCAGGTACTGTAGGATGATGCTCATGGAGGATGCTGCGATGAGTTCGTGAGAGGTCTAGGTCGTCGTCTCCCAGTCAACTTTTGGGTTGCTGGACCGTTGTCTCCTTATAATGTAATTATTTATTTTGTATAGGACTCCTGTTATATATAAAGATGTGACATTCGATCCTGTGCCACTATACATCATATGTATGAGACTTGGTCCCAGCATACCTGGTGTTTATGTTAACCCCGGGTTTTGGACCCCTAAAATCCGGGTGTTACAGAAGTGGTATCAGAGGAATGTTGACTGTAGGACGAAACCTAGATAGAACTGGACAACCATTATTTACTTATCTTTGCTACTCTGATTCTTTTCTAAACTTATCTTAATCTTTTCTCATCTATTTCCGCTATACTCTGATTATTCTTACCTTTTCCTTCTAAAGACAAATGTGGATTTCACACTTTGAAATCCCGTGCCTAAAGTGACCTTTAGGAATAGGAGACCTAATCTTAGGAACAAAAACAAAACTATTTTTATAAGTATTTATGTACTTGAATGTTTGTTCTTATGATACATGTCTGATTTGGATCTTTGATTGAGTGTGATGAGTTGTGGAGTAATGTCCACAATTGCATCTGCATATATAGGTATAAAAATATATTTATAAAATAACTAGACAAACCAAATTATCCTTCAATAAAGTAACTAGCCTAACAATACCCATCTTATCTTAAAAATTCTCCCTTATCTTAATAGATTCATCTCATCTCAAGAGATTCTATCCTACACTCATAGATCTATCTTATCTCAAAAGGTCTTAACTTATCCTAATGTATATAGATCCATCGTATCTTAAGAGGTTTTCTCTTATCTTAATAGATTTATCTTATCTTGAAGGATTCATCTTATCCTAACCACTTTACTTATCCCATCTTGATAGAACTAACTGACCTCAAAAGATTATACCTTATCCCTATGAATTCATCCTACCCTAATTAGCATATTTATCCTAGTCTAAAATATCAACCATGATCTAAATCAAAGTAATTAGATATTGTCTAGACTAATCCGGTGATACCAATCTAGATCCCATCTATTCTAATATGATCCAATCTAAAGTGAGTTATTTAATAAATTAGTTAGTACTAGTGAAATGGATTAGACCTCACTCCTATAAAAATGATTTAAGCTAAATTGATGCCCTAGATTAACTTGACCATATACATATGCAACTACCTTACCCATCCGATAGTTGCATAATCCCTCTGTGTTAACCTAATAGAGCTTCTATACCCCATCCTATCTCAAAAGATTCTAACATATCCTAACAAGATATATCTTACCCTGATAAATCTATCTAACTTAAACTAGTCTAACCTAGTTATATACAACCTAATCTAGATTTTATCTAATCTATTATGATCCAACCTAGTGTGAGTTACTTAATGCTAGTACAAGGATAAAGCCATACTCCTAAATCACTTAAGCCTAATTTGGAGACTTATATCAACTTGGCCATACACAACAACTCGACCTATATAACCAGTTACATAACTAACCCAACCAATAGAGTCTTGATGGATTGCATGACCTGCCTATCCCCACCTGACATCAAACCAGATTTTGACCTATATCATGTAGTCTATCTTATCACATATATCTTAACCATATGTCCTTAACTCGAATGGCAACTCCAAGAAGAAAGGCCAAAGGAGACCAACCACGTCAAAGAAGGATAAGCATCAACTCAAGACTTCAAAGATCAAGTTGAATCACCAAGATGAGTCAAGATCCACAATCTTGGATGGAGTCTTTCTTTACCCCACTCTTTCTTGCCCAAACCTATATAGGCTTTAAAAGATATCCTTTATCCTGCATAATAAAGTGTCTATAACCATATATACCTATGCTCTCCTAATAACTAACTAATAAAAAAAAGAACTCTTGATTTTTGAACTAGCTAGAAACTGAAATCTAGACTACAAGCTAAAGTTGTTGTATTATGTTCCTTACAAATCTCGAGGACGAGATTATTTTTAAGGGGGGTAGGATTTGTAATACTCAAAATTGTATAAAAGGATTATATGGTGATATCCTCAATTTTATGTGTCTCATTTGCATCATAAAAAGAAGCATACTCAAAATTTAGGGATTAATCAAAACAAATGATTCTAAAATAAAATAAAGTACATCTTGTTGGAGTTTTATATGTTTGTGCATTAAATAAAAATAAGAATAATAATAATAATAAGATAATGATTCTAAGGTTGGATTAAACCATAGATTGAAAATTGGGATTTAAAAAAAAATAATAAATAAAATAAGACAAATGATATAAAAATATAAGTAATACAATTAAATTTACAAGATTAAGTACTTTAAGGTCACACTATAGTTTGAGAATGAAATTTTCACAATGTTTAAAGTTAAATTCGAACTCAAATTGATCTTGAAAATAGATAAAAGAAAATGGAGGTAAAAAGAAAAAGAAAAGCAAATCTAACCTAGTTGGGCCGCCCGCCTCATTTCGGCCCAATGTCTCCTCACCGCTGCACAGCCCACTCGGAGGATGGCGCCGACACGCGGGCCCCTCCCGTCAGCCGCGCTGCACCTTTCTCCACGGCTGTTTGGTGGCCCCCAGCGCCCAGGTCCGTCTTCCTCGCAACAACCCGCACGTTGCGCGCATCGGAGCCGAGTCCGTCGCGCGCGCAACGACTGCCGTAATCCGCACGAACTCCCTGACCTCGATGCATAAGAACGGATCCGCACCCGCCCCTCTTCCATCCGCTCACCCTGCTCCAAGCCATGGGGCACTGTAAATGGCGCGCCGCCGCGACTGTGATCCGGTCTGCGCTCTGGCTAGCCATGATTCGCCAGTAAACTCCTCCAGTGCCGACCATGCTCGCCTTCCTCGCCGAAATGTTCCGCACCGTGTACCGCACAACGCTGCCACCTTCACCACCGTCATGCACCAGCTCGCGCGGGGAAAAACAATGGGGGTTTGCCGCCATCGGCAAACTGCGAAATCACTCGTGCGGGGTCCTTGAAAACTGACCTGGGAGCCTCGTCATGATGCGGGGAGGGCCTCCTCGGGCTTCCTGGGCTGGATTGGAGGCTCGGGGCTCCGAAATTTCTCGCCGTCAACCTTCTTGCCGCCGCACTTCCGCCTGTCACCGTGGCCAGCGCTCTGTAGGCTATTATCTCCAGTAAGTTTCTCCCATGATGTTCGCCCTTCTCCTCTCGTCGTAATGCGCCTCGTGGATAGAAAAATGGTGCTCTGGTGTGCCATCGGGGGATGGCGCCGACGGGTCGCCGCCGCGTTCGCTGGGGCACCTCGCCGGTGTGTCGGTCGGAGGGAGGGGGAAGCTTGTGAGCCATTGGATCCAGGATGAAGGGTAGAGATTTGGTGGGCGACAGTGGTTCGATTATGGCATGCATGGACCGTTGGATCTTGATCCGACGTCCGGTGGCGAGTACCGATTCAAACCCTCGTGATTTAATCTGGTGCGTCCGGTGTTGATCGGACGGCCGAGATCTGAGAATACCCCTTCGCCGTGGCAATCTTCATAAAGAGCCCCTGGGTTTTACAAAAATAGAACCCGCCGTCCTTGCCCAGGGATTTCTGAGTCTTAGGAATTTGTACGCGCCAGCCCCTGTGCTTCATTGATATTGAGGCCCAGTCCAGATAATTAGAGAATCAGATAAATTCATTAGGAAAATACTTTTTAGTGTAAAAATAAATGCTAGAACTTGTTTAAATCATAGAAAATCCATTTTTAGTCCAAATTAATCCATTCCACTTTCTAAAATTTGGTAATTTTATTATCTACCACCTAGATCCTCTGTTTTGTCATGAAAACAATTGGAAATTTAATCCCTCACTTAATCCATTTTAAACACATAAAACCTTTGAAAATTCATAACTTAAAATCTACAACTCCAAAATTAATAATTCTTTTTCCTGTGATCTTATTTTAATATGTAGATTATTAATATGTATTTTGGCATACATGTTTGGTGTAATGTTAATTTTGCCTATACACTGTTTGTTTGTATTGCTACGACTAGCAGTGAGGTCACGAGAATCTGAAGATCATCCTGGTACCTGGAATCTCAAGGCCCAGGCAAGTTGTGCCCTTGATCACTTCTTTTTACCCAGCCATGTTCTGATTAATTATAATGATCTGCATAGGTTAATTTTGATGGGACCCAATAGGTTACCCTAGTTTGTCTATCTTTATACCTTGATTACCACTGAACTTTCTGGGTAGTTCTTGCTAGTGCTATATGTGGTTTTGGGTATGGAGATACACTATTCATGATTACACTTTTGTTATCAGTTGTTATTTATTGTTCATGATAAGATCATTATGTTAATTGGAACATGGAGCGACCACCCGGGAAAACAGTGCTACCACAAGGGTGGAATGGGACGCCCTTGGCTGATTAATTAGGAAAGCTAGTGGAAGACTACCTTACCCGAAAGGGGCAAGGGCAGTAGGGGAGAGGTCAGTGTAGGGAGGCCCTCGGGAGGATTTTGCTGCGATGGCGGTCCTGCAAGGGATTCCTGCACTGGATCTTCCTATAAACTGTAGCGGGTTTTCTGAAGCTAGTGGAACTTTGTAAAGGCCTCGTAGTGTTACCCTGCCTCGCCTCCTCGGTAGAGGTGTATGGGAAGTCGCGATCCCTTGGCAGATGGGTAACATGACTTGTGGGTAAAGATGCGCAACCTCTGCAGAGTGTAAAACTGGTATACTAGCCGTGCTCACGGTCATGAGCAGCTCGGACCCTCACATGATTAAATTATGGAACTTAAACTCAATTTGTCATATGCATTGCATTGCAGGTGAAGTTGTTACTTTTATTCTATTACTTAATTGGGTTTGGTATTTACTTATACTTAGTAACTGCTAATAAAATTTTGACCAACTTTAAAAGCAATGCTCAGCTCTAACCATCTTCTTTGGTAAGCCTTACACTTCACGTGAGCTCCCACCTTTGGCGAGTTCATGCACATTATTCCCCACAACTTGTTGAGCGATGAACGTATGTGAGCTCACTCTTGCTGTCTCACATACACCACAGGTCAAGACCAGGTACTGTAGGATGATGCTCATGGAGGATGCTGCGATGAGTTCGTGAGAGGTCTAGGTCGTCGTCTCCCAGTCAACTTTTGGGTTGCTGGACCGTTGTCTCCTTATAATGTAATTATTTATTTTGTATAGGACTCCTGTTATATATAAAGATGTGACATTCGATCCTGTGCCACTATACATCATATGTATGAGACTTGGTCCCAGCATACCTGGTGTTTATGTTAACCCCGGGTTTTGGACCCCTAAAATCCGGGTGTTACAGGATATACCGAAGACCGCGTTTACTACGCGGTATGGATTGTTTGAATACTTGGTAATGTCTTTCGGGCTCACTAATGCTCCTGCCCACTTTACCTATTTGATGAACTCGGTGTTCATGCCTGAGTTGGACAAGTTCGTGGTAGTCTTCATCGACGATATTTTGATATATTCTAAAAATGAAGAGGAGCATGCTCAACATCTACGGATTGTATTAACGCGCCTGAGGGAACATCAGCTTTATGCCAAGTTCAGCAAGTGCACGTTCTGGCTGGAGGAAATTCAATTTTTGGGGCACGTGTTATCGGCCAAAGGAATTGCGGTAGATCCCAGCAAAGTCAAAGATATTCTGGAATGGAAACCCCCAACCACTGTTCACCAAGTCCGGAGTTTTCTTGGACTAGCTGGATATTATCGCAGATTCATACCTGATTTCTCTAAGCTTGTGAAGCCAATCACAAGTTTATTGAAGAATGACATTAAATTCAATTGGTCTTCTAAGTGTAATGAAGCCTTTGAGCAATTGAAGACATTATTAACCACTGCTCCGGTATTGGCTCAACCGGACATCACTAAGCCTTTTGATGTGTATTGTGATGCGTCTGGAAGTGGACTCGGCTGTGTATTAATGCAAGAGGGCCGAGTAATTGCATATGCTTCAAGGCAGTTGCGCCGACATGAGGAGCATTACCCAACTCATGATCTGGAGCTAGCTGTTGTGGTTCATGCCCTGAAAATTTGGCGTCACTATCTGCTGGGAAATATCTGTCATATATATACAGATCATAAAAGCTTGAAGTACATCTTCACCCAGTCAGAATTAAATATGAGGCAAAGACGATGGCTTGAGCTTATTAAGGACTATGAACTGGAGATCCATTATCACCCAGGCAAAGCCAATGTGGTGGCAGATGCACTAAGCCGTAAGGCTTCCTACCACTGTCTTGTGGTGAAGACCCCTGACAACACTCTATGTCAGGAAATGGAAAAGTTAAATCTAGGGATGATCCAACAAGGGACTCTGAACCAACTAAAGCTTGAGTCAATTATTTTGCAAAGGATAATTGATGCTCAAAAAGATAATCTGGGCATGAAGCACCTACGGGAGAAAATAAGGGCTGGAATAGCCAAATGTTTCAAGGAAGATGATCAAGGTGTGTTATGGTTTAATAACCGCATAGTAGTGCCAAAGGATGAAGAACTCCGCCAGCAAATCCTTGATGAAGCACATCTTAGTCGCTATTCTATTCATCCCGGAAGCACTAAGATGTACCAAGACTTAAAGCAACATTACTGGTGGACAAAGATGAAAATTGAAATTGCACGCTATGTGGCTAAGTGTGACACTTGCAGACGTGTCAAAGCCATACACATGAAAACTGCTGGTCCATTACAATCTTTGCCAATCCCAACATGGAAATGGGAAGATATAAGTATGGACTTTATCGTGGGATTGCCCAGGACTGCAAAAGGGTATGATTCTATCTGGGTCATAATTGATCGGCTTACGAAGATTGCTCACTTCTTACCGGTCAAGACGGATTCCCTAGTTACTGTCTACGCCCAATTATACATTGCTCGTATTCTTAGTCTGCATGGTGTTCCGAAGACCATTGTGTCGGATCGTGGACCCCAATTTGTAGCCAAGTTTTGGGAAGCACTTCACAAATCCTTGGGTACTAAGTTGCTCCATAGTTCGGCATATCATCCACAAACCAGTGGACAGACTGAGAGAATTAATCAAGTACTTGAGGATATGTTGCGAGCATGTGTCCTGGATTTCTCACCAAAATGGGATGAATGTTTACCTTTGGCGGAGTTTTCATACAATAATAGTTATCAAGAAAGTATCAAGATGGCACCTTTTGAAGCTTTATATGGGCGACGGTGTCGAACTCCGCTAAATTGGTCTGAACCTGGAGAAAGGTATTTCTTTAGGCCTGACATAGTGAAAGAGGCCGAGGAAAAGGTTCAAAAAGTTATTCATAATCTGAAGAAAGCCCAAGCTCGACAGAAGAGCTATGCAGACAAACGGCGAATGCCCTTGTATTTTCTTGAAGGGGACTATGTTTACTTGAAGGTTTCCCCAATGAAAGGGGTATCGCGTTTCGGGATAAATCGAAAGCTTGCACCCAGGTACATTGGTCCATTTCCTGTCCTTCAAAGATATGGGCCAGTGGCGTATCGACTTCAACTTCCCGAAACATTGTCTGCTGTACATAATGTGTTCCATGTATCGCAATTGAAGAAGTGTCTTCGGGTTCCCGATCGAACCATTGAAGTGACAGATGTTGTCCTGGAACCAGATTTAACATACTCGGAACATCCTATTCGAGTTCTGGATCAAAAGGACAGGGTTACCCGGAGAAAGACTCTCAAGTTCTACAAGGTACAATGGAACCAACATTCTGAGGAAGAGGCTACGTGGGAAACTCAAGACTTCTTGAATAAGAATTTCCCAGGCTTTTTAGCCTCATGTAATTTGTAAAGTGTATATAGTCATTGCAATAAAGGAGTGGACCCCCACACCACCCCTGCCTTGTACCAGAAATAAGGAAATACAAATATGAAGCATTTCCTTTTCCATTACTCACCCTAGGACTTTAAATCTCGGGACGAGATTCTTTTATGGGGGGAAGGATGTAACACCCCTGGTGTTACTATGGCTAAAACTTGAGCATGACATCATAAGCATTAACATTTCATATGTTTGATACATCTAGAGTGCATTCACTAGGCAAAATTTTCAAACAAGTTGTATTGTTTAAAGTGTTTTTTACAAATAGAACCCTGGTTAAGGGACTTAACCCTAAATAGAGGTTAAAGGGGTAAAACCTAACCCAGGATGAGAAAACCTAAAGACTTTAGGGAAAGAGTCATAAAATATCCCCAAAAACAAAGTTGAATCACATTTATACCTCTAGAATCCCAGAAACCCTAATTGGAACCCTGGAAAACCCTAAAACCAAACCCTAGGGGCTTATGTGCAAAATTGGTCCACTTTTGGACTAAAGTGCAAAGACCAAGTCAAATAAGTTTCTTAAGTCCCTTGGTTCACAAATGTGTGGACTTGAAAGCCAAATGTTGAGTTTTGGACTTAAATGCAAAAAGGACCCCCAATTGAGATTTCTCTAAGTCTGAATTTCAGATTGGTAAGCTCAACTTTGGAGCATGGGATCTTCCAAATTATTGAGAATTTGCCCTAGGTCACCACATCAAAGTTGAAGACTAAACATAGGAGAACAACTTTGTTTAAGGGTTCAAGCCATGATCTTATGAGAAATTTGGAGAAAAACCCAATCAAAGATGGACTGTCAGACCGGTTGAGGTCTGAAATTCAGAATGACAGTGTTATGAGATGAACTTTGAGCTCGATTTTGAAGGGGATTCAGTGACTTTTTGTGAGAACACATCATAGCAAAGTTATAGTTGGATTATAGCACTACAACTTTGCTATAGGTTACTAGGTGTGTTGCCATTTGAAAATCAGAGAAAAAGAGGCTTAAACATTGTCTGTCAGGTGCACTGAATATAACTTCTGATGGTACAGTGACCAAACAGATCAGAATGAGCGCAGCAGAAAAATCCCACCGCCGGTGATCTCCCCGCCGTGATACGTGTCGCCGGCGTCAAGATTCGCGTGCAGGGTGGATTGATAACATCGCGGGGTAAGGATCTTCGCCGACGGTGAGCTGGAGGCCACTCCGGTGACTCACCGTGGCCTTCTCCCCTACTTTGCGGCTGAAGCCGATAAGCTCACCGACGACCGCCGCCTCCCGGCCGTGCGCCGCGTGGCTTAACCTTTCCACCGCGTTGCCATAACTCGCTGCTGCTGTCAAATCAACGCCGGTGGGGTCGCCACGGCGTAGGACACTAATTCGCGTGCGCCAGGGTTCTTCCTTATCTCCAGCCACCGCGCGTCCTCCCCAAAATTCGCGGCCACCGCCTTACCCTCCTATAAATTGAGCACCCAGGTAGTTGCGCTAGGTAATTGTGAAGCCAACGCACCCGCTCCCACTCGTAATCGTTCATCCAAGCTCCGGAATTTCCCATTCGCCCCAATTCCATTCGCCGCCACCCGAAGCTCAACCTCACCGCGGCCAGCCCCCTCCCGGTTAGCTCATCTTCTTTTCTCCCTTGTTTAAGTCTTCTCGTAGCTCAGTGATGCTTGCCAAGCCACTGAATTGAATTAGGAGACCACCAGTCGCCGGGAACGCGATGATCTTGCCGCCATGCTTTCGGTCACCGTGGCTAGAGCTCCATAGTTAGTTTTAGATGCAATTAGTTTGGGGAAAATACTCCCCTGGTCTTGAATTTGGGTTAGTCTTAGTCTCGACGCCGGTCATCGTCTCAATCGGCCGGTCTAGGACCTCGCCGGAGTTTCTCCCCACGCTGCCGCCGTCGTGGACGTGGGCGTGTAAAGAAATAGAACATGGGGGACCAATTTGCAAAGCGTCAGTGACTTGAGCAAATAGTAAAAGAAGTCGTTCTCAGTTAACCAAAAACCAGAGGCCCTTTCTGCAAAGATGCCAGGGCGCGGGCGCGCGCAGGCGCTTTCTCCCTCTGAGTTGGGCTACTGGGCTGAAATCAGCCCAGTACTATTCATAGGCTTTTCTTTTTCTTTTTACTCCAGAGTTAAAACAATTATAGAAAACAGTAGAAAAATGATAAAATTGTGAAACCAATTTTCCTAGGTTTCTTATTTTCCCTAGAATTTAATAAAAATAGTTTTGTGATTTTTAGGTTAAATAAGGAATTTTAAGGCATTTAAAGTAGTTCAAAGTAGTAGTTTTGGATTTTTAAAAGATAAGTTGTAAGTCCAAAAATGCCCAAACTTTTTATGGGCACTTAAAACAATATTTAGAAGCCTTGGGTAGAGTTTGGGTTGAATTGGACCTTGTTTGATCACCAAACCCCAAAACACACCCCCCTGCCTATGAACTCCTTTACTGACTCCGGAAACCCTAGGTTCTCGGAGCACCGTGAAGGAAAGTTGTATTCAAGACCTAAATAATAAGTTTATATTATCTTTGCACCCTCATGAGCATCCCATGGCATCCATTCTTATACATATCTATGGTTATGTTAGAACACAAAGAAGAAGAAGTCATCGAAGAAAGGACACCACCGCCCTCGGATTCTCAAGCAGGCAACTGCTTTTACTTTGATATTTGTGGATCCGAGCCAGACTCACCTGTTAACAAAGGCAAGCCCCGGTGCATTTGCCACCCCCTTGTGTTTTAAATCTTTCTCACTTGTTGGATGCACTAGGTGATAGGTGTTGATTGCTAAAACAATTCCTGCATTACTTTCCTTGGAATTTGATTACCTTCCTTGATACCCTGTTTTACAAAAGGTTTTATTATGCTTAGTATTGCTCTAGCAAAACAAAAGGATTTGTTTTACAAAAGATGTTTGGCAAGGTGGGAGGGTTGTTTTCAAAATAAAACTAGATGGTGAATCTGTCAAAGGCCTTGATGGATTCAACATTGGAAAAGATGTACCTCTGCCAGGTACCAACCTTTGGGATTAATGATTAAGCTGAGACCGGGCGGGTGACTTGCACGAGAAAGAGAGTCTCGGTGTAGTGTCTCCGTCTGAGTCGATTAAGGGCCGTCTCGATGTAAGCCTGCTGACCGAGGACCCTTTAACTGGTCACATGCCTCGTCATGGGTAAGCTTTGCCTCGGGTGGACTAAGGCCAGAATAAGATAACACGAAATGGGCGTGGAGCGGTGGCGGGAGTAGCGTGTACCCTCCGTGGCAAAAGGCTGGACGGTGGTGTATCTGTGCTCTCGGTTTGCGTGAACTTGATCTGGTCTTAAGAAACTCGGTGGCAGGTTGACATATGCAAGGGTTAAGTGCTACATATGTCGTGTGATTGGAGATCCTCAGCTGAGTATAATCGATTCGGATCGCCGTACCTCCGCGGTTATGGAGACTTGGCCACTGACTTACACGTAGCAATCCAGTGAAGTTGAAGGGTTGATAAGAAAATTGGCTAGTGCAGGCAAAGTGATTGATCTAGGGTAGAAAGAACTCTAGCTGCAGGTAATTTTACTGAACCTGACAATAAAAGTGGATTTTAAGGATCCAATCGTAGTAAGCTTTTCTGCAAAACAGAGTCTTTGATTCTTGATAAGCCACTCCTTGAATCCCTTTAGCCAGCATACCCTTGAGAGTCTTTTCCTTAGTCAGGTAAGACTTGCTGAGTAATTCAATACTCAGGGTTTATCCCCTTGTTGTTTTTAGGTGAGGAAGCAGCAGATTTCTGTTGCTTCTGTACCAAGGTGGTTCCTAATGAAGAAAAGCAAGAATGAAGTGCGGGGGGAAAGGATCCTCCATTAAGACTTTTTGTGTGATAGCTGTCGGGAGGAGTTTTTACCTTCCTTGGTATGTGTAATAATAATACTCTGCACTCGTTATATATTCCTGGTCTGTAATAAACAACGTGATCTTACTTTTTAATAAATGTAAGCTTATGTAATCACTTCTGCATTTCTTTATCTCCGATGTTCTGTAATGTCTGCATGACGGGTGAAACGTTCCTGGTAAGGTAAGGAAAGATACCGAGCTTGTCAAGTAGTTCAGGGGCACCTATAGGGTTGTCTGAGGTCCGTTGGACAAGGACAACTGTAGGTGGGCCTAATTACTTGGGAGGTTCCGTCACAGGCGTCAACTCAGCGCGGCACCAAGAAGAAAGGCAAGAAGAAGTCGCAAGAGAAACGCGACGCCGCCAACGCGGACCTTGTCGGCGCCGCCGAGTACAAGAACCCTCGGAAACCTCCCGGAGGTGCCAACCTCTTCGACAAGATGCTCAAGGAGCCGTGCCCCTATCATCAGGGGCCCGTTAAGCACACCCTTGAGGAATGTGCCATGCTTCAACGCCACTTTCACAAGGCCGGGCCACCCGCGGAGGGTGGCAAGGCTCTCGACGACGCTAAGAAGGAAGATCACAAGGCAGGAGAGTTCCCCGAGGTCCGCGACTGCTTCATGATCTACGGTGGGCAAGTGGCAAACGCCCCGGCTCGGCACCGCAAGCAAGAGCATCGGGAGGTCTACTTGGTAAAGGTGGCGGCGCCAGTCTGCCTAGACTAGTCCGACAAGCCCATCACCTTCGACCAGGCCGACCATCCCGACCATGTGCCGAGCCCGGGGAAATACCCGCTCGTTGTCGACCCCATCATCGGCAACGTCAGGCTCACCAAGGTCCTCATGGACGGAGGCAGCAGCCTCAACATCATCTACACCGAGACCCTCGGGCTCCTGCGGATCGATCTATCCTCGGTCCGGACGGGCGCTGCGCCTTTCCACGGGATCATCCCCGGGAAGCGCGTCCAACCCCTCGGACAACTCGATCTACCCGTCTGCTTTGGGACGCCCTCCAACTTTCGAAGGGAGACCCTCACGTTCGAAGTGGTCGGGTTTCGAGGAACCTACCACGCAGTGTTGGGGAGGCCATGCTACGCCAAGTTCATGGCCATCCCCAACTACACCTACCTCAAGCTCAAGATGTCGGGCCCCAACGGGGTCATCACCATCGGGCCCACGTACCGACACGCGTACGAATGCGATGTGGAGTGCGTGGAGTACGCCGAGGCCCTCGCCGAGTCCGAGGCCCTCATCGCCAACCTGGAGAACCTCTCTAGGGAGGCGCCAGACGTGAAGCGCCACACTGGCAACTTCGAGCCAGCGGAGACGGTTAAGTCCGTCCCTCTCGACCCCTGCAACGACGCCTCCAAGCAGATCCGGATCGGCTCCGAGCTCGACCCCAAATAGGAAGCAGTGCTCGTCGACTTTCTCCGCGCAAACGTCGACGTTTTCGCGTGGAGTCCCTCGGACATGCCCGGCATACCGAGGGAAGTCGTCGAGCACTCGCTGGATATCCGAGCTGGAGCCTGACCCGTGAAGCAGCCTCTGCGCCGATTCGACGAAGAAAAGCGCAGAGCCATAGGCGAGGAGATCCACAAGCTAATGGCGGCAGGGTTCATCAAAGAGGTATTCCATCCCGAATGGCTTGCCAACCCTGTGCTTGTGAGAAAGAAAGGGGGGAAATGACGGATGTGTGTAGACTACACTGGTCTAAACAAAGCATGTCCGAAAGTTCCCTACCCTCTGCCTCGCATCAATCAAATCGTGGATTCCACTGCTGGGTGCGAAACCCTGTCTTTCCTCGATGCCTACTCTGGGTATCACCAGATCAGGATGAAAGAGTCCGACCAGCTCGCGACTTCTTTCATCACACCCTTCGACATGTACTGCTATGTTACCATGCCATTTGGTTTGAGGAATGCGGGTGCAACGTACCAGCGATGCATGAACCATGTGTTCGGCGAACACATCGGCCGAACGGTCGAGGCCTACGTCGATGACATCGTAGTCAAGACAAGGAAAGCCTCTGACCTCCTTTCCGACCTTGAAGTGACATTCCGATGTCTCAAGGCGAAAGGCGTGAAGCTCAATCCCGAAAAGTGTGTCTTCGGGGTCCCCCGAGGCATGCTCTTGGGGTTCATCGTCTCCGAGCGGGGCATCGAGGCCAACCCAGAGAAGATCGCGGCCATCACCAGCATGGGGCCCATCAAGGACTTGAAGGGCGTACAGAGGGTCATGGGATGCCTCGCGGCTCTGAGCCGTTTCATCTCGCGCCTCGGCGAAAGAGGCCTGCCTCTGTACCACCTCTTAAGGAAGGCCGAGTGCTTCACTTGGACCCCTGAGGCCGAGGAAGCCCTCGGGAACCTGAAGGCGCTCCTCACGAACGCACCCATCTTGGTGCCCCCCGCTGCTGGAGAAACCCTCTTGATCTACGTCGCCGCTACCACTCAGGTGGTTAGCGCCGCGATTGTGGTTGAGAGACGAGAAGAGGGGCATGCGTTGCCCGTCCAGAGGCCAGTCTACTTCATCAGTGAGGTACTGTCTGAGACCAAAATCCGCTACCCACAAATTCAGAAGCTGCTGTACGCGGTGATCCTGACGCGGCGGAAGTTGCGACACTACTTCGAGTCTCATCTGGTAACTGTGGTGTCATCCTTCCCCCTGGGGGAGATCATCCAGTCCCGAGAGGCCTCGGGTAGAATTGCAAAGTAGGCGGTGGAGATCATGGGCGAGACGATCTCGTTCGCCCCCGGAAGGCCATCAAGTCCCAGGTCTTGGCGGACTTCGTGGCTGAATGGGCCGACACCCAGCTCCCAACAGCTCCGATCCAACCGGAACTCTGGACCATGTTTTTCGACGGGTCGCTGATGAAGACGGGGGCCGGCGCGGGCCTGCTCTTCATCTCGCCCCTCGAGAAGCACCTACGCTACATGCTACGCCTCCACTTCCCGGCATCCAACAATGTGGCTGAGTACGAGGCTCTGGTAAACGGGTTGCGAATCGCCATCGAGCTAGGGGTCCGACGCCTCGACGCTCACGGTGACTCACAGCTCGTCATCGACCAAGTCATGAAGAACTCCCACTGCCACGACCCGAAGATGGAAGCCTACTGTGATGAGGTTCGGCGCCTGGAAGACAAGTTCTATGGGCTCGAGCTCAACCACATCGCCCGACGCTACAACGAGACTGCGGACGAGCTGGCTAAAATAGCCTCGGGGCGAACAACGGTTCCCCCGGACGTATTCTCCCGAGACCTGCATCAACCCTCCGTCAAGACCGACGACACGCCCGAGCCCGAGAAGGCCTCGGCCCAGCCCGAGGCACCCTCGGCTCAGTCCGAGGTACCCTCGGCTCAGTCCGAGGTACCCTCGGCTCGGCCCGAGGTACCCTCGGCCCCCGAGGGTGAGGCACTGCGCATCGAGTAGGAGCGGAGCGGGGTCACGCCTAATCAAAACTGGCAGACCCCGTACCTGCAATATCTCCACCGGGGAGAGCTACCCCTCGACCAAGCCGAAGCTCGGCGGTTGGCGTGGCGCGCCAAGTCGTTCGTCTTGCTGGGAGATGGGAAGGAGCTCTACCACCACAGCCCCTCGAGCATCCTCCAGCGATGCATTTCCATCGCCGAAGGCCAGGAGCTCTTAGAAGAGATACACTCGGGGGCTTGCGGCCATCACGCAGCACCTCGAGCCCTTGTTGGAAACGCCTTCCGACAAGGTTTCTACTGGCCAACGGCGGTGGCTGACGCCACTAAAATTGTCCGCACCTGCGAAGGATGTCAGTTCTACGCGAGGCAGACCCACCTGCCCGCTCAAGCTCTACAGACCATACCCATCACCTGGCCGTTTGCTGTGTGGGGTCTGGACCTCGTCGGCCCCTTGCAGAAGGCAGCCGGGGGCTACACGCACCTGTTGGTCGCCATCGACAAATTCTCCAAGTGGATCGAGGTCCGACCCCTAAACAGCATCAGGTCCGAACAGGCGGTGGCGTTCTTCACCAACATCATCCATCGCTTTGGGGTCCCGAACTCCATCATCACCGACAACGGCACCCAGTTCATCGGCAGAAAGTTCTTGGACTTCTGCGAGGATCACCACATCCGGGTGGACTGGGCCGCCGTGGCTCACCCCATGACGAATGGGCAAGTGGAGCGGGCTAACGGCATGATCCTGCAAGGACTCAAGGACTCATGCAGTACCTCGCGGCCATCCGAAGTCTCGAGAGGCAATTCAAGGGGTTCACCTTGCAGCATGTGGATCGGGCCAAGAATGAAGAGGCCGACGCATTGGCCAAGGCTGCCGCCAGGGGCGAAACTCTGCCCTCCGACGTGTTCTTTCATGTCATCGGCACGCCAGCCGTCCGGAGCCCCGAAGGGCTCCAAATAACCAATGACAGCGAGGGCCACCGCATAGTCAACCTTATCATGACCGAAGACTGGCGGGCGCTAATAACCCTGTTCCTACAGGGGTATTATCATCCAGCCGACATCAGTGAGGCCAAGCGCCTCAGACATCGAAGCCGAGACTTCGCACTGATTGAAGGCCAACTCTACAAAAAAGGGGTCAGTCAGCCAATGCTTAAGTGCGTCACCGAAGCCGAAGGCATGCAGATCCTACGTGAAGTCCACAGTGGCACATGCGGCCCACACGCAGGGCCAAGGGCCCTAGCTGCTAAGGTGATCCGCCAGGGCTTTTACTGGCCCGCAATGATCTGCGCCGCAAATCGGGTCACACGGTCCTGCGAAGCCTGCCAGAAGTTTTCTCCTCGGTCAGGCGGCCCCTCGCAGTATACAAAGCTGATCGCCCATACATGGCCTCTCCAGCGCTGGGGCCTGGACATTGTCGGGCCCCTGCCCACCGCTCAGGGGAACCTTAAGTTCGCCTTCGTCGCGGTCGAGTACTTCACCAAATGGATCGAGGCGCGGGCTGTTTCTACAATAACATCAAAGACTGCCCAAAAATTCTTCTGGCAGAACATTGTTTGCCGCTTCGGAGTACCGTCCGAACTAACAGTTGACAACGGCAAGCAGTTTGACAACCAAGACTTCAAGAATTTTTGTTTCTCCATTGGCACCAAGCTTGCCTTCGCCTCAGTCTATCATCCGCAGTCCAACGAGGTCGTGGAACGCGCCAACGGGAAAATCTTCACAGCTGTCAAGAAAATGCTCCTTGATGAAAAAAGGGCAGATGGACCGATTTGTTACCTGAGGCAGTCTGGGCACTAAACACGACTGAGTGCAAGGCGACCGGGTTTACTCCCTTCCGCCTTCTATACGGATCGGAGGCCATGACCCCGCAAGAAATAAAGCATGGGTCCCCGCGAACAGTTCCATCAGCCGTCCCCGACGTGGACGAGCCAACTTCAAAGGATCTCATCGACGGAGACCGAGTCTTCGCCCTACAGGCCCTAAACAAATACAAGCCCAGACCAAAGCATGGCGCGACCACTCAGTCATCCCGAGGGAGTTCAGCGAGGGGGACCTTGTACTTGTCCGAACAGCTCGGACGGAGTCCAAGGGCAAGCTGGAGCCCAGGTGGGAGGGCCCCTTTATAGTCAAGACAAAAGCTTCCCCCAGCGCTTACAGGCTCACAACGCCAAACGGCGAGGACCTGGAGCACTCCTGGAACATCGACAACCTCCGCAAATTTTTTGTTTGACTCCTCAGGGCTGACTTCGCCCTTGTAATTCGCAAAAACAATCTTGTACCGGCCCGCACTCTTTTCCTCCCGGGGGGTGAGGTTTTTAACGAGGCGGAGCCATGTAATATATGTGTGAAAAATCCCCCGCAAAAACATGCGTCGAAAAAAGACCGCGACGACGGTCTTCGACATTCGACCAACACGAGGTCACCGCGAGGCCAAGCGCTAGCCACCCTCGCGTGCGACAAATCCGCACAGAAGTCGCCTAAGGGTGCAGCCGGACTAGCACAACAAGTGCGAAAAATCGAAGTCTATCGCGAAGACTATCCGCGCAGAAGACGCCTAAGGGTGCAGCCGGACTAGCACAACAAGTGCGAAAAATCGAAGTCTATCGCGAAGACTATCCGCGCAGAAGTCGCCTAAGGGTGCAGCCGGACTAGCACAACAAGTGCGAAAAATCGAAGTCTATCGCGAAGACTATCCGCGCAGAAGTCGCCTAAGGGTGCAGCCGGACTAGCACAACAAGTGCGAAAAATCGAAGTCTATCGCGAAGACTATCCGCGCAGAAGTCGCCTAAGGGTGCAGCCGGACTAGCACAACAAGTGCGAAAAAATCAAAGTCTATCGCGAAGACTATCCGCGCAGAAGTCGCCTAAGGGTGCAGCCGGATTAGCACAACAAGTGCGAAAAAACCGAAGCCTACCGCAAAGACTGTCCGTGCAGAAGACACCTAAGGGTGCAACCGGACTAGCACAACAAAGGCAGAAACGACAACATCAAACCGTCCGCGCCAAGACCAACTATAATCACACCAGCACAGCACAACAAAACAAACCAGACAAAGTACACAACGCCTTCGCACACATATACAAGCGAGGGCACACAACTTCATCATACAAGCCTCTACATATACAAGCGAGGGCACCACACTCTACATCGGCTCAACCTTAGGAATAATTCTCATCTCCCTATAATTAAATAACATTATCCTAAGCTCCTCACCCGCAAACAGACTTCGCAGTTCCCCTTCACCTGTATTCACGGCGGCCGGCAAAGACAACAGTTCCTACCGGCCAGCCCCACTCACACGAAGCCGAGCCCCCTCCGCCCCACTAACTCTACGTTTCGCAACCGCCCTTCGTCGTCGTCGCCCGGTGCTAGGACCTGGCACATCTCCTGCGTCCGCGACGTGCGGCGAAGCCTCCGCCGCAGCCACATCCAAGGCCGCAAAGTAGTCCAAGTCCTCCGACGACGACTCCTCAGTCCACTCAACCGAGCTCCCAGAGTCAGCACAATCAAAAAACTCAGATGCAGATCCACCACATTCATTACCATCTTCCGCGGTCGAAGCCGCCAAAAATTTAGTAGTACCGGTTGTGTGCGCAGGCCCAAAATCTTGAACCTGCGCAGCAACCAAAATTCAGCAACATATACAAATTTCCCCAACCCTCTACACCCACTACGCCACCTGCGACGGCCCTGACGTTGCGGGAGCCTCCGCCGTTGGCTCCGCCGTTGCTTCCGCTGTTGTCTCCGCCGCCACCGCAGCGGGGTCTTCAGCGCTCGGCGCAGCAGCTGCAGAGGCATCAGGCGCGCCTTCGGCGACCTCTGGGGGCAGGTCTTCGCCGGCCGCAGCGGATGCAGGGGCACCCGACGCGTCTCCCGCAGTCTCCGGGGTCGGCTCCAGGGCGACCCCAGACACGGCTTCTGCCGGGGTCGGCTCCGGGTCAGACAGCATGCTGTTCAACGCCCCGAAGTCGTCGACCCTCTCGCCGCGCGCCGCCTAAGACAAAACACACAAAATTCATCAAACACACACACAGCCTACATCCAACAAACACCAAACAAATGAAAACGTTACCTGAGCCCTCGCCGTCTCGGCCCGCTCCCTGACCACCTCGCGACCGTGCGGACCCCACATCCGGTCGTAGATAGCTCCGGCGGATTCCTTCACTACGGGGTCCTCAACCTTAAAGATATCTTGCTAAAAATCTTCATCGACTTGGTCGAAGACCTCGAAGTGCCGGCACCCTTCGCGGGAGAGCACGTTCATCGCCCCCTCGCAGGTGACCAGGGAGGCATACGCCATAAACCCCTCCACGACAGTGGGGAGTGCCTGCAACTCCTCCTGCACCCACTCCAGGCAGCGAAGTCCGGGCTCTCGGTCCGGCACTTCGAAATCACCGGTCCCCGCGCCCAGCCCGTGGTATGTATCTATAAGCAGTTGGCGCGTCCGCTCTGCCTCCGCGCGTGACGCGGCCTCGGCCCTCTCCACGCGGCTCTCTAGGGCGGTGAGCCGCTCCTGCAGCTGCTCGGCGCGCTCCCTGGCAAGATTGCCCTCCGCCCGCGCCAGGTTGGCCTCCGCCTGCGCAGCCTGCGCCTTGACAAGGGCCTCGTTGGTCTCCCTCCTTTCCCCCGCCAGCTGGCGCCGGAGGGCAGCCTTCTCTCCCTCCAGTGTGGCCACCTTGTCCGCCAGCTTGCGACACTTGCTGTCGGCGGCCGATTTTTCACGGACGGCGTCAGCATGTTGTGACCGAAGTCTCTCGACTTCGGCAGCCACAGCTGCCGTGAGGGCCCCCGACGCAGTGCGGCTGGCAAAGTCAGCCACCTGCAGAGCAATCGTAAGACCGCGGCCCCAGCAAGCCGATAAAAAAAGACGAAGTCCAGCTCAGCGGACCTGACTTAGCGCCTCCGTCACCTCCTTCAGCCGGCGGGACATAGCGCCCGCCTCATCCATGACAACGGCGAGGGCCGACACCTCGCCTCCGGCGCTAAGAGCCCCGCCCTTCGCCTTCGGCACTGCGGCAGTCATCGTGGTCGCCGCGGCAGGCGCAACCATAGCAAGTTGGCCTTCGCCCGACCCTGCGACGTACCAACGAATAAATTAAAAAAATATATATAAATAAGTAAATAGACCAACGACTTACCATCGAGATAGTCGTCCACACTTATATCGGTGGCGAAGTCGGCGACACGTTTGCCCGACAACGGCAACGCTCGGGCCGCCTTCGCGACCTGCGCCACTCCGCTGGGCGGCGGCACCGCCTTCGCCGATTTCGAGCCTCCGGCGCCTGCCGCTGCCTCCGGCGCCTTGCTAGATGCAGGGACACCCGACTTCGCCGCCAGCGGCGGCCGGCCTCCGCCGGGGGCCGCAGCCTTCGCAGCCCCCCACTGCCTCTTCGGCCTGGCCTCAACGAGCCTGACAGCCGCCTGGCGCTTCTGTGCAGCTCCCTGGCGATCCTTGTCCATCACTGCTGACACAACAGCAGCAATATTCCGCCCGTAAGGAAAAACCCTCCATTCATGAACCATGCGAGATGTAAAAAAGTCCTCGCCAGCCGCGCGGGGGATAGGAGCATTCCTAGGCCAACAACCCCCGGTAACCCTCAGCATCCGAGCCGAAGACTCCCGAAGCTCGGGCGAAGACATCCTTTCCCCCGGGGCCGCGCACGTCCTCATCAACTCTCTAGCAAAACCATCAGAAACCCCAAGTCCTCCCATAGCAGTACCTAATTTTCTATTTTTAGAGGATGGGGCGGCCGCCGGCACAGGGTCGTCTCCAGTCTCCACCGCCGGCTTCTTCCCACGGCGGTCCACATCGTCTTGACCAGGGTAGCCGTCATATGGCAATTGATTTAATTCAAAAACCCTGTTCAAACGGTCATTCGACCCGCGGATATCCCAGCTGCGCTGGCCCTCTGTCCTCGGCACGTAACGTCCAACGAGCCGCACCGTCCCATCCTCCGCCTCACGCACAAAGGCGGCCGGATCGCGGTTTTGCAGATTCAGGGTGAAGGCGGGACTCCGCACCACCCTTCCCCCATGGAAAGGCATCTGGCGAGGGCACACTTCGCCCAACACCCAGCCATGCGCCAAGGGCCATACCCCGTACGCCACAAATTCTTCAACCAAGTCGCGCCCACTGCTCAGGCCGGCGGCGCACCGAAGGGCCCCTTCGTCCGCATCCTCCTCCGCCACTTCAAAGGGCGGGTACGCTGAGTAAAAATGAGAACACATCTCGGACACGGGGAGTCCCTCATGGCCTTCGACGGTACCCTCAGCAACATAAAACCAAAATTCATTCCAGTTGCCCCACTTGTTGCGGGCGCAAGGGACCAACTCGACTACCTGCATCGTGGTTTTGCCGGTCTTCGGCGTGAATGTGCAGGACCCAAACTGAGCAACTTCGTCTCCAATCATCCTCTTCTGCCAGTGCAAACAATAATACTTCGCAAAAACTTCGACCGATGGCTGTCCGCCATACGAAGTCGTCGCCCAGACATACTTCGACAGAGCCACTATGGCATTCGGTGTCAGCTGATGTATTTGAACGTTGAACCTGTGCAGGACTTCGCCAACAAATCGGTGCGCAGGCAAGCGGAGTCCGGCGGCGAAGAACGCCTCGAAAACAACCAACTCGCCCTCCGGCTCGGGGACTTCCTCCGTCCCCGGGACTCGAGCAACTCCGCCGCCGAAGTAACCCAACCGCTGCATATCTTGCACGCTGACCGACGACATCCGCGATACGCCAAAATCAACAGAATCGCCGGCGCGCAACTCCTCCGCCATTAAACTACTCAGCGTCTCCTCAGACGAGGCGGCGGCCGGCGGTGAGGGAACGGCCGGCGGTGTAGCGGCAGCGGAAGAAGACAAGGACGACATCGCTACGTACCGTCAGCGGCGGCGGGCGGTCTGCTTCACTCGAGCCAGATCTCCGGCAAACAAGAGCACGGCGGGCAGACGAGCAGCAAGACGGCAGAAAGGGCGACTAGGGTTTTCGCGGAGCGCGGAAGGTGAAGTTCAAAAAGCGCCGACCCCTGCCCCCTTTTATAGGCAGGGCGCGGCGCTTTGGGAAACCCGCAGTCCAACAGTACGCCGTCAATCAACGGTCATATCAAAAACCCCCGCGGAACCACTTCGAGCGAGGGCAGCGTCTCCGCCATCTAGCGACGTCTTCGGCACCAGGTGACTTTGTCGAACTGGTCCCTTGGAGGGCAAATGTTGGGGCGAAGGCAAAGGCGCCACCCTTCGCTCGAAGCCTTCGCTGCAGCAGCTGAGCTAACAAAAACAAAACAGGCAGGGACACCCTTCGCTTGTACCGCAGCAGACGAAGACCGGCGACGAAGGGCATCCCACAGTGCGGCCTCGTCCAGCTCAGAGGCCCACGTGCGATCCGGCCCGTCGTAACGGGCCCCGCGTGGCCGCCGTGCGTTACGGGCCTAATTTGTAAAAGCATCCCTGTAATTACGGTCTGTAACCCTGCTTTATGGGAATATTCTGGGGATAACCTAGGTAGCTGAGGGCACATGCGTCCTTAACTCAAGGCGCTGTGCGCTCAGCTACCTATAAATACCCCTGCACAGTGCCCGTGAGAGGCCAGATTAACAGAGCTTTTGCCATCTAGCGCGAGTGCCCTGTTGACGTCACTGTTCACCCTTGTTGGATCCCCTTGCAACTAAGAGCAAGTTCCAACACCTACATGGACTCCTCAATAGGGATTAGGTTATTCAGAACCGAATCTCGAGAAACAAATCGTCGTGTCTTTGCGTTAATCACAAATCTTTGCGATTTGCTTCTTTCCTCACCCCTCTCTAGTTTTCTTGCTTGCAATCGTTTTGAGTTGGCTCCCAAAGTTATATGCATTGATTAAGCAACTCATAGTAAGAATAACTTCTCTTCCGCACTTGGATTTTATTAATACTCGTTCTATGCTAACCTCAGTGAAGTTTGTGTGTTCAAAGTTTAGAATTTTTAGGTTTCACCTATTCTCCCCCTAGGCGACTTTTAATTGGTATCAGAGTCCGACACTTAATTAGAGTCTAACAACTCGAAGTCATGTTGGGTGAACACACCAAAGACAAGAAGGTGCCGTCGGGAGGAAAACCCGAGCTGTCGGAATCCAATCCCGAAGACAAGGTGCCATCCGGAGGGATGAAGTCATCCGGCGACAAGCACAAGAAGCATAAGGAAGAATGTAGCGTGGCTGAATTTTTAGGACAATCGGATGTACCAATGTATGACGTTCTAAAAGTTTGAACTAGACTGTGTTTTCAATGATATTCTAGGTTGTATCCTCCTAGTGGGTTTCTAAATTATCTACAACGCCCACCATTTTCCCCATTCGGTCAAGGTCCTGAAGGGTTTCCAGAAAATTTCAATTTTGTTGGTGGTACTCAGAACTTTGGTTCTTTCTCGCCACAACCAGCACCCTTTTCTAAAGAGACTGCATCAGCTCCTTCAGCAGCAGGACCTAAGAAAAAACGTGACAATTGACATTGACAATGCAAATGTAGTCGAGGTTGATAGGAGTGCTAGGAAGCTGCACTTGACACATGATGAAGAAGTTAGATTGGTAATCAACATTTCTTTTTTTCTGTATTAATTTCATGGTTGAGAATGATACTTAATTTATTTCTTGTCTATGTTCCTTATCGGCAGGCAGAAGATCGATGCTTGCTTTAATTTCAGCCTCTGAAAAAGGCGCGTCTAAGCTGGAGAGGTTATGTTGCCTATTAGAAATAATCCCCCAGTTAAGGTCAACATTCCTAGGCGGTGGTTGTTTCATCGCATTCTGGAAGAAGTTTTGGATCTCCTGGGCCTTGTCTTCATGAGAGAGGGCCCATCCATTGCTGACCTTTAGTCGTTGAATGAATTTTTTTCGCCTCCTGGAGCTAGCTTTTCGGTGAAAGAATTTGGTGTTGGCATCACCGAATCTAAGGCTTAACATACGAGAATTATGCCTTTTCCGTGCCCTTTCAATAACAGCATAGCCAAGGATACGCATCTTCAGCCTTCTTCGGAGACTTGACTCGAAGTCTGACAACCGCCTATTTTCTTGTGCTAGGTCTAGCCTAAGGAGAACTTCCATGGCCATATTCATGAACAACTTAGAATCAGGAACAAGCCTGGAGCTCCATCCCCTGAGCGCCCGGACTGTGCTCTGGAGTTTATAATACAGTCTATGGAAAGGTTCATGATGTTGGGTCGGCTTCGACCAAGCGTGCTCCACCTCCTGCTTGAAACCCGGTAAAACCGTCCAAAAATTCTCAAATTTGAAGGAGCGCGGACGCCTCGGCCTAGCATTATTAGATAGAAGCAGCGGGCAGTGGTCAGAGACTGAAGATGAAAGAGCGTGCAACCCATAGTTGTCGAAAAACTCCTCCCACTCTGGGTTGCAAAAGAACCTATCAAGCCTGACCAAAGTGGGGTGTCGCCTCTCATTGCTCCAAGTGAATTTTCTATTTTGCAGAGGAATTTCCTTAAGGTCGCAATTATCGAGAGCTTGTCTGAACAACTGCATAAGGCGATGATTTATTCTAGAATTATTTTTGTCACTAGCTTTGT